>CM041292.1:64511855-65111855 GCA_023052935.1 Piezodorus guildinii
AGGTTAGAGCTCATTAATACAACAGTCAATCAACAGAAGGTGAAAATACTGCTAATTTTCCAAAGGGCCATAAACATTAGGATCAATTGTAATAAGTGCAATTAGAGCTATCGGCGCAGTGCTCTGTATTAGTAGCCAATGAGATTAAATTGGAAATAATAGTCCCCTCCTCCCCAACTAGCTCTCCTAGGACAATTGCAGTATCCCTTTAGGCACCTCTGCCGATTAGAAAGTCAGATCATGATATTTAATTAAAGTTATTTAGGAAAATTATTTAATTTGACCCATCAAATTGTCCATGAATAAAAGAAGAAAGTGCGAAATCCAGTTACGTATATTGGGTCGTCCGGATTTCAGGTTTTATTTAAATACCAGTCAGCTTACAGGTGGCCTCTCAAAAAAATAAGCTTACGGAGTGATGGTCCTACCCTATAAAATTTCATCGACAAACTTGGTGAGTATATTCTCCCAGGAGAGTACACAACGCGGCCCAGGATCTACACGGCCTTTTGTGCCAGAGAAAAAAAAAATTAAATACCCCTCCATATACAAAAACTGTTTACGTTTGCTGGATTATTCATTTGTATGAATGTTAAAACCTAATAATCCTCTTCCTAAAGAAAATGCTTAGAAATAATCAGTGTTTATCCGACTAAAACGTCAAAGCTTGATTTTCTTATAATTTTCTTATACAATTTTAAACTCGGTTACAGGATTCACGCGTTAAATCACGAAAATTGTAAAAGCTTAGCTATGAGACTCTTCTACACCCGCTCTATCCATAATTAGGGTGAATCCATTCAAAATCGCCTGGACTCAACATTTTCTGCTTTCTTGATTTTTTATGCCAGTTATTGTCTTTATTTTCCCGAATTTAAAACCGCGGGTATATCACTTTTTTAGTTGTTACTTTGATTTTTAGAGTCATTTTAAGTCAGATTCGCGGGTAAAAACGTATTTAAGGAAAATCGCTTGCACCCTAGGAATCTGACATATATTAAATCGAAACAAAAACTAATAGTATGATATCGACTTGCTTGATACTTTTGTCATGAATAGTTTGGTAAATTTATAATAAAAGAGATTTTACCCATGTTTTCAGAAGGTAAGCTGTTTTAAAATTACTTTAAGCTTTAAGTAACAGCTAAAAAAATGTTATTAAAAATAAATAATGGAGCTTAACTGGCAGTAAAATGAGGTTATTATTAATATTACACTTCCGCCGTTTAATGTGTTGTCAGGGTGATTAGTTTTGTATATTTTGTATCCAGGGATGTAAAATTTAAAATGTGGAGTCAAATGTGTTTTTGTTATTAGAGCAATGTCAGTTCATATGTAATGTGGCCTGTAAGGCTTGAGCTACCTGATTTTTTTTTAATCTGTTAGAAGGATATTTGAGAACTTAATAAAGGGGAGTTCCATCTTAATAAAATTTTTGTATTACAACTAAAATAGATTATTCCTTATTATACGTATATTTATTTGATAATAATACAATTGTTTTTGTTCTCTGATGCTCTGATTGCTTTTGTGATATAATGTTGTCATGCATCTTAATGGACTTCGACAGATATGACATTATGCCATTCAATTCAATCCTTTGCAGTTTCTAGTGCAACTTGCATTTCTAATGATCATCGTCAAAGCACTGGGACAGTAATCATAATCAAAGCACTAGTTTGCATGTGTGTATGGCTAAGTTTCTGAAGTTCATAATAGTTGAAGATTATGTTGGAGTAGACGTATTATATGAATATATGCAGCGCAGACACTTAAGTTATCACATTTTTTATATTGTAAGCTTCAAACTGAGAATTATATAGGTAAATAAGATAGAAATTCCTAATATTTTTTTAATTATCTATGTTTTCTCATTTATAAATGAAGTCAAAATTGTTTGTAAGATGCGAGGGCAGTTTTTCGTCGTTTCAGTCTTGTGTGAATTCCATGTTAGACGTTTGTCAAGTATGAGTCCTAGATAGCGAATCTTTTCCACCGGGACTAGCGGCATATTATTGAAGGACACCGTAGGGCAGGATGTCATAGGTTTACGACGAAGGGTAAAGGTACTTCGGTGGGATTTGTTTAAAATTTATCTTAATTCTCCATACCTCAAGGTATTCTAATGCCCTAAAATTTTAACCTAAAGTTTTAAAACAAAAGCAAGGTTATGAAAAAATGAAAGTTTAACACTTATCTTAGCATTAATATTTTATATTTTATTTTACTGCTGGATATGAAAAAAAAAAACTCGGTAAATTAATTATTTAAGCAACATTATAAATATCTTTATAAGTATCAATTCCATTTATACAAGGGCTAGTAATTTTACTTTCCACAAAACATCTCTTGTTTTTAAATCTTTCATAATAAAAAAACAAAAAAAAAAAAACTTATGACTTTATTTTATCTTGTATTTGTTTACTAAACCTCATAACATAACATATTGTTGTCATATTTATGACAAAGTAAGTTGTTGGTTTTCCAGCGGTCTATTTTGATAAATAAGGTTACTTTCCCCTCTGACATAATCAGGATCCATAAAGGAGGGATGAAGGCGATGGCCTGATTTTCACAAAGTAACGGTTTATTCATTCAATAGCCGGACTGAGTCAAGGGCAGGGTATCAACAATATCCTCGGGATTATGGGATCATATCAACGGCGTTTTAACCATCAATCATCCCTCCGTTATGAGATCAACCAATCGAAACCTCCCCAGCCACCCCCTAACAACAGTCTGCAGCTCATACAACGCTTCCAAAGGTGGCTATTTTAGTATCCTTCTGTTACCATTATTCCTTAGAATTAAAAATATAATAAAATTATTGAAATTTACAATTGTGTTGGGTTGATGCAAAATTAATGCAGGTTTTTAGTAGGTATTGTAAATACGCCATATCTTTACTTTAACCATATATATTTAATCAAAATAATTTCCATCTGAATCAATGCACTTTTGCCAACGTTCAACAAGCTTTCTTATTCCACCAGAAAAAAAATCCGAATCCCTGGACTCAATGAAATCACGAAAAGAATTTTCAATGTCGTCCTGGTTTTGAAAATTTTTCTCCCTCAAAAAGTTGTCCAGATGCCTGAAAAAGTGGAAGTCTGTAGGAGAGAGGTCAGGTGAATAAGGCGGATGTTGGAGAACTTCGTAGCCCAACTCGTGCAGTCGTCGAAGCGTTGGTTGTGCAACGTGTGGTCTGGCGTTATCGTGGAGCAGGATCGGCCCCTTCCGATTCATCAATGCTGGACAAAGACGTTGCAATTTTTGAGTTCCGAGTTCCGCCGCCATTTCTCGTGTGGTTTTGGTTGGGTCTTCTTCCACTTTTGACCTCAGCTGGTCGTTGTCCAGAGCAAGATGACGGCCCCGACCTTCCTTGTCTTCGAGGTCGAAATCTCCTCTGCGAAACTTCTGGAACCAACGCTGCACCGTGCACTCATTAATAGCCCCCTGACCCCACACTTCATTAATATTACGAGCCGTTTGCGCAGCGCTGCGCCCTAATTTAAATTCGTAAAAATAAATTTGACGAAAATCGCACTTTGACATTTTCGATTCAAGACCTTTGAACACACTGAACAAAACGATTTTACTAAACAAATTCATGGTGAAAGAGAGGGTATTAGATAAGGTTTGTTTTGGTATAATAATGATCAATGTTAGGATTAGCTTTGTTTACACAATTGGAATTAAGATATTGCAATAGAGGAAACCTGCATTAATTTTGCATCAACCCAATATTACATTGTACTGGTAAACATAATAAAAGACAATAGGCCTGTGCCAGACTTTTTTTATTTTTTTATTTATAGAGATATACATTATAATTTGTTTCAAAATGATACAGTAATACTGATATGAGATTGCATTCATACAATATTCACAACAATGATAAAGTCGAATTATATAAAAATAGAAATATATATATATATATATATATATATATATATATATATATATATATATATATATATATATATATATACACACACAAAAAACAACAACCTATAACTGAAATAAATACACAGCTTACTAATAAATGAATGTCATTCACCCAATTTTAACTATATACCATATAATATTTATAATCTGCCGAAGACACCCAGGACCAGGCTTTTCCCTCCACTCGTGGAGATCGCAGCGCCTCTTTCTCAGCCCCATCACTGGTATGAGCTAGCTGAGGCTTAGCTAGGCCATTCTTATGAAGTACCTTTAATTTTGTATATTTGAATAAATTAACGATATCATCTTGTTAGCATTGATACAGAACGGCTAAATATACTACAAGTTAAACGAATTTGATTACTTACTTGAGGAGAAAAGAGGAAGAATATATTTTTAGGTGATTTTTTCTTTTCCAAACCTAAGAATATATCTATATATATATATATATATATATATATATATATGCCTAATATACCGTCGGAATATTATATCGCAATATATTTTTCTTCGATTGTTTATCTATTACATTTTCAAGCTTTCCCTGACAAACATACCATTAAACCTGAATTATTTTTTCATTCTCCAATATTTAATTGATTTCCCATTTTTGTTAAACTGTTCTGTTTGGAGATAATCTTCAAATTTTCATATAAATAAACGGCAGAATGGAAGGAAATCCCTAAGTCATTAGGGAGAATTCATTTTAGCGGAACCCAATAGAAAACCAAGGACGTGGTTTATCTACAGATGGAGGAGAACAATTAGTAATGAAAGACAATGAGCTCGGAGAAGAAGTTGAGCAGAACGAAGGCACTCAGTGTTTCTTGGGTCGAGAGATAATGATGAGTCTTATAATACTCCAACCCTTTCTTATATTGTATTACTGATTGCGCTTGGGTTATTATTATTATTGAAGATTAAATATAAATAATATTTCTTTTTTACTGTATAAATATATTATCTAGGAAAAAAAATCAATTTTAAGTACTATGCTTTCAATAAATAACATGCGGTCGTTTAACGATTTTTACTTTCACTTACCTGTATATGAAATATATAGTAAGGGAAAGTATTGCGATCGTAAAAATTTTCGAATTCCACATTTTGACAAGAATATACGTTTTAGGGTCCCCTGAGTCCAAATGACTAAATCCCGTAAAAAGGTCTATGTGTTTTTTAAATTTATTATTTTCTTTTTTTTTGGGTAGGGGAAAAACCTTTCATGTGACGAAGTGCAACAATCAAGTCACACCACCGTGTGAGATTCCTAGTCACTAAAAAACCACCTCCCAATTCGTCTTTACCACCCCACAGAACTGCTGTCAAGCATTACTTCGCGGAGGGCAGAAGGGCTAAATGCCTACTTCTTTCCTGGACATCCTATATGGGCTAGGCCAATGCCCTTCCTCTCCTTTCGTGCTCCTGTTCTCTGAGTCTTTTGCCTATTTGTGCTGCATAATCAGGTACAGCGCCCCTACTCTATTGGCTGGTCATCATCCAAGCGACTACATTTTCTGGCGAAAATTTCGTTCCTTATTTAGTGTCTAGCTCATAGTTTTCTCGAATGAATCCTGAACAAGAGAAGAATGTATGTTCCACTGTTTGTTCCAGGGAATTACAGGATGGGCAATATGAGCTATCCTCTATTTTTAATCGGGCTAAGCAGGCTCTGAAGCAACCATGCCCAGTAAGTAGTTGAGTGAGATAATAATCTACAGCTCCAGTGTATGTGTGTGTGGTAACTTCCGGGCAAAAACCGAAGTTCCTATGAAACTGAAATTTAATATTTAAAACAACTATACGCCAGAGATGTTACAGAAACTTTTTCATCAAAATCAGCTGTCTCTAAGATGTACTTTATACCATGCATATGCACTTTTTTACGATTTACTCAAAAACGGCTCTAACGACTTTGATTAAACTCTATATGTGGATGTAAAATTTGATGGGTTTTGATATAATGCAGGTATCATTCTGATTGAAATAGAATGACGGCTTAAATGCCGATATTTTAAATTTTCTTTCTCTAAAGTACCTTTAATTTTGTACATTTCAAAAAATTTGTAACATCGTCTTATTAGCATTGCAAAATAACGGTGAATATACAAATTCAGCGAATTTAATAAACAACCAAGGGAGAAAAGTGCAAACATATTTTTTATGCAATTTTTGAACACATGAATAGTAACATAGATGCATAATATACCGTTGAAGAGCTAAAAAAATACTGAAAAAATATAATCTTGTACACAAACGAGTAAGACTTGATGGGAAGTAATGAAAGGCCGACACAACTAACTGATTCTTTTAGATATAAATAAAATAGATTATTGAATAAAACACATGTTTCTATTGAAATTCGAAGTAATTAAATTTTTACTTTCACTTACTATATATAGTAAGGGGAAGTATTGAGATCGTGAAAATTTTCGAATTCCAGTTTTCAAAGGAAATACACGTTTTAGGGTCTCCTGAGTTCAAATAACCAAGTCCCGCAAAAAGGTGTGTGTGTGTGTGTGTGTGTGTGTGGTAACTCCCGGGCGGAAACGGTAGGTCCTATGAAACTGAAATTTCATATTTAAGACAACTATACGCCCGAGACGTGACAAAACTTTTTTCATAAAAATGAGCTTACCAGAAGAGGCACTTTATACCATGCATTTTGCACTTTTTTCGATTTTCTCGAAAACGGTTCCGACGATTTTGATTAAACTCGCTATATCGATGTAAAATTTAATGGGCTTTAATATCATGTAGGTTTTATTTGGATAAAAATGGTCTCACAGGGCTTAAATGCCGATATTTTAATATATATATATATATATATATATATATATATATATATATATATATATATATATATATTTTCTTCCCCTAAAGTACCTTTAATTTTGTAGATTCAACAATAATAACTAGATTATCTTGTTAATGCTGATGAAAAACAGGTAAATATATAAATTGAATAAATTCGATACCCAACTAAAGGAGAAAACAAAAAAAATATTTTTTTAATGCAATTTTTCGTTTTTGAACATAAGATCAGTAATATACACAAATGATATGCCGTTGGAAAGCTAAAGATTTTATAAAAAATATCATCTCATACACAAGCTTTTAGAAGTTAATGGAGATTGATGAAAAGAAGATAAAACTAACTGATTATTTAAGATAATAATATAATAGATTTTTTAATAAAACACATGTTTCTATATAAATTCAATTTGATTAATTCCTTAATAATTTCACTTATTTTTATCTCTAACTGTATTTGAAAATTCTTTCATTGATTTTAAAAATGGAGGTAAGTGAAAGTCGTGTGTTGGCCGCACCAGATTTTTAACAATTTATTTGTATCTTGAAATATATTAAAAATTCTTAAATTGATTTTAATAACGGAGGTAAGAGAAAGTCGGGTGTCGCGCGTGGTACCGTGGGTAGGCTAAAAATGAAATCGTTTATTAAAGAAAAAACTGTTGAAAATTATGATATAGATTTTTTTCGTTGATCTGTTGATTTTTTTTATAGTTTTAATTATGTGTATGTAATTGTAACTACAACTCACTTTAACTTGCATTCTTGATTTTGCTATCAGATTCAGTCATTTACCTAATTGTGTTACATGTATGTCAATGTCTCGATTTGTAAGGGGATAGCCCTGATAAAAAAGAAATGTAATTATTAAATTAATTTTAGATATAGAAATCATTATTTCTAGGATGGAGCCCATATCCAAGTACATGCTCAGAAGATCCTTCATGATAGAATTTTAATTTTTTTACATATGGTTTGATTGTGGTAGATAGAATAAGGCATTACTTTGTATATCACCCCTGGGTTCGAGTCTGTGTGTAGTAAATAATATATGTTCTCTGTAACACCAGCAGTTGATCGATTAGGTTCTTGGGTGACCCTCCTCTGGCATACAGTCTGCATTGGGTGGAATCCCCAAGATAGAAGGAAAAACTGGCAGGTTTGCGTGGACGCTTGGACGTGGACCACAGTCCTTCTTTAACGTAAAATAAGGATATCTACAATTTTACTTGTAGCATTGAGACAGTTTCTGAAACGAAGTGTAACTTAAATACAGTTTCACTTCAACGGCAGAAAGAACCCGAATCAAAATGCTATCGCAAGGAATTCAAAAAATAACTAGACACATTAAAATTAGATTCATCTTAAATAATTCTCCGAGTAAGCAACAATTTAAAACGTAGTTGAGACGTTGATTTTTAGAAGGTACTATATCCACAAATCTATATCCACAACTATATCCAAAGCGCAAAACTCTCTAATTACTATATTATTAAACTAACTTATTTGATTCTTCTTTGATAAAATCTGAATTTTTTTTATACCTTAATAATATTGTATTATGTTAAAGTTATGGAATGGAATGTTTTAGTATAATTTGGAACGAAGCTAAATGCTTAATTAGTACTTTTAAAAAATAATTGCATTTCTCAATCGAGTTTTTTAAGTATTTGAGAGTCCATAACATAAAATGAAATAAACGCTTTAGACAAAACTAAACTATGAGTAAACAAATACGTCAAAAAATGTTTAGTACCTTTTGGAAATCAACGCCTCTATGAATGAGACTATTATACCATTGACAATGTAAATACCGCACCATAAACAAATAATCATGTTTCTAATTTTTCAATTACATATAATTAAAAATTAATATACTCGTTTAAACTTTAAAAACTAATATACTAAAAAATAGATGCAGTTGTACTAAGTCGTTTACCTGATTCTCAGACCTTAGTAATTTAAGAAAAAAACTGACCTAAACATTTCTACTATCATTAATTAGTTAATGCTTGTACATTTAAACTGTTATTTATTATTAATTGGTTATTCTATTTAGTAATATATACTGTTATACTTGTTGCAATATATATTCATTATTAAATTTTAATTAGGGACTATTTTTAATGTCTAATTAATAAATTAGTGTGCGTTTACATATAGTATTTGTTCTATTGTTCTATAGTTGCGTTATTGAAGAAATGTCTTAATTAACTGCAGTTAGAAACAGTAAGTTTTAAGTTATTAACACTATATAAAGGTGTTCAATATATAAGTAATGCACCTAAGATTTCTAGTAACCTGAAAATGGATGGAATGCGATACCTGATTTTTATCGATCTTTTAATTTATTAGTTTTATATAATGAAATAACCTTTTAATCACAGACATATGTGTGTTTTAGATAGAAGGGAAAATTTAAATAGGGCAATGTATGCATATTTCCAATTGTGAGTCCTATCTTGTCTTATACAAAGCTCTAAATCTGGGGCTGAGATAGGGACCCCTGAGGCACACCCTTAAAAGCTTCTCCTTTTATAATAGGAGATAGCAGCGCGATACCTATTGGAGAAAATGTGGGAAGAGAGGTCAACCACGAATGGCTATAAATCCTAGAGTTTGTCTTAAAATTTATCTATTTTTCAAGTCTTTGTTCTTTATAGATTGTTTATAACTTAATGGAAGTACAGTGATTTAATTTTATACAGATACAAAAATATAATGCGCGGATTTTGGTAAGGGTTGGACAAATTTTATGAAAAAAAAAATCTGTTCTTGAGAGAAGGAAGTGAGAAATCTAAATATGAGTTAAATGTAAATCATAGTTTTTATAAAAACGTATTATTATATATATGAGATATATTTTTAAGTTTAGGTTTAATAATTTCGGTACAAATTTATTTTTCTGCCATCATCAGAAGCAGAGATATTAAATAATATGTGTTTTATGCACGTAAACTTCCCTAATTTTTACAGGAATCGTGGGAAGCGTTGGCTTTTTAATATTTTAATTTCTATTTTTGTTTTAAAAATTGTTTACGGAGTTAGATCTGTTTTACATAAAATCGAATGAAGTATTTAGATACAATAGAATATAAGATCTTTTTTTCTCAACCCTCAATATATTATATAAAGCAATCATAATCATATAAAATTATATACATGCGTAACCTTCTATTGCTCTTTGGTAGTTTAAGATTTCATTATATAAAATTGTGCTTTGTATGCGTTTTTTTTTTGTTTTGTTTTTTTGCCAATTTCAGGCTTCTTGGCCTATTTATCTAAATACCTATACTGAGAAAATATTTTCATAGGTACATTAATCGTTATTTTTATCTATTCGTTTTCCCTTCCTCTCTTCAAAAATGACCAGTCTGAAATACAAGAATAATGAGAAATAATAATTTTAGATATTTATTTCAATAAAATAAGTGCAGTAAATATTCAAAGTTTATTTGTTGCTTTTTTATAAAAAGTGTATATCTTCTTTCCTTTTGTCTTTCCATAGCACGTTGTTTCTAGTTGCTGGTACACCGTATTTTAGATTTCTCCTTAGCATTTATTTTCAATAATAATAATAATTTAGTCGCTGGTGATGGCGTTTAAGGCCGAAAAAGTGGGTTAATAGAAGATTTGAAAGTATTAAAAAATTGTTTTTTTTCTTTTAATGTACTCCGCCACTGTTGGAAGAACTAAAACCTATTGCAGTTAATGCAGCTTCATCTATCTCATAGTTATCCATATTACTACTTTTCGTGTTATAGTATTTTGAAACTTCTGAAGATGGTGTTCCGTCCCGTAGCTGTGTTAGCTTGGGAGCTCCTTACTGGATGGCGGGGGCGCATAATACTCTTGTAAATTTTGATCTTAACCCTCAATGAACGAGCTGGGTACGTTTTGGAAATTAGTGCCTGATATTCCTAATATAATATATATATAATATGGATTATTTATCTAATTGAGTAGATATGATTCTAAAAAATATTATTTTTAATTGAAGCGTAAAACTGTAAAAAAAACTTAATATTCTATTGGAAGAAAAGAATTGAAAGGGAGAAGGAAGCGAAGGTTTTGAATGAAGGCTATCAATAAGAGGGCTAAGACAATATGGCCATCGCGGGATCCATTCACCTCCTACCATTATCCTCTGCATCTCTCTCCGGAATTATATCCGATCTTGCGCCTCCAAGGAATCTCAGTACCCAGGCCTCCTTCTGCTAAGAATATCTTATCATCGCCTCACCACATTATATACGCTGGCTTCTAGGGACGAATGTTATATAACAAAATTATTTGTCATTATATTTTTACTCGACAACTGTTGTCAAATTTTTGATCCGTACTAAACAACATGAGTTAAAAACGCTGCAAATTATTACACAATGGTTTATTATTTCAAAACAACAATATTAGGGTATAACTGTTTATAAAGGTGTAGGTAGGCAATTAAGTAACATGAATAGCAATAAATAATTCAAATGAAAATAGCATATCATCACTGCTAATTTCAAAACAGTATATCTCTGCTAGTACTTTACTAATTTCAATGATTCTTTTTTCATTTGTAGAAAATTTAATTTACCAAGACAAACGGAAATTCTTTTCTCCTTATTCAATAATAACTGTTTTTGGTGGAATTACATCCTTTTATGATTTGTGACATGAATATACAGATGAACTCTTTTTATTCTTTTTTATTATTATTTTGTTTACACTTAAGTAGTTTCGGAGAAATGACGGCGTACGGTGGACTAACGACTTTTTTTGAAATTTGTTATTCGGGTTCTACGCATCTTGAAGAGGGGTAATTTTTTTTGGTCCTATATATATAATATATATATATATATATATATATATATATATATATATATATATATATATATATATATGCATGTGTATAAGAACTTAATACTTCTAAGAGGCTAGAAAAAATAATACAAAACCATCCTTGTAGATTTCTTCACACTAAAATAGATAGCACCCCAAGACACCTTGATTTAAAAAATATCACCAAAGGAAAGTTTTTTATTTCCTAGATGATCCATATATGTTAACATTAAATATGCCTTTGGATTTTGAACCTGTTATCTTCCTTTAGGTTGATGAGATTAATAAACAAAACAAAGATATTTCTGTGAAGAGAAAGTTGGTTTTTGAACTCCTAAAACACACCTCTTTAAATTTGGTTTATATTTATGCTAGTAGAAGACATTTTTTTATATTTAAAAAAAAATTAGTCTATACTTTATTAATGAATCTGAATACCATACGAAAAAATCCGGTGAGCGCAACACACGACTTTATTACCTCCGTTGTTAATATCAATTAAAGATAGATTTAAGATTTTAAATACATTCAAAGATAAAAATAAATTGTTAAGGAATTAATTAAATTGAATTTCAATAGAAAAATGTGTTATGTTAAATTATCTATTATATTTTCTTCTAAAATAATTCAGTTAGTTTTATCGGCTTTTCGTCACTCTCCATTAACCTTTACGATTCCTTGTATAAGATAATATTTTTTTCTAAAATATTTAGCTATCCACGCTGTATTATACTGTTATATTACTATTCATGTGTTCAAAAATTTAATTGAAAAAAATGTTTACACTTTTCTTCACTCAACTTGTATCTTTAGCCGTTTTTTATCAATGCTAATAAGTTGATGTGCCTATTTATTTTTTTATTATTATTTTTATACAAAGTTAAACGTACTTTAGAAGAAGAAAATTTAAAATATCGGCATTTAAGCCTTGTTAGACTATTTCAATCAGAAAGACATCTACATCATATGAAAACCCATTAAATTTCACATTCATATAGCGAGTTAAATCAAAATCAATAAGGCTGTTTTGGAGAAAATCCTAAAAATGGGCAAAATTCATGGTATAAAGTGGCTTTTTTAGTTAAATGATTTTGATGACAATGTTGCTGTAATATCTCGGGCGTAAATTTGTCTTAAATATGAAATTTCAGTTTCGTAGGGCTTTTAGTTTTTGCGCTGGACTTCACACGGACGGACACACACACAACACCAATACACTTCGTCATTTGCACTTAAGAGACCCTAAAACGTGTATTTCTGTGGAATACTGGAATTCGAAAATTTTCACGATCCCAATATATACACGTATATTGGGTTGTGTCACATGGAAGGTCCGTTTTCAAGGTAAAGGATTTTTATTAAAAATACGATATGAAAACAAGATAATTTTATTCGAATTATTTACCTTCTTTTTCTACACATTTTTTCCAGACTTGACACTAACTTTTTTATCCCAGAACCGGAAAACTCTGAGCTTTGAAGTAAAACAAAATTTGAAAACACACTTTTCACTTGATCATCATTTTCAAAAAGTTTTCCTTTGACGAAGTTGTCTAAATTCCTGAACAGGTGGTAATCTGTTGTAGACAAGTCGGGAGAATATGGTGGGTGCGGAAGAACTTCGTAGCCCAGTTGATTCCATTTTTGCACGGTATGTATTGAAACATGGGGTCTTGCTGCCGCTCAGTGAGGTCATGAGGTACCCATGTATCGAGCTTTTTTACTTTCCCAATACACTTTAAATGTCTGGAAACGGTAGATGCACTTGCATTTAGTTGCGCTGAGAGTCTTTTAACTGTTTGGTAGGGGTTTCCTTCTACTGTATGTTTGAGGACATCGTTGTCTATTACGGACGGAGGTCTTCCTCAGGGCAAGTTTTCCTAGTCGGTATCCACAGCTGAAAACTTAGCAAACCAACGGCGAATGGTCCGTTCGTCAACACTCCCTTCCTCAGACGCCTTGCAAATATTTCTAGCGGCCTTAGCTGCTGAATGGCCAAGTTTAAACTCGTACGAAAAATTTAACTGAAAATCGCGTGTTTTTCATGTTCATATTTGGAGGTATACTAAAAAGTGGGTAATTGATTGGGAAGCCAATGTTTATAATACAAAGGTAGAGGATTAGTAACTGTTTACTTTAAATATGTAAACATTCGGAAGAAAACAACAGAGACCTGCAAAATCCTTTATGTATTTCAGAAACTATAAAAACGGACATTTCATGTGAAACAACCCAATATTATATAAGTGAAAGTAAAATTGAATCTATACACAGTCCAT
Organism: Piezodorus guildinii; assembly: GCA_023052935.1. Taxonomy (NCBI): domain Eukaryota; kingdom Metazoa; phylum Arthropoda; class Insecta; order Hemiptera; family Pentatomidae; genus Piezodorus; species Piezodorus guildinii. The sequence goes on from CM041292.1 coordinate 64,525,724, forward strand.
TTGGTAAATAGAAAAACACTCAATAAACAAAATGTCGGCGTAATAAACAAAATTGTATCATACCAAATAATTAAAACTAAATATATGTATATATATTGAGGATACTGAAGGGAGTTAATAATTAAATAATCTTAATATTAAACAATTAAAGATAAGGAACCTTTGTCGGCAAAACTTCAAAGGGTGTTTACCTAGCCCCCTAGATTTCACATCAGTATGGGCCCCCCAGCGGTACCAGAAACCTCTGGTAGTTTCCCCCCCAGCGGCGGCCAACAAGAATATTAAGAGTGGTGAAAAGATAAGAATAATAGCACAAAGGCTATACCGCCAACCGGGGCACTTCCCATATTGGCCCACCCGAGGTGACGAGAATGAGAGAGAAGAACCGACGAGTCAGTCAAGTTTTATCCTTAAGAGGAGGGAGTCGGGTTCCATCTACAAGAAGAGTAGTCGGGGTTTTGAGAGGAGCTGGAGGATGATGCCGAGAAAGGGGACCTAAGACTGTTTTCACCTTCGCCAACCGGTTAAGGGTTTCAAAGGTATATCGTTATTTGTAATATTGTATGGCAAAGGTAGTAAATTGCCCCTCAGTATTCTCAATCAGAGTTGTAGACACTGTGTTAATATAATGGATCTGTATTAAATAATAATTATAGTAATGTATTAATTGAATCTGGTTTATTTTAATCTTACCCTGCATGCCACCTATTGGATTGGCAAACACGATACCTTTGGAAAGGAGATCCATGGTATCATTAAATATAGTTCATATATTGACTAAATATAGTAAGTAAGTAGTTTTTGAAGCTACCGCTGCCTTAGAAAAGCAGCCGGTCAAAAACATAGCAATATATATATATATAATATGTTTTTTAAAAATTAATGTATTTTTTTCTACTGAATATAAAAGAAATGGAGCTCATTTCAATTGAAGGATCTGTCGAAAGTTTGTCGCATGCGTTGGTCAATTCCAATTAAAAAGGTTCTTCAATGTCGATAGAGCTCTCCTCGTTAGTACATACTCTATTCAATTTATATAAATTGAGTTAATTAGAAGTGTCTTTTTTTTAACGAAGGGAAACTTTTTTCATCCTTTCTTTTCTTTTCTTTTTTTGTTTGTTCTGGTGAAATTCATTACTAAAAAAAAAAAAAAGAAAAAATCTGAATGATAATGAGACTAAAATTATTATTCATTATAGGAAAGTCCAACATTGGAGTTGTTATATGATGTAAAACTATAAGCCAGATTAATTAATTCATTTATTTATTTTATATAACTAGGCAGTTTATTTTTATAAATGTTTGTTTTTTTGGTGCATGTACCTTATCTAAGTATACGACTATTGCTTTATTTTGTTATTTGTTTATATGTATATTTATTAAGGCCAGTTCTAATAATAAGTTTTATTTCTTTGATTATAAAAAAAAAAAAAAAACGGATGTATATCGAAGTACAGTTCGAACAAATCTACAAAAAGATTCATATACAATATATTCGGAAAATCAGAAAGTTCAAGTTTTTTTTTTTCCAAACTCAGGGTTTTTTAAAAATAACATCCATTTTAGGAATCAGCATAATAAACGTCTAGACTTCGTTATTATGTTTAAATAGGTAGTATCTATTTAGAAAAAAAAAAAAAAAGAAAAAAAAAAGTGGTTGATATTTTTTTTCTTCGATATGTTCCCCCTTGAACATCCGATCTGAAAATTATTTAAAAACTTTTCCTCTTCATTATTTCTCGACAACGAGGAACCTTCTTATTTTAAGGCAATTCATTCTAAATGTTTCTCAAAATTAACATCTAAAATAAAAATCAGGTGCGGGAAACACACGACTTTCAACTTAAAGTCAGAGAAAAAACTGGTGCGGGAAACACACGACTTTTACTTACCTCGGCTGTTGAACTTTATTTAAGAATTATTGAATAAACTTCAAGTTGAAAAAAGTTTTAAGCTAATTTAAATGAAAATGTTTATTTAATTTAGTTGGATACATATGATTTAGATTAAATAATATAAAATTGTTATATATAATAATCAGTGAAAAGTGTTTGCCTTATTTATCACTTTACACTACTACATTTTACAACTTTGTGTATAAGCTGATATTTTCTGAAATCTTTAGTTTTACAACGATATATTATAAACGTAGGTTACTGATCTTATGTTAAAAAAGAAAATACACAGTTTTTTTTTTCGTTTCCTTGAGCTAGGTAGATTGATTATATTAACTATTTCGGTGGATAGGAAATAAATTTCTAACAGGAAACTAGAAAGGGACTTGAGCAGTTTTATGGACCTACTCTAAGAGATTTATTTTTGCGGTAAGAGCCAGAGAACCAATAAGAAAGGGTTCTAACCCCCCGATACAAGAACTTACGATAAAATGTAATTGTGTCACTACTTATTACTTTTCCCTTTAAGAACTGTTACATTTATATCCAATAATAGTTACACTGGTTTTATTTAATATTCTGTCGATCAGTTTATGATATATATATATATATATATATATATATATATATATATATATATATATATATATATATAAGTTAAGATGAGATACTATCAATATAGACCTAATCCTATTTTCTGTAAATATAAACATATGATAAAAGTATAAATACTGGATTAAAATGAAGAATAAATCAGTTGTTATCTAGCAAGCGTAAGTGTTGTTTCTCCTCCCTAATTTCCTTTTTTTTATTATAATTTTCTCGGCTGAACTTAAGTGGTGCCGAAACCCGGGACTTTATTTGCAGTATTTTGAGTACTGAAAGAAAAGTTTTTTTTTTTTTTTTTTTTAAATTCTTTTTGGCGTTTCTCTGTTTTAATTTTTTTTTCTTTTTTCCGTCGTTTTGTAAAATTTGGAAAACATGGCCGAAGGCTTTTTGAGACCAGCAGTTCTTACACTACCAGAAGACGTGGTGTTACCTCAGGCGGCACAGCAGGTGGTACCCCCAGAGATGCCCCCTCTACCGGCGGAAACCCTGGCAGGGGCCCACGCAACCACGCTGGAGTGGGTCAAAGTTTGGACGGCAACAGCACAAGACATAAGAAAGGCCATCTCGGAGCTTGAACGATTCGACGGCGAGGATGGTGATCTTAACCATTTTCTAAAGGGAGGAGACAGAATCATGGCTAGTATAGAAGCGAAATTAGAGGAACGGCTGATGGACTCACAAGATGCCGTATCGCTTCGGGCAGCCCTGGTATGCCGAGTCCGTAGGCAGATTTTAAATCTCATACAGGCTGATGAGGACACCCCGTGGGTCGTCATTAAGGATAGGCTGAAGAAGGCATTTGGAGGAGGCAGGTGGGCTCCGGAAGAGGACATATTCCAGATGTTCCGCGAGACAAAACGACCACACCAGACGAGCGGTCAGTATGCTGGGATATTACTGGCTCGATATAATCGGATAACGGAGAAGTTAAGAGAAGCGCACTGCACAGAAGAGGTGGAAGGTAGGATGGGCTTTCTCTCGACTATTTTGAAAGTCCAATTGGCCAGATTGACGGGAAAGAAAGAAGGCCTCCCCCGGGATAGGACATTCGTCGAATGCGCTCAGGAGATGGTCGATGCGAGCGCGAGAGAGGAGGAGTCCAGGTACGGGGAAGTCGAAATGGAGTGGACAAAGGTGCCCTACAGGAGGACTGAACCCCATAGGAATAGGCCGGAAAATTGGAGGAGGAAGATGCCGGAGTCTTACGGGAGAGAGAGAGGTACCCCTAGAGACAGGAGACAAGGAAGGGAGAGGAAGAGCTTTCGCAAGGAAGAACGAAAGTGCCACGGATGCGGAAAGATTGGCCATCTCGTAGCTCAGTGTCCGCGTACTCGATGTTTTGAGTGCGGAACAGAGGGACACATCGCTCGACAGTGTCCGTACATGAGTAGGAGCAGAGACACGGGCAGAGGTGAGCCCATGGAAGTCAATGCTCAAAGGGTGTGGAGGAATACCTGAACCACATCGGATTCAGCGCATTCTTCGGACTCATCAGAGACGGATGAGGACAGGAGCGAACCAGGAGACAGCAGGGAGGAAGACGTAAGGAGCGTGAGGAGGAGTGAAGGGCGTCGAGGAGCAGCTGGGAGCGTGAGGAGGAGTGAAGGGCGTCGAGGAGCGGCTGGGAGCAGAAGACGTCATGAGGAATGAGGTGAGTGTGGGGAGAGAGGCAACCGCGCAGTAGTGAATAATATTAGAGGGTTGTGCGGTAGGTTGCCTATAATAAGGGTCGCGCGGGGAGCGTGGTGTTTAGTGGACACAGGTAGCTCCCACACAGTGATGTCAGGGAAAATGATTGAGGGCCTATGTAAAGAAAAGAGGATACCGAAGGTTTGCCAATGTAGACTCATTACTCTGGGCGGCCCGTGTAGGGTGGAAGGAGAAATAGAAATCGAGCTCAGTCGTTGGGGAATAGAGAAGGAGAAATTGGTAGTTCATGTGGTGGAGAGTATGCCGCGCGAATATGGAGGGATCATTGGCTGTGATTTGTTGGAGAAATTGGGGACTAGGATAAGGAATAAGGGTGGCCGGTGGATCATAAGGATAGGGAGAAAGTCCTACAAGGGTAAAAGGGCGCAGAGGGATGGGTTAGGCCAAATAGGCGCAATAAATCAGGCAGAGGATTGGAGGAAAACCCTGTACCGCGAATATAGAGATATCTTCTTCCAGGAGGGGGGTTTATTGGGCGTCACCGGGAAAACAACCCATGAAATCCCATTGAAGCAGGAGCGCGTGACCTACGTGAAAGAACGTCGATATCCGCAAGCACTGCGTCGACACATACGTGCGGAATTGGATGAGCTTAAACGGCAGGGCATAATTGTCGATAGTACGTCCCCTTATAACAGTCCTCTTTGGGCGGTCAAGAAAAAGAGCTCGGGCGACGGGGGGCCGGAGAAATATAGGGTTGTTGTTGACTTCAGGAAACTGAACGAAAACACAGTCGATGAGAAATATCCCATACCCCGGATCAGTCTTTCAGACCATTTCAATCAGAATGATGAGTTTTACAAAATCGTTAGAGCCGTTTTTGTGAAACTTGTGAAAAGGTGATAATTAATGTTATAAAATGGCTCTTCTGTTTAGCCGATTTTAACGAAAAGGTAGCTGTAACATCTTAGTTGTTCTTAATATGATATTTCAGTTTTGTACTACTTTTTTTTTTTTTTTTGTGTGTGTTAGACTTACTACACACACACAAAGGGGACCCTAAAACATATATTTCTACAGAAAATTTTTCACGATTGCTTTAAAACCGGGGTTATAAGTGGCTTTTAGTTGGAAAAACATCTCATGCACATACTTCTTCTACATACTTAATTCCAGTTTCTAACAAATCTTCGTTCTTAAGCTAGATGTCATTCATATGATACTTGTCATATGTCATTTGGACAGACTTCTTTATTTCTACTCATGTTACCTTGAAACGTGTATTTTTGTTTAGATTTTGAATTATCTTTCTTTCTATATACATGTTTGTGTGTGTTTGTAAGTGAATGTACAAATTATGCTGTGGTAGTTTTTCTTTATTCGAAGTATACCGCAAATCCTGCTGTTTTGAGATACGTAATTTCATATTAGATCTACTTTGAATAACCACTTGTGTCCACATTTTTTTACATAGATACAAGGAGACATCACAAACCCTTGAGCTAACAATTAGTCACAGGAAAAGTAATGAGAAGCTACGTGGCAGAACTCTCTTCATTGAAATTATACTTCAAAGACGGCAAATTGGATATAAGAGACGATGATCTGGTTTCAAGTCCCATAGACCTTGAAGAATTGGACTTACTTACATAATGATGTAGCCTCCCTTGCTAAGCCAACCATTCCCTGCCTCTTCCCTCTCCAATTAGGACACCTTTAGCCATGGGGTGGAATGCCTTTAGGTAGTTGAGGTCAACTTTCAGTGTCGTCCGTCTCATCTTTCAGCTTTTAGGGGATTAGACCTTAGACCTTTTTAAGTTTATGAACATAGATAATTGTAATTAAATATTTCTTCGCAGAAATATAAAAATAATGATCTTAGTAATATAAGAGTTGTACATATAAGAGCTGTAAATATGTTATTATTTACAATATCCGTGGATCGAGGTTTTTTGGACTCATTCGACTACTAAAATGTCACTAACCGTGAAAAGTCAGAGATTTTAAAAACATATGAAAAAGTCTGAACTTTTGTACTTTGTTCAGGGAAAATGGTCCCTAGATAACATCGTTTCTTCTTTACTCAGACAAATGGTCCTATATGCCTACTTGTTGTGATGTTGCAAATATCATAAAGCGAGTTTTAAAATACATTTTTTGTCAGATTTGTTAATATTGATTATTACTCACAGCAGTATCCAAGTTCATCATAATACATTGGTAAGTCAACTTAAACAACTACAATTTCAGCTGGTGTTGGGTAAAAATAGTTGAATCTTATCGTCAAGTAATTAGTCATTATATATATTTTTAATCTAGAATAACACATTAATTATAATTATTCTGTTTTGTCTATGTTCACCGAGATTTAGCCAGATAAAAGACTTCTTACAACATAGAAAAGTCAGAGAATCTCGTTGAGCTGATTTGCTAGATACCCTGTATGGCTAATGACATTTATGACGATGCTACAGTGAGAGTCCTAAGTTTTACTTATCGAGGTTTAATCAAGATGGAGATTTTTAACGAGAAAAAGGGTCGTCCAAAGAAGACGCTGGTACGATGGCGTAAGGAATGTTATGATTAATAGAGGTATAGTGTGGAGATGATTGGCAGGATAAAAGAAGATGACAGACTTATTTTTGTTGGCGACGTATGATGTATCGGTGGTGTGTTTGCTGATTTCCTAAACGTTACTTAGCCATAGTGCGAGCACCTGAATTTTGATTATACAGGTTTATTAGGAAAGAGATCTCTAAAGAGTACCTGATGTCTCCAAGGATTTTTCACTCCCTCTATAAAATTCTGGGACCTTCTACCCGGTTTGAACCTGCGTCCTTGGGCATAGAAAGCTATTACACACACCACTGGTATCCCCGGGAATAGTAGTAATTATTTTTTTTCCTTTAAACAAAACATAATGTATGGAGTTATTTCCTACTATAATTTTTAATAGAGTTTCATTAGTTCATAAGTTGGCGTTTTCTGCTGCCCTCCACCGATAGCACTCTGTACCCGCACGGTGTCTGATTCATTTTGTAGTTCAATTTATACAAATCCTACGCTTTATTTTTTCTACTGTTAATCCTAAATGTTTCAGGAATTAAATCACCATATTTTCTATATTATATATTAAAATCTATATGAAAAGGAAGACTTCCTTTAGACGTAGAAAATTACTCACCTAGCAAACCTTTGGACATTATTTAGCGAAGGAAGTCAAAGAGTTTCATCGAAACGTCCTAGGAAAAATAAAATACAATTTTTTTTGTATACTCTAGTTCTGTATTATTTTAATTTTAACAATAATAATTATATATTGTCATATCTCTTTGTAATTATTGTATTTAGGCTGATATTTTATATTTTTTTTACATCTAAAAGATTTGTTTATATTTTGTGTTTTCGTTTCGTAAATTTTAGTTTCTTTCTCTATTTAACTTTAGTTTTTATGCTAATGATTTAGGCTTAAAACACCTAAGTGATTAAAGGGCATTGATGTTTATATTATAAAATTAATGGATTATTACTTTTCTGCGTGGAATAAAAGTAACGAAGCATCTGGTCTTTTTTGTAGTATTTTAATGGATTGGTATATCTCAGCTCACGGGAAATCTGAATAAAGTGCTTACTTGGCAATGGCATCAACCCTCCTTTTATATATAGTCGGATTAACACAAGACGGATAAATTGAATATAACTTTATCTTATAACATTCATTCCTATGAGGAATATTTTGATTTGTTAATTATTGTTTTGCTACTAAAAGAAGATTTGGCTGAGTAGTGTATTATATTATAAAAGTATTCGAATGATATTTACGAAATATTTTCTCAAATCTCTATGTTATATATTACAATATCGAATTTTTATCTGGTATAGTGGAAGTCATCTGTAATATAATTTTATTTTCGCAATTAAAAAAAAAAAAAAAAACCTGGGTATTATTTAAAATGTTTCGGTTCTTTTAAAACGAAAGTCATTAATTATAGTTTGTTATTTTGCATTATATTATGTGGAGTGACACTAACAGTTGTATAAGAAATTGCTATAGGCCTTCATGTTGGATAACAGTTACAGAAAGAAACTGAAAAAGAAATGTAAGAGCCATCCATCTATTAGCTCTGGCATATGAATAAGTCCCTCTGGGCCTTCCTCCACGTGCGGGACCTTAATCTAACTTAACCCACTTTAATACGAAAAAATTAACAAATGTAATAAATAAATGAAGTAATCAATAAAAGATTCCCTATTCTTTCTCAAATTATTATCGCCCCTCCCAAAAAAAATAACGTTTAATTGTTAATTGGTAATACATTTACGTCACCACATATTGTTATACCATTATAACAAACATATACAAATAATAATTAAGTTTTGAGCTAATACAATTGGTTGGTTGTTTTCATATTCATCCTTTAAAATGCTGGATCATTAGTGCCGAATCTAATAAAACAAATTTATCGTAATCCTGTTTCAATTAAAATTAATTAGCTAATTTATAAAACTTATTAATGAAAAAAAACTATCTGGAATACAAATGATGAGAACAGAAGGAAGTAATGAAATCTCTTTTCTCTTTTTTTTTATTACAGAACTTTTATTACGTAATCATTATTTCTGTCTAATTAAATTTACATACACTAAACAAAAAAAAATTATAACATTTTGTCTGCTTTTTTACTACTGTTTTATGATGCTATTGAAATATTTTACTATAAACAGATGACAATGTTCTCATTCTAAAAAATGATCCCATAATTGCCCAGAAGATATGTTCTACATTTTAGATTTTTTAAAAAATGTGGTTTAGATATGTATTTAAAAGAAATTCTGAGCCTCTTATCCAATGAAGGGTCTTGAGTTATGTGCATATAGAGATTCGCACTTTTACCTTGCTAATGGCTATCTAGACAAGTATTTAAGTCGAAATCACGCGCTGCTGTTAGGTCTTCCTTTAATTTTCGGGTACCTACTTTAGAGAGACTGGGTGTGCCCCAGGGTATATCCCAAGTTCACTGATGTAACAGAGTAATGAATTTAATTTAATAGTATTGCTAAATTCCAATGTAATATTTAACTTTATTTAATAATTTACAAATTATTATTTATACTATTTTGATCACCCCTAATTGCTCCTAATAGTTCAAACAACTATGTTACAATGTTTTTTATTTTATTTTAAAGCTAATAATAAAACGTAGGTATGACACTTATTGATTTTTTTTCAGGATTCAAAAAGAAATATGTAAGCACAAAATTACAAAACAAGCAATATCGGTAACCAGATTTTTAAAAAATTAAAACAAAGTTGGTTCTGATCAATTTAAAACTATTTGATTATTAATTAACAAGCCATTTTTAATAATTTTCAATAAAAATAGCCACTAAATAATAAATAACACCACTTTGTTATTCGAGCTGATGCTCCGCTCCGGTAAGATACTTAAGAAAACATCCCCTAAATTTTAATGTAACACCATAGGCCCTTAGTTGCCGTTAAAGATGCTATCAAAGAGTACTCCTTTAATGCCTTCTGAAAAATTCAGCAAGGCTCATAAAGAGCACTATGATAAATTATAGAATTGACAAATACGTGCAATTTATATCCACAAAGGGTTTTCTTTTAAGATAAAAATATTTATATCCAATTAATATTTATATTTAACAGTCTATGAAATTAATTCACTCTAGGGAAAAATGTTATTTCTAATAGTAATATCGAGAAAACAACGTCCGTAACATAAATAAATATGTATCGGAATCTTAAATATTTAAATTAATCAATTATGCATCATGAATTATCTGAATTTAATGTGTTTAAAATATTTCAATATATGATGTAAAGAGACATCATACTGAATTATTTAATTTACTTTCCCTATATCAGGTAAATACTGCTGGATTACTGACATATGAAATATTTTTTATCTACGTTTTTTTCACAAATATTATGATGAGTTTTTCTAAAATATGGTTTGTAATATTGATTACTGTTCCCAATAAAAAGTTAGTATTGGGTGAAATAATGAAAGAAAACTAGAAATATTATGAATTAATTTACATTTGTCCCGAAGTTTTGGTATAATTCGGAGGTATTTATCATAAATAAATATATTTGATATTCTACAATTATATAACATTTTTTTTTTTTATTTTATAACATAATTTTTAATATCGCTTTACACTTTTTTTTAATTTTATTTAATTTCAAACTTGTTTATTTTTCAATGCGATTTATTGTCAGGTAGTAAATATTAAATATAATTGCGGTGTATTTAAAAAAAAAAAAAAAAAAAAAAATGATACACATAAAAAATTAAATTGATAAGGCAGCATTTTTTTTTTTTTTTTTTTTTTTTTTTTTTAAGGATCTTGGCCTTGTCTGTAACATAATAGGGAGCATTGACTATGGTTCTAAGAACTTCTAGGCTGAAAGGATTGGATACGTTTGATTTTCGAAAATTTAGTAGTTCCACATAGTTCAATTCCGTAGGTCCACATATGCTTGAGAATTGTCTTGTAAATTAATAGTTTGTTTCCAACGGTATGTTGTAATGTTCTGCAGTTGACAGTTAGCTCTTCAAAAAACAAAAACAGCGCGGCTAAAGAAGAATTGGAGACTTTTACATATCTTGGAAGTGCAGGTGCTAAAGATTGTGAATCCAACGACGATGTTGAAAGCCGGATCACAATAATTGCTCTTTCACACAAAATTGCACCGTGTGGCGTAACAAGAAAGTTAATCTGGGCACAAAGATCCGCATATTTAACTCCAATGCGATGTCTGTGCTCCTCTGTTGCTCAGAAACGTGGAGGGTGAATGGATCTTTCTCAACGCCTTTGGCAAGATTCTGCAACGTATGCCTGACGTCCATCTTAGGATTTTGGGTATAATGAGAGCTAATGGGCTTAATGGGCAAGACTTAGCTGAAGAAAATATAGAAGATAATTGAGGTGGATTGGGCAGACCTTAAAAAGGAGGAGTAGTATCGTTTTGAAAGCTCAAGATAGGAATCCTCATGGGTTACGCCGGGTAGGCAGGAATTAAGAAAATTTGGTTAAGCACAGTTCCTAAGGAGCCGGGAGCCGGAACCAGCACTGGTCTATGTCCCACGAAGGGACAACATGAAATAAGTCAAGTCAAATATTGAATGCTGATAATTAGCTTCACCGCTATTTTATTTAATTATGATGCACTAAATTTCGGCTATAATGCTATCTTCTGACGCAAGAACAATTTAATCCTAAAGGATTGAAGTTGTCAACAGGAAGAAATGTTAGAAGAAAGGAGTGAGAGAAAAAGAGCATAAAGGATGTTATCTCAGGCTAGACCTCACTCAACACTTTACTTCTGAAGATGGAGAATATATGGTGCTGTAAATTCCTCTGGAAATTTCAATTCTGTGGGAAAAAGAAGCCCCTACACCATCACTGACCCACCACCAAACGCAACCCTTGGAGAAAAAGTGCATGGAGCATACCTCTCTCACCGCCTTCTCCATACCTTTTCCCGTCCATCTGGAGATCGGAGACATAATCTTGACTCATCACTGAATAATACGAGGCTCCAATCTTCCTGAGTCCAGTTTAGGCGCTCCCGAGCAAACCTCAAGCGCTCAACCCGGTGTTCCTTGGAGAGAAGAGGTCCAGTAGCTGAAGGATGGGAGGTCAATCCATAATCGTTGAGTCGTCTTCTCACGGTTCGCTCTGAAATTTGCACATTCCTTAACCTCTGGAAGAGACCACGCAGACTGTTGATCGGCGATCCCGAAGAGCATGCAGTTGCAAAATTCTCTCGTCACAGTGGGAAGTTGACCTCGGACGGCCTTGTCCGACTCTTCCTTCTTGTATGCCCTCCAGTTTGACGGTGCCTATTAAGCACCCTGGACACTACGGATTTTGACCGCTGGAGCCGTTGCGCAATATGCCTTTGAGAAAAACCTTCTTCACCCAAAGCAACAGCACGAATTGATTCCTCTTTGGTCAATGCTCTTCTGTTGGCCATCACAACATTCTTACTAAACTCACAAGTAAAACCTAAATTATGTGTATATTTAGAATTTGATCTATAACTTTAAGAATTTATTGCTAAATGTATTGAGGAAGAGTGAATTCATAAGTTAGGGGATGCTTAAAAATATTTTAATAGTAAAGAAATCAATATCTAGGATTTTGCAAGAGTTAATTTGTGTTATGTTAATCATTCAAAATTTGCTGATGGTACATGATGGAAGAAAGCGCAATACCCATAGAGCTATACCACGCCTGTGGATTTAGGTCTGACCAATAAAGCTTGAAGAGGTTTGTTAGCCCAATCGATGGCTAAAAGCTGAAGCGGCGTTCTGGTTGCTGACATCCACCAAGTTGCGTGACACCATCTATCCGCACTGACCTTGTTTTTGTCATTGATCAATGGTTCTCTCCCGGTGTTTGCTGCCCTCGGCAAGCATCTTTCCTAAATGCCTTGTCCGGGAAATAGCCTCTTCATATAGCCTTAAAACTATTACGTCAAAATGTAAGAAAGGCAGGATCAAATTTTTTTTGTATGAGATTAATTTATCCTACTAATGTTACTATTAATTTAAGATGGAGATCTATAGTCAATATTTTTAAAATTGTATTGTAGTTAAAATACTTCTATTAATTTTCTTTTGTGTAAAAACTAAAAGACCAAAACGTTTTTTGTTATATTAATATCATCAAATGTCCCTTCTATTCTATTAAAATGTAAATTTCACCTAAATGTGATCAACAAATGTTTTGTTTGCTATTACTGTTTAGAGAAAATTGATTTCCTGCTGACTTATTACTCTAACATATTCCTTAGTTACGGATTTTTCTTTCATATATTGGAGGATAGGCCATTTCTGGGTTCCTTCTGATTGTAAATGGGTATGCATATTTTCACTTGTTTTTAACTTTTGTATATATTTCATTCATTTATATTGTATTTATTTCGTATCATTATCCTACAAATTTATAATTTATTATTTTGTAAATATTGTATGAACGCAGTGTCATTATAGTAGCTTATTAATTGGGCCATATTGTAATATTATTGAATACAATTTTATGACCAAAAAATATACAATATAGTTGGAAAAATAATTCTAGGTATTCATAAGAAAAGAATCAAATAAATTGATTTATTGGTACAGTGATAATTTGTGCTTCCTGTAAAATTTTCCATAATGGGTATAGTAACTTTTCGAAATCAACGTCTCAATTTAATCAACTTGATTCATTGAGAACTTAAAACAAGTAGTTTATCTAATTTGCTAAAAAAACATCGTACAGTCTAATTCGAAGTACTTGAGAAAGACTTGAAAATTGACACAATTATAGATTGTCTTCAAAGAAAACCGTATGTAAAAAAGTTGTATTAAAATTCAAGCCTATTTGAGTTGTTTTGTAGCTTTATTTTTATTTTTGTTGTGTTTTAATATATTAGTATGTAGAAAATTTTTTGTTTGTTTATAATAAAGAAATGATGATTTGTCTAGGAAATGGAAACGTAGCCAATTTCGTTATATTGTAAATATTAAATTTTAATATATATTTATTTAAAATAATAAACATCGCATTATTTATTATTATGTCAATTATACAAAACGGGCATAGGTGAGGAATCTCAGGAAGCCCTATAACTGTAATATGGTAATATGCCCCAAAACAGCCCCATTAATGAAATGTCCCAGCCGGGGCTTAACGTTTGCTGTAGTGATATCACTACTAATAGCTGTAATAATACTCAGGTGAAATAGTCCCGTAACATTGGATTATCACTTGCAAGGTTAAACGAGGGGTCGGTGAATTAGTAATTACTATAGGCAATCTAGGTCTATATACAAAATACTGATTAGCTATTATTAGTAGATGAGTCAATCATTCTTAATTTTAAAACGAAATGAGTGGATCTGGTTTTCTTAGCAGAGATACACTGTAATTACTTGAGCACACTTAAATAATTGTCAAGTTTTGTTCTTCATATAGCTCAATCAAATAAATAATTATCGTCTTGGGTCAGCATAATAATATATTATATATATATTTTAAAACATATTTATTGATATTTACAACTGTATTATATATATATATATATATATATATATATATATATATATATATATATATATATATCTCAGGTAAATGTGATGGGCATAGTAAACTAACATGAAATACATGTAGAGACGCTACCCATGGCAGCACTCTAAAATATTCTAAACTTGAAGGTCTCGGGGCCATCTTCTTTTCAGGCGCCTCGGAGAATAATCAGGAACCGAAGAGGATGATAGGATAGAAACTAGTGGGCTAGAGTGGGAATAGAGTTTTTCATTGAATGATTGATACCTGGTTCGGGCTAATTCAGTAACATACGGAACACTTGTTGAATATTTTATTTAGAAATAATACAATATGCCGCAATCTTGGGCCATGAGTATTAGATCTATTAGGAATCATTCCTTCCGTTTATACAGAGTAAACAAAAATAAAATGAAAAATTAATAAGAAGAATAAATAAACCTATATAAACAAAAAAAAAAAAAAAAGAGAAAAAGACAATTAAATAAGGTAAAATAATAATAATAATCTTGGCCTGACTATCTATGTAAAACATTTACACACTCCCCGACACCCACTAGTGCATGTCAAGGAATAATGCCAGTAGATCCCAGAGCCTCTCAGTGGTTAGCGCGTCACTGATCTGAAATAAAAATTAAATGTAATTAAAATACTTGCTTAACAGAAAATATTGAAGGTGTATGTTATTAATTATGCAAAATTCGTTAAGTGATTAAAAGATTTGTCACTAATAAAATCAATTTTTATTATTTTATTTTTAATATTTTTATTTTTTATTTTTATTTATTTTATTTTTATTATTTTTATTTTTATAATTATATGAGATAATGACAAGCAGAAAAGGTGTTTTGAGGTGTTTTTCAAGGCTGAGTTTTTTAGTTAAAAAAATATTTATTTAATATTATTATGTTTTTTTTTTTTTAGAAATGATGATTTTCTTTTCAGATATATTACAATTTGTTTCAAATGTACAATAATTAGAATGATATAACATCATATTCATACAATATTTACAGGCTAAAAATAATTAAATAAACGCATTAATTTATTACTATACTCACCTGTTACGTATTTATATCCAGTGCTGCAGCAAAAATTCCTTCCTTTCAAAAGGACTAATAAAAAAGTAATAATTTGGGGTATATATTTAGATAATTACCTATGGCATCCCTCATCTTAAACCCTTATTTTTCATGTATAAACCTAAAGCATTACAATTTTGCTTAAATTTAATACTTACTAACCTTATCTAATTTTATATTATTTTAAAGTAGCATCAATTAATTCAAAAAAATTGATTCCATTAATTTATCAATGATTAAATTTCACTTTATTTTTTTTTTTTAATTACAGGTCTTATAATATACGGGATGAAACAGGAAGGAAAGGATACATTTTCCTGAGCTGAAGCCTTCGGCCACCACCACACACCAAGTAATTATTGCTTATCAGTTTAAAGTTTTTAAGTGATAAATTTTGTTTAAGAACACAGCATACAAGGATATTTACGGAAGGAAAAAAAGGATTTACTTCATCAGATCTTAAATATGCTTTGACTTAACCTAACTCACAGATGAAAATTCTTAAAATCTGATTTTGTAGGCACATTTATTAATTATTTCTACTTGGCATGTTTCTATCGAAACCCTTTTAGTATACGATAGTTTACTACCATAATTACAATTAAGGCTTCGGTTTAAAGATAATTAAATAATTTTCTAAGGGAAACCAAAACCAGTCTTATTTCACTGATATTATCAAAAGATATTATTTTAAATTCTGTAACTCTGCAATGCATGAAGTGTCTTACGATTATAGTCCTGGAGCCAGATGCATGGTTGACTACCTCATCGAACATTTAGAAATATTAAAAAAAAAAATCTTTCTGCAATACTTATTACAAAAATGCATTTCTTGCGGTCATAAAACTCTTACTAACTGCTAATTAATTTGATGAAGTGACCGATTATGACCGACTACTAGCCCATCAAACATAAGATTAGTTTTGGTTTTAAGTTGTCTGTTATGTCACAAAATTGACGAAAATATGTTTCATTGGAGTTTAGAAACTATTACTAATGACCGCCTGAATAGCAAACGTCGAGCGAAAGCACGGGGAGATTGGCGGCCTACACGTTAAAATAGATGGGACTAATTTAGTGCGAACTCACTTAAAATAAGATTTGAAAGAGTTAATAAAAATTATATTATGTAATTTAATTGTGAGATTATACGATTTATAGCAGATTTTAATTTAAACATAAAATATTGTCTTAACGTGTTTTTAGTATTTTATTAGTCTTACCATTTTCCTTTTTTCTATTTGCAACAGATCTTCTATATATCCTGTCACCCCAATGGTTATGTTCATCAACGGAAGCATAGTTCATCCGATAGATACCGGGGATTTGATTAGATCTTAAGTGAAGCGTAGACGTTGAAGTGAATTTTTGACATGTGATTTGCTTTAATGGGTTAGATGGTGGGTGATGAAGTTGGAATTGAATATGGACCAGCTGCTACACTGCCAGGGAAAGCGATTGTTAATATTATTTGCTTTAACTTGGTATATTGAAACACAGAGAGCATATTTTGCTATTTTCACTCACCTACATATAGCATGATATAGCATGCTATTTGTGCTATTGTGCTAAACCCATCAATTTTATACAGGAAATAACTATAGAAACTCGACGGGTTTAGCAAAATAGCACAAATAGCATGTTATAGCAAACGTAGTGAGTACCCCTTATGTATGAAATATATGCACCAGTACTATGAAAATATTCTCATTCTAGTTTTTAGCTGAAGTATACGTTTTGAGCATCTAGATCACTAAGTCTCTCTAAAAGCTATTAAGGTTGTTATAAATGGGTTATTTTTTTCAATGCAAATAAATAAGCTTATCAGCGCGTTATTTTAGGTTTTGTTTATTAGTGAAATATTTTATTTAAGAGACATAATAATAGTGTTCGAAGGAAAATGTTTAATCGACTAAAAAAAATATTTAAATTTATTTCTTTTAAATACTTTGACCTAAAAATTCGTAAAAAAAAAAAAAAAAAAAAAAAAAAAATTGACAAAATAATGTAAGTTCTCCAAAACTTGCCCTACTGAATGTGTAGGATTATTTAATGAAGGACAGTAAAGCATATAGCTAAAATAGATATGAGATTAGGGGTTTAGGACGTAGAAAGGTGAAAGGTGAAGATTGGATTGAAGCTTAGCAAAACATTGGTTTTAGCGCAGTGATAAAATGAAACGAGTTTTTTAGAAGATTTGTAAATCCTTAAAATAAACCGGCTACCAATAAGGAAAATGAATGAAAGATAAAGTATATTTAATTGAATCAATGTAATACAACATTATCCATCTATTCGGAAGGCATTGGTGATTAATTTGAAAATCCTAATGATATTTTAAATATTAATATTCTGAATGATATTTTTTATTGCGAAAGTTTTTAAAAATATATATAAATAACAGGATGTAAAATAAAGAAAAATATTTAATTCAAAACTATTCAATTATCGGATCTTGAGAATCCTCAATTATGTATTGTCGCATTAATAGCATATTTAAATTTCAAACTTAATGATTTATAATGATATGGGTGATTTTCAAACGTAAAGGAGGTTTCTTTTACATTACTCAAAAAAAATATAAGGTTGCTTTTTTAAATATTCTGTAAAAATAACAAAATAATTAATATTTAATATTCCTATGATAAGTAATTCAAAGGAAAATATTATATTAATATTTCATATTGAAATGTTTGTTAAAAATTATATTCGTACATTCTTGAGGCATTTCTGCATTCTTTTACTTATAAACGATGTTTTTTTTTATGAGATTATACTCATTAGTTGTCTGCAGAGAAACAGGGAATCTCGCAATGGAAATGATCAAAAACACAATGGTTTATTATTTCCAAATAACAATATTAGGGTATAACTGTTTATAGACTTTCATAGGCAATTAAGTAATATGAAAAGCACTAATTCAAAGCATCATATCATAACACTACCACTAATTACAAAATGCAATATCTAAGCTAGTTGTTAACCAAAATAAATGATTCTTTTTTCATTTGTTCCAAAATTGTTTGGTATTTATTCATTTATTTATTAGGCGAAACGGTTTTTTTTATTTGTTTTCCGTATTCTACGCATCTTGAAACGTAAGCTCTCAAATTTTGAGCAGAGGTAATTTTTTTTTTTTTTTTGGTCGATTACGAATGTTGGTTATGAAATAATAAACCAAAAGGGATTTATACAGGACTGACTGCGTCACTATTTCCTTTTCTTTTCTTTCGATTTTCAGTTCAAATTAAAATTCCCTGATTCCAGAAAACCTTGCATTTTATCGTTATCATCAATAATAACCGAGTTATCAGGAAATCCATCTTTAATAAGTTGTGGCTTGACCATATAAGAAGATTATTTTTTAAATTTTTTTTTTTTTTGCACGTTGTTCATCGCGTTGTCTTCATCACGATTTTTTTTTCGATTTTTCTCTATCTTCAATAATAACCGATTTTTGGTGTAATTATATCTATTATAATCTTCACTTGATTATACATATGATTTTTTTTAAATTTATTTATCGCGCTTTACTGATTTTAAAACACTACACCCACTTTTCTCTATCTTCAAAAATAACTGATTTATAAGCGTATATATAAAAAAATTTCAATTTTTTTCCTTTTACCTTTTCTTTTTTTTTTTTTTTTTTTTGTTTATTGCGCTTTACTGATTCTAAAACTCTATACACACTTTTCTCTATCTTCAAAAATAACTGAGTTATAATCGTTTTTATGTGAAAATTTTCAATCATTTTTCTTTTCTTTTTTTTACTATTATAAAATTATTTGCGGTTTTTTGGTTAAAAAACACTAATATTTTTTTTCTATTTTCAAAAATAACTGAGTTATTAAATAAAATACTTTTAATCGGCCGCCATTTGAAAACTAACCAGCTGATATTAACGTCTAGGTGTTAGGATCATAGTTGAATCAACTAGGATTATTGTGGCGAATTTCAAAAGAATTTGGTCCAGTAGTTTCGGAGAAATGCCGCGGACGGCGGACAAACATTTTTTTTTTTTTTTTATTACTCATCATGAAACGTAAGCTCTCAAGTTTTGTGCAGGGGTAATTTTTTTTTTTTGGTCGATTACAAAGGTTGATTTGGAAATAATAAACCAAAAGGATTGTGACCAACAACAATGTTATTAACATTTTTAGCGTAATATAAAAAAAAAAAAAAAAAAAAAATATATATATATATATATATAATTATATATTTAATAATATAAAATATATTCTATTATAATCTTATATACGACAAGGATTTCTGTTCATTTATTATATTATTATATGTGTAGATAGTTTTCGTAATCCGAAATGGTATATTATAATATATGCGTTCAGAAATAGAATTTAATCCGTGATTTTTGGGAGCAATGCGTAGTTGTTATATATTTTTCTTTTTTAGTTGTAAAGAATAAAAGTTATTGAAAATTATATTCAAACAGCCGATATATGATAAAAAGTGGAATAGTATAAATATTTAAATCTTGTACAAACCGTAGAAATGATTTGTTTTTACTCTTTTTGAAGCAAGTGGACAAAAACTCCGAAGATACTGCATGAAAAATTAAGTAAGAAGGTTTAGATCAATGAAGATTTATCTTAGAAAGCTTCTACTGTTTCTAAGACATTTATTTCTGTTTAAGAAGAAAAATCACAGTTCGCTTTCTTATCTAAATTAATACTTATCCTCTTGCTTAAATTCACTAAGTTTATTGATGTCTAAAGAGATTATACGAGGAGAGGGGGAGATAGTGAAGGTCAACTTATTTATCTCTCTTTTTCCTGTAAGAAGTGATAGTTAAAAAAACTTTTCAGCGTGTAAATTAACAGCTTAAATTAGATAAAAACATTCCTTGTATCTTACGTTTAGTGCTAAAATCATGTAATTTGCTAATATAATTATAACAGCCTCAATTCATATCTTATTCTTCCTTATATATTTTTATTTATTTTCCATTGCGCGACATGCTTTCATGTAAGTATCCTTGGCAAACTTATGTAATGTATACCCGGAGTGAAAGGTTGTGGTGAATCCCTAAAGTCTATGCTTAAAAAATTCCGGGTGGGAAAAAGGAGAAAAGAAACCATATCTTATAAAAATTACAAATAACGAAATAGAATTTTGTTTGCACTAGAAACATCTGATTAAATTAAAGAGTATTTAACTGAATTTCCTTTTTTTGCTTGATAAATCAGCAAATTTGGTGAATTCTGAATATTTGGGATAAACTGGGAGAATCTTTGAAGCTTTTGCAAGAAAATAAATTTGTGGGCTTGGTCGGATCCCTTTAATTCTTAGCAAAAGTGAGTCTATCGCCCTCTAATCCAGGATATAATAATAGGAATCCAGAATATTATATTAAGTAAGCTTCTTAGAACAAGCCAGTCAATGCTAATGGAAAACGGGTTCTCCTCCATGATGTTTCCTATTCTCGGCTGATATTGTAGATACCAAAAAGCCTGTCTTTATTGTTATCGTCTATCAAGTTTAACGCCTTGTGTCCTTTACACATTTCAGTGTTTCTTCATTAGCATTGTTAGTGTTCTGTAATAGCGATATAATTAAGTGTCAGCTCATTCATGAATGTTTTGCCCAAGCTATTCGGTAGATCATTTGCAAATGAATAAATAATAAGTATAAGTGCTAAGTCTCTAGCGCCCTCACTCAGCCTCCACTGGCTCTCAAGGCCAGTGACGCGGCTGAGTAAGAGGCGCATGGATCTCCTGGCATTGTGCCTAGACATCCACTAGGGGATCTCGGGGTTCGATTCGGTGATCCCAGGGGCAGTTTGTAAATAGTTATGAATGTGATCAAGATTATTATTATTTTCTTTATTGTATTATTTATTTTACTTTTTTTTTTTTTTTTTTATTTATTTTATTTTATTTTTATTTTTTTTTTATTTACAATGTACATATGGGATGAATGATTTCTTTTAACTGTAATACCTATTGCCCCAGAAGGTGGCAGATTGTATTATTTCTTAACAAAAAAAAAAAAATTGCTATAATTGACATTGACAAGATCGAGATATTCCATTTTATATTAATACCTTTCGGAACTGCAAACGTAATATTCATCCGATATACGATAACCAATACGGTTTTGATGTTTATTAAATGTTTTTCTTCAAGAGTAACATTTCATCGATAATAACTATGCGTTTTGAATCAATTAAGAATCTATCCATGGTATTGATAATTCTCGATATTAATCATGTTTAAATACATTGTTCAGCTTTATTCTTTCAGCCAAACGTCACCTACGCTTGTAACAACAGTTTTGTATTCTCATCCTATTTAATGCAATTATTGTACATTGGAGAGTAGTTTTTAGTTTTTATTAACTATATAACAACCACATTTGAAAAGAAGATTCTATATTAATAAAAAAACATATTTAGGTATACTGGTCTTCGTATTAATGTTTTGTGTGTCGGTAAGCATGAAATATTTTTTTTTTAACGATTTTTCAGCTATGGAAAATATTTTGCTATTAAATTATAGAAGAAAATATTTCTATAATATGAAAACATGTTTTTTTTTAAATAATATTTTTAATTTTTAGACATCACTACGTTTCAGCCTCTAGGGCCATTTTCAAGCATCTGTAAACAATTAAAAGTTTTTATGGCATTTATACATCTTTTTTTGCAAGAGATATCCTGGGATGAGGAACTGGATGACGGCTGCACATGGATAGAAATAACTGAGAGGGCTGGTGGAGGAAGTCAGGACTCGTCACCGAGTTGTAGCGCCGGATTGATATGATATATACATTTTTTTTTTTTTTTACATTCAATATACCTCTAATGTCAGCATTTTAATAAAATATTTTTAATGAATGCGTTCCTACCATGCATATCCATGCGCTAAATCAAAATTAGCTACAGGTCTGTCACAACATTGCAATAAATATAAACACAATTTTGATTTTAATAATGTATCAGTCCTACATAAGGAAGAAAATATAAATAAGAGGAGGATTATAGAATCTATATATATAAGACAAAAAATTCAGAAAAATCGGTGAATCAACAAATGGACGTAGACAACCTAAACACTTTTTATGAATGTTAAATGATTTTTTTTTCTTTTTGAATAAATAAATTTTTTTCAAATTTTTGATTAAATGATACAATATATTATGATCCTTTAAAAAACAGGTGCTTTTGATTTGATTTGAAAATTTGATACTGCTAATAATTGACGACACTGATGAAGCGGTTAAAGAATGGATAATAACATGGATATGCATGTTAGGTAACGCATTTATTGAAAATAATTTATTAAAATATTGACATTAGATATATATTGTTTAAAAAAATGTATAAATGCCAAAAAAACTTTTAATTGTTTACAAATGCTTGAAAATGACCCTAGAGGCTGAAACATAGTGATGTCTAAAAATTAAATAAATTATAAAAAGAATGTATCAAAGACTTCTTTTGTAGAGCGGCCAAAGATATATCCCACTAATATTGAACCAAAAGAAAACTTAAGATAATGATGAGAAAATCAAAACTGATAATGCGTTTATATAATGTTCAATTTCCTATGCAAACTCATCGATACTATTTTTCAAATTCTTTTTATATGTACTATTCGATGTTGAACGTTGTTGTTTTATTTGGAATGACATTTGTTCTTTATCAAAAATAAGAAATTATTAAAATAACCAGAGTCCAAGACCATTAAAAATATAACAAAATCACTTGTTCAGCACAAACGTAAATCCAATAAAACCTAAGTAAATCTCGGAAGAGTGAAGAAATCGAATTTGGCGGCCTGAATGTGGAAGACCATTAGCGCCCCGAGGTAACTGATACGTGACCTGTATCCTACCACGTGTCACAACTGTTCGCCTGTAACACCGGTTGAGCATATATTAGTTCAATGTCCATTATCCAACATAGTTGGGAGAGAAGTAATACACCTCTACGAGGATGGAACTGTTCTGGGCTTGAAGGATAAATATAATATTAACCGTGTAAATAATGCATTACTGATCCCGACCCATCGTCCAAAAACCAACCCCAATGGGTTATACAAGATGGCACTTTCAATAGTCAATTAAATTCAATTATAACATGTTCAACAATACAAAATCGAGAAATTATATAAATATAGTAAAAAAATGGTTTATTTTTTTCTGTACATATTTATTATTTCATTATAAGTTCGAGGTATATGATTGGTTTATTATAGTTTTATTTCTCTAAAGAAAGAACCATAAGCAGGTCATTCTGAACTTTACTCCCACTTAGGCTGTTATGACATTTTTGGAAGATCTTATAATATGTTTTTCTATCCTCATTTTTTTGTAATATCAGTTAATCAAAGTCATTATTAAAAGTTTTGCTTTGCTTTCATTCCAAATAAAAACATAGACGGCGTATTTTCAATTTTGATTGCTAGTATCTAAGGGGAGCCCGTGGCTGAGTGGCTAGCGTGCTAGTCTCTCATGCTACAGGTTCTGAGTTCAAATCCCAGTCCCGCGGGGCTTTTATAAGGATGTAAAAAATGTGGATTCACTTACATCCTCTCCCCGGGTATGTGAGACCCGTCAGCCAAAGGTGGCCACTCACAAAATTCGTCGTAGGGAGTGATGACCCTACACTAACAAAATTGCATCGTGAAACGTGAGTGTAAACTCGCAGGAGTTTATACCGCGAGCCCAGGCCTACACGGCCTGTCGCGCCACTGGAAGAAGAAGAAGAAGAAGCATCTATGGAATAATTTTTATTAATTATTTTTTTGTTTCCCACTACCTGGTCTTTGAAGGTTAAACTTTGTTTTTTGTCCAAGAGGTAAGGGCAGAGGATACATGTCGAGTTAAAAGCCTATCCCGGCCCCGAGACATAAACTTATAATTATTTTATTCCATGTTTTGGGTAATCTGTTTGTTAGGCAACGCAGCGCGCGTTAACCCACTCAACCACTCCGCCCTTTATCACACTATCACTGTTATCCGTACTTTTACTGCATAACATTCTTTTTTACTAAAAGTGTTTTCTATTAATTCATATATGTTTATACGTATGAGTGACTTCTAGAGTTTGTATATATTTTTGTTGATATTTTATTGTATTATCATTTTATAAATTCATTGCTTTGTATATATTCTATAGAATGTTGTACTTGATCACTAATATAAACGTTCTGATTAAGGCAGATTGTAATATCACTCAAAAAAAATTGTTTTAGAAAAATAAAAAATTCAAATACCTATAAAATATTAAAACTACCATGTTGATGCGGAGTAGGCAGTCTTTGAGATTAATACCTATACAGATCCAAATACTGCTTTCTATATTTAACTTTTAAAACTATAATAATGTAAAACATCCAGTACTTGTGATTCAATGATATAATGACACATCGGTATACATAAATAAATAAGAAATTTAAATTAGAATGGTATGTGGGTATGGCGCCCTCACTTAGCTTCCGCTAACTCTCAGCAGTGATGCGGCTGAGAGGGAGGCGCTGGGATTCTTAGGACTCTTCTCGTCCTTCCGCAAACCCCCGGCTAGGGTTTCCCAGCTGATTGTAAATATTGTATATAGGTATGAATGTGCTCATGTTTTCTTGTTAACTTCATTTATTTGTATTTATTTTATCTACAAATTTTGTAATTGTATACGTTTATTTATTTTGGTTTCATTTTATACTACTTGATAATCCGTTCCTACTTCATTAATAGAACCTTCAAAGTAAATCATAACCTTTCCTACTCTTCCGTATTCTCTCAGTCTACAGGTGTACCTCAGGGTAGTATCTTAGGACCCATCCTTTATACGGTATATGCAGCTGATATTCCACTCCATCCATCCACTGTCCTCACAACTTATGCGGATGACACTTGTGTGTCATCCGTCCATAGTGATCCATCCGCTGCATCCCGAACCCTTCAGTCTCACATCACAGCCATTAAGGAATGGTGTCAGACCTGGAGGATTAAAATAAATCTTAACAAATCCCACCAAATTACCTTTACCCTTCGTCGCAAACCGATGACTTCCTGCCCCACTGTATCCTTTAATAATACCCCACTCATACCTGTTGAACCAATCCGTTACCTAGGACTCCATCTTGACAAACGTCTTACATGGAATCCCCATACTCGACTTAAACGACAAGAAACTGCCCGTAGATACCGACTACTACAACACTTACTAGACAAACGTTCAAAACTTCCAATTTATTACAAAAAGCTCATTTATGTTACCATCAGACCCATCTGGACATATGGAATCGAGCTTTGGGGCTCTATTAAACCATCTAATTCCTCTCGCATTCAATCGTTACAATCCAAAATCCTTCGCAAAATCCTAAATGCTCCTTATTTCGTTACGAATAAAATTATCCATAAAGACCTTTGTCGCAGAACTAGCCCGAAACAGATATGCCTCTTTTCATTCCAAACTCCCAACCCACACCAATCCTCTTGTACGCAACTTATTATTCCCATCTATTCCTGACAACCCTCCGAGGCGATTGAAAAGACGATGGCCTCGAGGCGTACTGTAATGAAATTGACATTGAAGTGCTACCACTGGGTAGTTTCTTCATCTAGACATTATCACGCCCATAAGTGTAAATTAGCCCATTTACTTGTTGTATATATTATATGTACAGTTGTAAATATCAATAAAATGTCTAAAAACGTGATTTTATTCTCTGTATAAAAGTACAAAAATAATTAGAACGAGAGATTGATATAAAATACAAACAATTAAAACAATAAATAAATTAATACCTGTATAAAAGAATTAAATTACACGTCAGTCTTTCAACGTAGTAAGAGAACAAATTGTGGTTACACATTACACTATTTACAATCATATGGGAAACCATATGTTAAGAGACCAAAGCCAACATTATATCTCCCCCTCTGAAGACGGTTGATGGGGTTGGAAAGGAAGCAACTTATTGGAATGAAAGAAATTGGAAATCTTCTTTTTCTTTCCGCTTGCAACTTCATAAAAAGATTGTGAAATTTGTCTAACGATAGGAAAAGGTCCTATACGTATTGGGTCCAACTTTTTACGATTTAATTTACCTCCATTCGATATGTATACCAAATCACCGACCTGGAAAGTATGTTGGCGTCGATTCTTATCTATACGTTTCTTGTTAATTTGGAAACTTCTCATAGAATTCTGGAAAGCAACTTTTCGGTCTTCTTCCAGAGTTGATTCATTTTCTTCCTGAAGAGGTGACATCGTAGTCTTCTTTCCAAGCAGTAAGTATGACGGTGCAAAGTGTGTGGAGCTATGAATGGTATTATTGTATTCTTCAACACAATTCCAGAGCAAGAGTTGACCAAGCTTTTTTACTATTTTCAGAATTGATTTTACATCTTATGCGATTAACTAATGTTTGATTTAAACGCTCGTTAAGTCCATTTGATTCTGGATTATCAATGCAAGTAAAAACAATTTGAATTCCATTTTTCTTTAAATAATTTTTTCAAGTCACTTGAGTTCAAACCTGTATACTGGTCAGCGAGTAAGATAGAAATTTTATGTTTCTTGACAATAGGCTGCAGCAGATTTATAAAAACTTGAGCGTTCTGTCCTTTCGAAGTGGATATCCATGCGTACCGGGTAAAATGGTCTACTAATATATGCATGTATCGTTTAGGAGAACGGTGACCTGCAAAACCCCCGACAGTATCCAGTGACATGATCAGGAAAGGCTCAGTAGCTGGTCCCAGATTTGATATGAGGCCGATAGCACGACTACGACGAACTTTGTTCGCCATACACACTTGACATGTCTTATAGAAGGAATGTATAGCGTTGTCCATACCCTTGAAATAATAGTGCGGCCTGATCGTAGCAATCATCTGCGCTGGACCTATATGACCGTAGTGTTGATGAACAAGTTCAATTATTTTCTGTCCAAAAACTTCAGAAATAAAAATTCTGGACTTTCCTTTATAGTTCTTCAGAATTAATCCCTGTTTGAACTTTATGTTTTTAGCTGATTTTGAACCAGAAAGATGTTTCTCTTGGTCTTCTAATATAGTTTGTAAATCTATTAAATTCACGACCTGGATCGCATCTTCATTCTCGAAATATTCAAGAACTGGGTTTCTTGACAATAAATCGGCAAGAACATTTTCTTTGCCCTTTTTATAAATAATATTGAAGTTGAACTGCGATAAGTACATAATTAAGTCGCCAAGTATTTCATCAGTTCTTTCTTTTGTTTTTAAATTCTCTAACGGCTTATGATCACTGCATACTGTAAAAGAACGTCCGATCAAGTAGTACTGCCAGAATTTTATTGCATCCTTAATGGCTTTGCATTCTAAATGAATGATGTCAAAGCGCTTTTCCCTATCTGAGAGCTTACGTGAATAATATGCCACCGGGTGTAGTATTCCGTCATCTAGCGGTTGCTTTAAGGTAGCTCCGATACCTTTTTATTTATCGAGCAATATTACAATCTGTCCAATTCAGGACATTTTTAATAGTGATAACGTACAACATTCATACTACATTCACACGATATATACAAAACAATAAATTTATATAATAATAATAATAAAATATACATATATACAAAATAAAATCAATAAAAATATATACAATAGTCACTCATACCTATATACAATTCACAAGCATACAGCACGTGAGTGGAGAATCTAGCCAATGCTAGAACTCCAATATACATGTTACAAGAGGTCACGAGGCCACTGCCGTTTCAACCTTCTAGGTGGGTTGTAAGGATGAGTGGAGCTGGATAGGGATTGAGCTAGAGGATTAGGATGATGAATGAGATTCTGGTGGAATTTGGAAAATTTGGATGGAATCAGGTCTGAAATAAAAGGAACATTAAGGTCGTGGTGCAAGGTATAGTTGGAAACATAATAAGGAGCATTTACTATTGTACGGAGGACTTTGGATTGAAAGGATTGAATGCGTTTGATGTTAGTACGTTTAGCTGTCCCCCACAGTTCAAGTCCGTAGGTCCAGATGGGCTTCAGTATTGTCCTGTAGATTAATAATTTGTTGTCAACTGTAAGTTCAGATTTTCTGTTGAGTAGTCGGTATAACTGTCCGAATCGTCGGTTGAGTTCTTGTCTTTTAAGTCTTGTATGTGGGTTCCAAGTCAATCTTTTGTCTAACAGTAAGCCAAGATACCGGACTGTATCTGAAGGAGGAATCGGAATGGAATTGAAGTAAACTGGCGGACAGGAGTTTCGTCGAAGAGTGAAGGTTACGTGTTTGCATTTGGCTTCGTTCACCTTTATGCGCCAAGCACTACACCAGTCTTCGATAAGAGAAAGGTGTCTTTGCAGGTTTAAGGATGCTGTTTCAGGATTGGAACTGGATGATAGGATGGCGGTGTCGTCTGCAAAAGTTGCCAGAAAGGTATCAGGATGTGTAGGAATATCAGCAGTGTAAAGGATGTAGAGGACGGGTCCCAAGACGCTGCCTTGAGGAACACCGGCCTCAACGGGATAAAGGTTAGAAAATTCTACACCACAGCGAACGCGGAAGGAACGGTTTGAGAGATAGGATCGGAGAATGAGGTATAGAGACTGGGGTAAATGGGTTTTCAGCTTGAAGAGTAATCCAGTGTGCCATACCCGGTCAAAAGCTTGCGCAATGTCCAGAAACGCACCAGAACAATACTCTTTGCATTCAAGAGCTGAGGAAATATGATCTACAACTCGGAGCCCCTGTTGAACTGTGGAATGGTGAGGACGGAATCCAAACTGATGGGAAGGAAGATTTTGAGATTCTAATATGGGTAGGATACGTTTAAGAAGAAGCCTTTCGAAGATTTTTGAGAGGATGGGGAGTAGACTAATAGGCCTGTAGGATGAAGTGTTGTTGGAAGGTTTGCCTGGTTTTAGAAAAAGAATGATAGTGGAATGTTTCCATAACAGAGGAAAATAGGTGGTGCGTAGGATGCAGTTGTAAATATAAGTAAGGAATATAATAGCTTTCTGCGGAAGTTGTCGGAGGATCTGGGGAGTAAGGAGATCGTGTCCAGGAGATTTACGGAGGGTAAGTTTTTGGAGAAGATATTTGACCTCAGAGGGATTAATAGCTTTAGGAGGTAGGGAAAGTGGAATCGGTGACAAAAGAAAGTCTTGCACTGTTGCGGTGTGATTGGCTTGGGATTCCGGGTGAGGAGTGAAAACTTTGGAGAGGTGTGTGGCGAATTCCTCGGCTTTATCTTCATCAGACGCAGCCCAGGAGTCATCACCACGTCGGAGAGGATGGGAAACTTGATGGTATTTTAGGATCTTTTTCGTGACATTCCACAGGGAATTATCACGAGCTGATAGAGAGGAGAGGTAGGAATTAAAGGACTGGGAACGGAAGGTCGCCAACTCCCTCTTCAATTGTCTACAATAGAAGTTATAGGAGCGGCGATCTGTTGGGTGTCGGGTGCGCTGCCATAATGATCTTGCTCGGCGTTTGGTATGGATGAGGTCTATAATATGTTGTGGAAAATGATTTTGGTGAGGATTTATATTGGGGTGTTTAGGAGAGGAGGCAGTCCAGACAGCTTGTTGGATGGCGGTGGTAAAGGAATAGACGGAATTATCTAGGTCATCTGGGGTTTTGAGGGTTACTCTGAGGTCAATATTATCGGTCAGGATTTGGCGGAAAAGGTTCCAGTTGACAGGGCCTCGGATGAATGATGGTGGAATGGGTTTTGGAATTGGAGTGAGAGATACTTTTAGGATCAGTGGACTGTGGTCTGAGGATAGTTCATCAAGGCGAGTTACAGACAAGTTGAGGGAGCCTAACCCGCTGTGGATAAAGAAGTCGAGGATGTCAGGATTGCGGTTAGGATCGGTTGGCCAGTAGGTAGGGGAGTCAGGAGGCAGGATATTAAAATTTCGGGAGTTGAGTGCAGACAGCAAATTTCGTCCCCGAGAATTCGTGGTTCTGGAACCCCACTGCTGATGCTTGGCGTTTAAGTCTGCACCCAGAATGAAACGATTTCCTAAGGAATCCAGGAAGGATACAAATTCGGAATTGGAAATGGAATGTTTAGGAGGGCAGTATGCAGATGTGAGGGTTACCGGAAAGGAAAAGTCTTGATTACTATGGCTGTGGCTTGTAGGAAATCAGAGGTGGGAAGTGGGAGTAAATGATGAGAGAGGGATTGGTGGACAATGATAGCAGAACCGGCATGGGCTTTGCCGTCTGGGTGGTCAGTACGGTATGTCATGTATTGCGGTATTTTGAAGTACTGTTTAGTCGTTAGTCTTGTTTCAGTTATAAGTGCAACATCGATTGTTTTGTCTTTCAACAACGCTGTCAGTTCGTCAGTATGATTTCTAACACCATTCGCATTCCAAAGGAGAATGGATAAGGAGTTAGGTGAATTCATTTAAGGATTTTTCAAGGCAGGGATTAGATTGGATACTAGATTTGTAAGGAGTGATATAAGCGGCATAACAAGAGATTTGATTTCGGAGATGAAGGATGTCATTAGACTGGTAAGATCTGTGACGTTTGATGGGGGAGGGATATGAGAAATTTGATGTTGAGGAGTTTTTTGAAGATTAGGTAAACTTTGAGGGATAGATTGTTGTACAATAGATTGAGAATGTTGAGGAAAATGTTGTTCCGGCAGTGCCTCGACTTCATGACTCTGGCTTCCACCTCCAAGCAAGTGGGCAAATGACACATTAGAATTTACAAGTTTAGATGGTTCTCTTCTGCTTCTGATTGGTATAGCTGTTTCATTCGGATCCTGAGGTTTTTGGTATCTGGTTCTGAGTTTCTTGTAGATTTCGCATCCCTTGTAGTTAGCCGGGTGGTCCTTGAGGCACAGGGCACATACAGCGGGTGTTGATCTTGTTCTTGTACATTCTTCTGATTTATGCTGTTCACCGCATTTCACACAGCGCGGTACGTGATGGCAATAACTTTTGGTATGACCATATGCTTGACAGTTATGACACTGAACTATTTCCCTCTTTGTGTACGGTTTTTCAACTTTTAACGGGTATAGTACAGTCTACTGAGGTCATAGATATTTTCGACTCCTGCTGATGGTTCCAAGTCCACGAAGAATAGAGGCAGTGGACTTTTATCTTTTAGAACGTTGGTGACTTGCCTCACTTGGAATCCTAATTCTGTCAGTTCTTCTTTGATAGCTTCAACGGGTGTTGAGGAATGTAGGTTTCTGATTACGACTCTTAATGCTCTCTCCTGGCGCAGCTGATAAGTATGAAAGTCAGCTTTGGTCTCAGTCAGATATTTTACAATCTTTCTGTAGGTTTCAGCAGTAGTCGGAGATATTTTAGTATCATTGGTTCTACTTATACAATAATAACTATTAGGATCAGTTACTTTGTTTAAATGCGCACACATCAGTTTAAAATTTTTAATATTTTTAACAAATATTGGTGGAGGTAGTGGTTCCCTGGGTATAGGAGAAGATTCCATGGTTTTCTTTTTCATTTTGGAGTATCTCAAATGGATTCGGTGTAAAAAACGGGGATTCATCAGTTATTCCTTGTGATGATGTGCTGGGCTGTGGTTCAGATCCTAATGAGGTAGCTGACGCGGTCGCTGGTGGAATTATTTTTTTATTTTGTTCACGGCGGGGTCTCTGTTTTGTAGGAGACGAGTTAGAACCTGCAGATCTAGATCTTTTACTTGCAGACTTTGAGGACATGACTTGATGGAAATATCTCATTGATTAAGAAAATAATAATAATAAATAAATAATGAGATAAGAATTAAAGATAAAAGAAAGATAAGTTAACGAAAAGCAAGCCCGAGCTTGCCGAGCTAGCGGCAATCAGCTGATCAGTGACCCTCCTTTCACTTTTTCGTGATTGTACAAAGTAAATTATAACTTTGCTTACCGAAATTTCTCCAATATTCACTGCCGTAGTATTCCTGAGGTCTAGTGATGTTCTCCAGACTGAATTCAAGCGAATTCCTACTGAAAAAAGCAAAAATCTGAGAGACGATGTAACGTATGACTGTTATCATCGAGCGCATCAGCTGGAATATCAATCCATATTAAGCATTCTGGATTATCAATGCAAGTAAAAACAATTTGAATTCCATTTTTCTTTAAATAATTTTTCAAGTCACTTGAGTTCAAACCTGTATACTGGTCAGCGAGTAAGATAGAAATTTTATGTTTCTTGACAATAGGCTGCAGCAGATTTATAAAAACTTGAGCGTTCTGTCCTTTCGAAGTGGATATCCATGCGTACCGGGTAAAATGGTCTACTAATATATGCATGTATCGTTTAGGAGAACGGTGACCTGCAAAACCCCCGACAGTATCCAGTGACATGATCTGGAAAGGCTCAGTAGCTGGTCCCAGATTTGATATGAGGCCGATAGCACGACTACGACGAACTTTGTTCGCCATACACACTTGACATGTCTTATAGAAGGAATGTATAGCGTTGTCCATACCCTTGAAATAATAGTGCGGCCTGATCGTAGCAATCATCTGCGCTGGACCTATATGACCGTAGTGTTGATGAACAAGTTCAATTATTTTCTGTCCAAAAACTTCAGAAATAAAAATTCTGGACTTTCCTTTATAGTTCTTCAGAATTAATCCCTGTTTGAACTTTATGTTTTTAGCTGATTTTGAACCAGAAAGATGTTTCTCTTGGTCTTCTAATATAGTTTGTAAATCTATTAAATTCACGACCTGGATCGCATCTTCATTCTCGAAATATTCAAGAACTGGGTTTCTTGACAATAAATCGGCAAGAACATTTTCTTTGCCCTTTTTATAAATAATATTGAAGTTGAACTGCGATAAGTACATAATTAAGTCGCCAAGTATTTCATCAGTTCTTTCTTTTGTTTTTAAATTCTCTAACGGCTTATGATCACTGCATACTGTAAAAGAACGTCCGATCAAGTAGTACTGCCAGAATTTTATTGCATCCTTAATGGCTTTGCATTCTAAATGAATGATGTCAAAGCGCTTTTCCCTATCTGAGAGCTTACGTGAATAATATGCCACCGGGTGTAGTATTCCGTCATCTAGCGGTTGCTTTAAGGTAGCTCCGATACCTTTATAGCTAGCATCTGTTTCTATAAAGATAGGCTTTTTAATATCATAAATAGCAAGGATAGGCGTTGAACATAAATACTTCTTTATGAGATTGAAGGTTTGTTCACATTCATCGGACCATTCAAATCTCACTCCTTTCCTTAATAAACGGTGGAGTGGTTCCAGCTTCTGGGTACTGTTTTCAATGTATCTTAAATAAAAATTTATGGATCCGAGGATACTACGGACTCCAGTTTTATCCGATGGTCTTTGAAGCTGTTGGATTGAAGTTAAGTTCCCTTGAGCAGGTGAAACTTTGTTTTTCGAAATCGTATGTCCCAGATATTTCACCGATTTACTTGCAAACACACATTTATTTAATTTTAATTTGAATCCTTCAGCACTTATAATTTGTAAAAATGTTTCAATGTGTTGAAGATGTTCCTCCCAAGTTCTAGAAAAAATCAAGATATCGTCGATGTAGTTGACGCAGAATTTATCTAAATTATTTCTTCGCAAAATATTTGACAATATTCGTTGGAACGTGGCGGGAGCTGTTTTAAGACCAAAGGGAAGAACTTTAAACATGAATTTTCCATATTTCGTAATAAATGATGTTTTATCTTGGTCTTGTTCTTTCAGTTTGATACACCAGAATGCAGAATTTATATCTAGAACCGTAAAATATTCGCAATTCACTACTTTTTCGATTACATCTTGTATTGTAGGGAATGGAAAACATTCAGGAA
The DNA here is from genome assembly GCA_023052935.1 of Piezodorus guildinii. Taxonomy (NCBI): domain Eukaryota; kingdom Metazoa; phylum Arthropoda; class Insecta; order Hemiptera; family Pentatomidae; genus Piezodorus; species Piezodorus guildinii. The sequence goes on from CM041292.1 coordinate 64,559,830, forward strand.
CTATTATCTTATTTAATCTTCTAAAATCAATACATAACCGGGATCTTTTACCATCCTCTTTCTTGAAAGCCAATGTGACTGGAGAAGCAAATGGAGATTCAGATTCTTCAATAATTCCGACGTCTAATAATTTCTTGATTTGAGTTCTGATTTCTTGGTCGTCCGGAATTGAACATTTATATGGTCGACAGGTAACATATTCGTCTCTTAATATTTTTATCTCTGCTTCTTTAGACTTTACTTTGCCAATATCAAATTTATCTTTGGCAAACGTGTGCCGATACTTCTTAATTAATTGAAAAATCTTTGTTTTCTTATCTTCATTTTCTATATGTTGTAAATCGACAAAAAATTCATTTAAATTTGATTCAACATTTTCAGCTAACTCTTTAACCTTGTGTTGAACTCGCATCTGATCATCATTGGATCGCTTAAAAGGAGTCTTCTGATCATTAATCGATCGGTCTTCCTGCAGATATGTTACTTTCTCACTATTGATTCGCTGGCAAATTTTTAAATTTTCATTTTGAATCAGCTTAAATTTTGTTATAGCGTCAGTACCAAGTAACATATCATAGGAGAAATTATCATTTTTAACAACATATGTTGTCAAGTAGTCAATAATATTACCAATTCGTAGTTTAATTATTGCCCGGGCTGAAGTGAAATTATGTCCGCTGATTGTTTTTAATTCACTTCTATGTTTCATTAACCTTAACTTAAGCAAATCAGCAATACGTTGGTTGATTAATGATACATTGGAACCACAATCATAAATAGCGTTTATTTTCAAATTGTCATTAATTAATACATTTAATTTAATCAACGGATGTAATTTCGCCCGGTCCATTAGTTTAAATGTTCGTTTTCAAGATCTATCTTCAATATATCCACATCTTTTCCAAATACATTTTCAGTTGCATTAACCCGTTTTTGTTGTTCGGATTTATTGTTACGACAATCAGCTGGAAGATGGAATCTATTTTTATAACCTAGACCCACACATATAGAACATGGTTTTCTCTGAATGTCATTGTTTTTCAATGGATTCGGAACGGACTTTCTGTTCATTGGAGTTATTGGTTGTTCTTTCTTTTTTCTGGAAAACGAATCTTCTAGTTTGCGAAGCTCAGTGAATAGCTTGTCGGGCGTGATTATCTCTTCTCTGTCCAGTTTGTCTTGGGCTTCAATAGGTAAACCAAAAACTATCTGATTAATTAGAGATAGTTCAGTTCCATCGGGCTCCGCAGCTATGCATAGCCTCTTTTTTACCAGCGCATAATCGATCAAAGAACCTCCCAAATATTTATAGGTGAATGCTTTCCTAACAATAGACCAACCTTTATGAACAAAAACATTACAAAATGAATTCTTCCATATCTCCCATGATGTGGTTAGGCCATACTTTGTTAGGTTAGATTCGTACCAGTCTTTTACGGGGCCCACTAAAAAGAAACGTAAAGCCTGAATTTTAATGCTTTCTGAAGTTATTTGAAATCGAAAACACTCCTCCTCAAATTTACGTAGCCATTCAATGGGATCGGTTTGGTTCTTTTCAAAATTTTCCAAAACAAATTTCTTTTCAATTTGGTACAATTTTACTTCGCTTTGAGTTGAATTGGATTTTAATTGTTGCTCTAATCGTCTAATTCGATCCTCATATTCAAATTGTAGCTGTTCAAAACATCGAGGAATTTGAGGAGGGATGTATTCTTCCAATGGTAATTGTTGGAAACACATGTTCCCTGCTTCATCGAAATATTCATTTTTAACATCGTCATCAATTTTTACGGCTATAGTTCTATAACCATTCACATTCTTAATAGCAGCTATAGCATTAAAAATAGGTTTTTTACCTGATAAAACAGTGTGATGTTTCAAGTCAATTAATTCAGCTGGCAATAAATACCAAATATTTTATCAGTAGAAATAGATTGGATGAAAAATTCTTCCTCCGCTTTCTTAACAACTTTAACAAATAGCTGAGCCATCTCCTTACTCATTGAAGCTTGTAATTTAATTTCTAAAAACGTGATTTTATTCTCTGTATAAAAGTACAAAAATAATTAGAACGAGAGATTGATATAAAATACAAACAATTAAAACAATAAATAAATTAATACCTGTATAAAAGAATTAAATTACACGTCAGTCTTTCAACGTAGTAAGAGAACAAATTGTGGTTACACATTACACTATTTACAATCATATGGGAAACCATATGTTAAGAGACCAAAGCCAACATTATAAATGTTTTAAAAAAAAAATGTTTCATTTTATATAATTTGACTTTCCTTTTGTTTGTATTGTATGAATGTGATCCTGTAGCAATATTATTATTGTCCATTGTGACAAATTGTAATATATACGAATAAATAAATTTATATTAAAGAGAACGTTATGCTGCTGCATGACTTTACAATAAAACGTAAAGGTATAGGTTTAAAGCATAATTGCTTGATTTAATCCAATCAGTGTCAGTTTATTTCCCGGAGGTTAGATAGCGGTATACAATAATTCCAGAACTTTTAAAAACTTTTCTCTTTTTATAGTTGCTTTGGTAAAGAGTTGAATAACGCTTATAGCTAAGTGGGAGCTTGTAGGAGGATACAAATTAAATTCCTTCACTACTGACCACAAGTTGACCACAGAGTATTTTTACTAAATTTTTCTATGAGGGTATAAATTATCTATGAAAAAGAACATGAATAGAAATATAAATAGAATATTTTTTTCTGCATTGTTAGTCTCAATAAGTCAGGATAAATGTCATTACATAAATATATCACGAAATTAATACAAATTTAAGTAAATTGACCAAACAATTGTCAGGATTAGCAAAAAAAAAAAAAAAAAAACCTGTACCACTACAACCCATGAAGGGTCTTGGGCTCAGTACATATAGAGATTCGTACTGTTTCTAGGCCAACGGCAGTGCAATGAGGTGATTAGGCCTTAATCACGCTCAGCCGCCAGGTTTTTCCCCAATTAATTTGGGTACCCACTTTATAGAGGCTGGGTCTGCCCCAGGAGGGTCTCCATACCCTAGGGTCGCCCCCCGACTGAATTAACAGAATAAATAATATTCTGTCACAGGCGGGATTCGAACCCAGGACCCGGAGCACAGCAGACTGGTGCTCTATCCACTAGACCACGCCGCTCCCTGTCAGGATTAGAGTATTATAAAATTAGATATTCGTAGCTCATTTGTTTGAGCATATCAGGTCACTGCAAATATTAAAAATACAAATAATTCGCTAATTAAAACATAATATTGGATGAATAACGTAGGAACAAATCAATGTACTTCCGCATTATATATAATCTCACCTCAACTGTGTACACAAATTTCTATTTTTGTATAATATCATATATTTGAATTCAATTTTATACCCAAAAATGTGTTTTAAAATAGAGAAAATATTTCATTTTTCTCCTTTCATTACTTCAAAAAATCGTTTATTGTGACTGTATATTTTAGCAATCGTTAAAATGAGATACACTTGTTACGAGAAAATGATATTAAAGATACCTTGCTTGTTATTAAACACATTTATGAAGTTCTGTGAGACTGTTCAGTATAAGACCTATCTCATATTAGTGCTTATTTAATTATAAATTCATATTGAAATGCTTAGAATATTATTTATTATTTAGAACTTTGGGAATAAATTATAAAATGTTTGTAAAATGATAATGAAAATTTGCACTTTCAAGAATTAGGTTTTATTGAAAATGTTTTAGAAAAATATACCAGAAAAATACATGTCTAATGTAAACTCGATTTTGTGCAACTCTAGTAAATAAGTAAATTATTTTATTTAGATTATAGTTATATGATATATATTTTTAAGTGTACCAAGACGAGAGATAGGTATTTATTTAAAGCAAAGCACCTAAAGAGAAGGATGTTTTGATAGTACCTAAAGTTCCTTTATTCTCAAGTTTAAGTCAAAAGTTATCAGGCATATATGGGAGCAAAGAGGTTATCTGAAATGAATTTGTCACTGCTTCAAACATTGTTGTTCTCTTAATTTTTAATTGAATCTAATTTTTATTTCTGATGGAATTAGTCCGGGTGGCGGTCATTAAATGAAACAACTGAATAGTTTCAACTATTTTATTGTTTGCCAACGTTTCGACCCCCATTGTGTGTCATCATCAGGGCTAAAAAGATACAAAAGGGAAACATTTAAAATAAGATTAAAAATACTATTCTTAAAAAAATAACTATTGCGCTAGAGAATGTCAATATTATAATATAAAAAGAACTAGATGTGTAAAGAAATCAATTAATTAAATTACAATGATAAAGGTATACTAATGAGAGCTATACAGACCAGATAATGACTAAAGATAATGTACAAATATATAAGAAAACATTACATGAAAAAAAAAAAAAAAAAAAGGAATACAGTGGAGATACGTACCGTCTGGTAGGCGAGTGGAAACTAGGTACAATTTGGTAATAAGGAATATAGGCAGGTAGATAGGAAAGTACGTACAAAAGGTTGGGTAAAATGGAAAATACGTACCAAATTTCTAGACGGGATCTGACAACAATGAGTAAAATTGTAATATTAACATAAAAGGAAGTGTTCAGATTAAACCTACAATATTAATTACATCATAACGGTATTAGAAGATGTTTTAACAAGATTGTTGAAGTAAAAACAATATATTACAATGGTAAGAATAATAATGTATAAACTATAGACTATAAGACGGATTCAGCGATGAGTCTTTTTTTATGGTTGGGAACAGAATCTAAAATGGAACAATCTTGAAAGTTAAATGAATGATTAAATGTTATGGAGTGTTCGGAGAGTTTTGAGGCTAGAAGGTTTCGAGAGGATACGGAGGATTTATGTTGAGATATGCGGGTTTTAAAGTAGTTTTTGGTTTCACCCACATAGGACACATCGCAATCTAAACAAGGTATTTTATAAACAATATTTGAGCGGTAGAGAGGATTTATCGGGTCTTAAGTATTAGTGAAAGGGTGGGAAAGTTTGTTCTGGGTCTTCAATCCTAGCTTTAGGGAGGGTAAAGAAGATTTAAAGGATTTTTTTATATTTTCAGACAGGTGTGGAATATACGGTAGGGATCTATATTGAAATATTGTGGATGAATTTTGGTCTTGTATTGTAGGGAGAGTAATGGTCTTTTTTACGTTATTGTATGAGTTTATGGGTTTTTTAATGATATTAAATGGGAAGCTGTTTAAGGTAAGGATCTTTTTAATGCGCTGGATATTGATAGGATGGTACTGTGGATCAGATAAGGAAAGGCAACGTTGGACGAGATTTTGGGCAACATTAATTTTTTGATGGTATGGGTGCTGGGAGAAGAAATTGAGGAGTCTACCGGATTTTGGTGGATTTTGTGTACCAATCAGTGGAAATAGAACCGTCCGTATTTTTTATTATCAGTAAGTCTAGAAAGGGAATTTTTGAGTTGTTTTCTTTTTCTACTGTAAAACGAAGGCGTGGATCATAGGAATTAAAGGATTTAAGGATATCTGGGATTTTTTCAGGGTTTATTATTAGGAGGAGGTCGTCAACATATTTCTTAATGAAAAAGATATCGTTGTTATAATTTTTGGTTATGGAATCCAGGAGGTCATTGAGAACAATATTAGAGAGATCTGGAGCAAGGCAGTTTCCCATTGCTAGTCCAGAGACCTGATTGTAAAATTTTCCCTTAAAATTTCCACACCTGTCTGAAAATATTAAAAAATCCTTTAAATCTTCTTTACCCTCCCTAAAGCTAGGATTGAAGACCCAGAACAAACTTTCCCACCTTTTCACTAATACTAAAGACCCGATAAATCCTCTATACCGCTTAAATATTGTTTATAAAATACCTTGTTTAGATTGCGATGTGTCCTATGTGGGTGAAACCAAAAACTACTTAAAAACCCGCATATCTCAACATAAATCCTCCGTATCCTCTCGAAACCTTCTAGCCTCAAAACTCTCCGAACACTCCATAACTTTTAATCATTCATTTAACTTTCAAGATTGTTCCATTTTAGATTCTGTTCCCAACCATAAAAAAAGACTCATCGCTGAATCCGTCCACATCCATCACCAATCTAATCCTGTCAACCATAAAACTGATAAGCAATGCATCTCCTCCACCTACAGCCATATATTAAATTCTCTTAAGTAATACAGCTTCCCATGTCCATCCCACTGTATACATTTTGTGTATTTATTGGTTTATTTTTTACTTATTTATGTATACATTTATTTTATATATGTATCTATTTCATTTGTTTCTGCACCTAATAAATTCTTAATGGTTTTACAATTCAATTTATTCCTATTTGTAATTATTTTACTATTTGTTATCAACTATATAATCTGTCAATGATTGTTACTTATTATTATTTTTTCTCATAATATTTTCACTTGGTTAATTTTACTGTCTTAATATATGTACAATAATTATAAAAACGTTGGTTGGGAGGTAGTCAGTTTTACTACATATAGTTTATACATTATTATTCTTACCATTGTATTATATTGTTTTTACTTCAACAATCTTGTTAAAACATCTTTTAATACCGTTATGATGTAATTAATATTGTAGGTTTAATCTGAACACTTCCTTTTATGTTAATATTACAATTTTACTCATTGTTGTCAGATCCCGTCTAGAAATTTGGTACGTATTTTCCATTTTACCCAACCTTTTGTACGTACTTTCCTATCTACCTGCCTATATTCCTTATTACCAAATTGTACCTAGTTTCCACTCGCCTACCAGACGGTACGTATCTCCACTGTATTTATTTTTTTTATTATTTTTTTTTTTTTTTTTTTTTATTTCATGTAATTTTTTCTTATATATTTGTACATTATCTTTAGTCATTATCTGGTCTGTATAGCTCTCATTAGTATACCTTTATCATTGTAATTTAATTAATTGATTTCTTTACACATCTAGTTCTTTTTATGTTATAATATTGACATTCTCTAGCGCAATAGTTATTTTTTTAAGAATAGTATTTTTAATCTTATTTTAAATGTTTCCCTTTTGTTATCTTTTTAGCCCTGATGATGACCCACAATGGGGGTCGAAACGTTGGCAAACAATAAAATAGTTGAAACTATTCAGTTGTTTCATTTAATGACCGCCACCCGGACTAATTCCATCAGTAATTCTCAACGGTCAACTAATTATATCCACAATAATTTTTATTTCATATTTTATTTTATGTATTTTATTATTTTAGAAAGATTATTTTATTTTACAGTGGCAAATCCATTGTAACCTCTCGCCAGCTGTTGTCTTTGATCTCTGTTGTTTATGTGCACTCCTCATTTTGTCTCTCCCCTTTTAATTTATTTAATTCATCATTTTATTTAACCATTGGCTGCAAGAAAATAAAGGATATTTTTAGTATTATTCTACTGCAACTGAATATTTATTGATTTCGCTTTCACCTTCTCTAAAAGTCAAATCTATCCACGAGAACTCGCAATAAGGCTTATTCCAACAAGATAATGCTCGTGTTCATACTTCCTGTCGGACTAAAGACAATTTTAAAGAACTTTATAGGTTCGAACTCCTCTCTTATCCACGATATAGTCAAGACTTCGCACCATTGGATTACTACTTTTTCGGTCCATGACCCTTCTTCTTCAAAAGTAAAAAAAATGATAATTTTGTAGAAGGTTGAAATTGAGATTCTTTAACAGCCATCCCAAAGAATTGTATCAGGGTGGGATGGAATAATTTGTTACAGATGGCCAACGATAGTAAATAACAATAGACCTTACTTTGAGTATTAATTTTATTTTATATCAAAGAAATAACAATTAAAATATTCGCTTGATTGATTGGTCATTTATATATATATTTTTTTATGTACACCCTACTACTTGTCTGCATGTTTTATCTTAGCTTGAAGATTTACTTTTCTCTAGTTAAAATAAGTCCTTTTATCCTTTTCATATGACTAGAAGTATATATAAATATATATATATATATATATATATATATATATATATATATATATATATATATATCATATGTAGCCAGGCAGACGAGGTCAATGACCAACAGTGGAATAGAGGTTTTTGAGCTGGGGAAAACCTTGAGGGCGTTTAGGCTAAGTGCGGTCGGTTTCATTAGAGATGGGCCTCACATGAAGGGACTGCATAAACATGTCCCGATGACCGTCCCCTCTCAACCATTCACGCCCTTTTAGCTCCAATTTCATTCCCGTCATCAACAGTGGCCACAGTTTCACTAGGCATGGTTTTGACCTGTTTTTTATTCCGTTTTGCGAAATATTAGATTTGAAATTATTACATTAAGATTGTTGAAGGTACTTCTAAAACATTCTTTAAGATGCTAACATATCGTTTGGGATTCTTATCAATATGAATAATTAATATTAATGGTTAATTTATTATGATACCGAAGAATATTACTAAAATTGTTTTGTTTTTTATTGTAACAGGTCATTGATACATACGTTGACAAACAAACAAGGTCATTTATTTTTACTTTCACTAACCTATATATGAAATATTTAGTAAGGAAAAGTATTGCGATCCTGAAAATTTTCGATTTCCAGTTATCAACGGAAATGCACGTTTTATGGTCTCCTGAATCCAAATGTCGAAGTCCGCAAAAAGGTCTGTGTGTAGTATGTCTAGATCTTAAACAATAAGCTGTATAAAAATAGAATTTCTAATTTAAGATGGCTTTATGCCAGAGATGTTACAGCAACGTTTTTATCAAAATCGGCCAACCAGAAGAGCTACTTCATACAATGCATTTTGCACCGTTTTACAATTTTCCCAAAAAAGGCTCAGCGATTTTTATTAAACTGGGATTCAATTTCATGTATGTTTCATTCTTATTGACATATTCTGAAGGACCCTAAATGCTTAAATAAGATAAAATTTTCATTCCCCAAAGTATTTTTAATCTATAGATTCCAAAAAAATAAATTAAAATAAAAAGATAGCCATATAATTTTATAGGTATTGAAAAAACGTGGCTAAATATAAATAAATACGATTTGAACGAAATTGATAATAAACTAGAGGAAAAATATATTTTTAGGTATTTCTTTTTCCAAATCTAAGAATAATTATAAGGGATCGTCTTGGTCAGGTGGGGATAGAGCACTATGCTTTAGTTCTCCGGGTCCTAGGTTCGAATCCCGGCTGTGGCAGAATGTTATTTATTCTGTTATTTAAGCCGAGGAACGATCATTATTTGCATTGATAAAATTATTAACTGATCATCAATCGAGGCAGTGATTGTAAGGGCACTATTGACTGATATCATACGTCTCATCAGCGTATGTAGTGAAGACATTGTAGATCGTGTAAACCATTGGTACATTTCAAGTGGTCCGCGGATCAGCAGAGTAGGAGCAGCATACGGTGCTCGGAAGTCACTAGAAAATTATTTTAAATCATCTTAATGTAAGAAGATGACCTCGTGATCTACTATCTTAAATAAACATTCAAGCTCTACCGCTGGGTAGTTTCTTCACAAGTCTTTTCACGCCCTTTATTATAATTCAGCACTTTTACTAGTTGTATTTATTGTATATACATCTGTAAAATTCAATAAAATATAAATTAAAAAAAATATATCTTAATGTAAAATGTTTGCGGAATCTTGGTTTGTAACAATATCTCACACATTGCAAAGACAAACTTATCAAATGCTTGCGGTAACTGATAGTTTATTTCTTTATAAGCAACTTAAAATATTCCTACCTATATTGCTTTTCTAAATTTCAGTAATACAATGGAGCACTATGTTTCGCGGATCGTAGTAGGTTCTGGTCTCCCTTGATACAATCTTTTACCAGTCTCCATGTTTAGACTGATATTTACAGTTAAATGAGTAATTCTGTACCATTTTATGTGATTTGACAAAACTATTTGTTATCAACATAAAGAAAACATATCAGCAAAATCGATCTTATAGGTTTGTTCTTTGTTGTTAACAAATCGAGACAACTTCTGAATCTACAGCTGCACAAGTTCCTTATGATACAAAATTGGACCCGTTGATAACTTCCTGCCGTTAGACGGTTCGAGACAGCCAATCGTACTCGCCGAATGAATATTTAATTAATAACCTAAAAACAATTCCAATCCAGAAGGAGACAAAAGACCGGAGAGAGGAAAAGGCCGGCAGAGTGGGTGTTGCATTGATTTAACCTCCCCTGGTTACATGCAACTGATTTGTAATTCATATTTGTCCTTCAGTAATGACCAACAGGTTCACATATCGTATCTCCGGCTATCCAATACATTCAGTCAACGGATCGGAAACAACAGAACGAGCTGTTTTTTTAACGCGAACTGTCAATCAGCTGATACGGATACTATTGTTTATAAAAGCAATTTTCTAAACGTTAATTTATTAAAATATTCAATATTTTTTTAAACGCATAATTTATTTTTAATATTAAAACGTTTGTTTGATCTGGTTTAGGAGCGTTCAACTACTGGGTCATCAATGCCCGTTGGTTTGTGAAATATCAAGTCCGGTTACATGGGTCGTAATTCTATAATTAATTATTATTCTTAGCAACGGATTGAATAGTCGTTGATGGTTAAATTTAAATCACTTATATATATATATATATATATATATTTTTTTTATTTATTCAAATATTAAGCAAATATTAACTTTGACAATTACGTCAAATTATTGTTTGCTTTCATTTGTACTATGAAAGGAGTCTGCCAAATAGATCAATATAGATATCTCTTTATTTCTTCATTTATGAAATGAAAATTTAACCAACCGAATATAAGTGAAACAATATTTTTAGTTGTTGATTGTTTATATACGACGGCTCTTCGGCATTCTAATAATAAGCTATTTAACAATTATAGCATTTCCAAGTCAATTGTAACCTTTTCCAAGTCAAATGTAACTTTTTCCAAGTCAAATGTAACCTTTTCCAAGTCAAATGTAACCCTTTCCATTTCAAATGTCACCTTTTCCAAGTCAAATGTCACCTTTTCCATTTCAAATGTTACCTTTTCCAAGTCAAATGTCACCTTTTTCTTCACTTCTAGCCTTAAATATTCCGTTTTATTTATTTATTTATTGAAAAATAATTAGTTTAATTAACATTATGACTTTTTTAATAATTTTGGCATATAATAAATGATATTTTTTTTGGGTCTCTTAGATATTTGATATCAAGTTCTGTTTTTTACTAGCTAATATTTAAAAAAAAATAATTATCGTCTATTTAGTTTTAAGATAGTTGTTGATTTTGATTTTTTTGAGAGGAGGGGTAGTTTTTTGGAATAATTAATGTGTTTTCGAGTATTATAATTAAATTTTTCGAGCTGTATTTTTTATCGCTCGCGTGCATTTTAACTCGCATTAAATTTTAATGTTTTTTATTGATATAGGGATTAATTAATGTGCTTTCGGGTGGTTATGATTACGTTTTTTGAGCTGTATCTTTTATCGGTCATGCGTATTTCAACTCATATTTACTTTTAATGTTTTTTATTGATATAGGGATTAATTATTTTGCTTTCGGGTGGTTATGATAAGGTTTTTCGAGCTGTATTTTTTTCGCTCGCGCTTATTTTATCTAAAATTTACTTTTTATGTGTTTTATTGATATACGGATTAATTAATGTGCTTTCGGGTGGTTATGATTACGTTTTTCGAGCTGTATTTTTTATCGCTCATGCATATTTCAACTCGCATTTACTTTTAATGTTTTTTATTGATATAGGGATTAATTATTTTGCTTTCGGGTGGTTATGATTACGTTTTTCGAGCTATATTTTTTTCGCTCGCGCTTATTTTAACTAAAATTTACTTTTTATGTGTTTTATTGATATAGGGATTAATTAATGTGCTTTCGGGTGGTTATGATTACGTTTTTTGAGCTGTATCTTTTATCGGTCATGCGTATTTCAACTCATATTTACTTTTAATGTTTTTTATTGATATAGGGATTAATTATTTTGCTTTCGGGTGGTTATGATAAGGTTTTTCGAGCTGTATTTTTTTCGCTCGCGCTTATTTTATCTAAAATTTACTTTTTATGTGTTTTATTGATATATGGATTAATTAATGTGCTTTCGGGTGGTTATGATTACGTTTTTCGAGCTGTATTTTTTATCGCTCATGCGTATTTCAACTCGCATTTACTTTTAATGTTTTTTATTGATATAGGGATTAATTATTTTGCTTTCGGGTGGTTATGATTACGTTTTTCGAGCTATATTTTTTTCGCTCGCGCTTATTTTAACTAAAATTTACTTTTTATGTGTTTTATTGATATAGGGATTTATTAATGTGCTTTCGGGTGGTTATGATTACGTTTTTCGGGCTGTATTTTTTATCGCTCATGCGTATTTCAACTCGCATTTACTTTTAATGTTTTTTATTGATATAGGGATTAATTATTTTGCTTTCGGGTGGTTATGATTACGTTTTTCGAGCTGTATTTTTTTCGCTCGCGCTTATTTTAACTAAAATTTACTTTTTATGTGTTTTATTGATATAGGGATTAATTAATGTTCTTTCGGGTGGTTATGATTACGTTTTTCGATCTGTATTTTTTATCGCTCATGCGTATTTCAACTCGCATTTACTTTTAATGTTTTTTATTGATATAGGGATTACTTAATGTTCTTTCGGGTGGTTATGATTACGTTTTTCGGGCTGTATTTTTTATCGGTCATGCGTATTTCAACTCATATTTACTTTTAATGTTTTTTATTGATATAGGGATTAATTATTTTGCTTTCGGGTGGTTATGATAAGGTTTTTCGAGCTGTATTTTTTATCGCTCTCGCTTATTTTAACTAAAATTTACTTTTTATGTTTCATATTGATATAGGTGTTGAAAATTGTTACTCATTTTAAGTTACTCTTTCTATTTCATAAATATTCGATAGAGGGATCGTTTATAGTGTTTTCGGGAATACTAATAGAGTTTATGACATTTATTTATAGCTAGTGCACATTTTAACTTAAATGAAAAGTGATCTAGAAGAATGCGCAATCGCGATGTAACGTCCAAATCAAAAATGTAATCAGATCCTGCAAAAACACTTAATTATAAAATAAATATAATAAATAATTTTTACATCATATTATAACATAATACCTACGGTTTGTAGAAATTCCCAAGCGCATAAAAGAATAAAGTTCAACACACGTTATGAGAATCCCCTAAAACAAAAACAAAGAAAGACCACTGCAAATGCAAGTTGAAATGAGAGCGACAATAAAAACCGCTTAAAAAACGTAATCACAAGACCCGAAAAGATAATTACAAACGTCTATAACAATAAAAAATATCAAAAGTAAATCCGAATTGAAATACGCATAAGCGATAAAAGATACAGCTCAAAAACGTAATCATAACCACCCAAAAGCACATTAATTATGTCTCTATATATAAAAAACATTAAAAGTAAATTCGAGTTAGAATGCGCGGGAGCGATAAATAAATAAAACTAAAAAAACATAATTATAGGACCCGAAAACACAATTTTTAACACCTATATCAATATGAAACATAAAAAGTAAATTTTAGTTAAAATAAGCGAGAGCGATAAAAAATACAGCTCGAAAAACGTAATCATAACCACCCGAAAGCACATTAATTAATCCCTATATCAATAAAACACATAAAAAGTAAATTTTAGTTAAAATAAGCGCGAGCGAAAAAAATACAGCTCGAAAAACGTAATCATAACCACCGAAAGCACATTAATTAATCCCTATATCAATAAAACACATAAAAAGTAAATTTTAGATAAAATAAGCGCGAGCGAAAAAAATACAGCTCGAAAAAACCTTATCATAACCACCCGAAAGCAAAATAATTAATCCCTATATCAATAAAAAACATTAAAAGTAAATATGAGTTGAAATACGCATGACCGATAAAAGATACAGCTCAAAAAACGTAATCATAACCACCCGAAAGCAAAATAATTAATCCCTATATCAATAAAAAACATTAAAAGTAAATATGAGTTGAAATACGCATGACCGATAAAAGATACAGCTCAAAGAACGTAATCATAACCACCCGAAAGCACATTAATTAATCCCTATATCAATAAAAAACATTAAAATTTAATGCGAGTTAAAATGCACGCGAGCGATAAAAAATACAGCTCGAAAAACGTAATCATAACCACCCGAAAACACATTAATTATTCCAAAAAACTACCCCTCCTCTCAAAAAAATCAAAATCAACAACTATCTTAAAACTAAATAGACGATAATTATTTTTTTTAAATATTAGCTAGTAAAAAACAGAACTTGATATCAAATATCTAAGAGACCCAAAAAAAATATCAATTATTATATGCCAAAATTATTAAAAAAGTCATAATGTTAATTAAACTAATTATTTTTCAATAAATAAATAAATAAAACGGAATATTTAAGGCTAGAAGTGAAGAAAAAGGTGACATTTGACTTGGAAAAGGTAACATTTGAAATGGAAAAGGTGACATTTGACTTGGAAAAGGTGACATTTGAAATGGAAAGGGTTACATTTGACTTGGAAAAGGTTACATTTGACTTGGAAAAAGTTACATTTGACTTGGAAAAGGTTACAATTGACTTGGAAATGCTATATAACGGAACCAATCTAGCATTAACCTTCTGTCTTTAGTACCTTCTCGAAGTTCACTTCTTTTGACTTAAGTCCTATTGATAAAATAGATACAAATAATCAAGTCCTATTGATAAAATAGATAAAAATAATTAAGTCCTAGTGATAAAATAGTGGTGGAGATTTTTTTTCTATATAGACTATTCTCACGCCTCCTTTAGATACCTTATGTTTCCATCGCAATGTAAATTACCAGTTTCTCAACAAAAAAAAATCTCTTAGGTGCACTCCACTTTAGATTATTACTTTTTTTATTTTATTTTATTTTTTTACGTATCTTAAAATATATAATTGATAAATAAATGCACAGTTTCACTATGACCCTGCTGCAGCTTAAACAGAATTATTCTTTCAACTGCTAAATTAATTACATTAATAAAAAAAAGTGCATAAGTATAATTTTAATTTTAAAAAATATATGTAAAAAAGCATAAAACAAAAACATCAAAATGAAAATAAATGCCGTGTATAAGGATTATATAGGAATATACCATAGTTCAGAGTTGAAGAATTGTAAACAAAAGAAACAATTAGCCAATAGGCATCCAATAGACAAGTAGCAGTAGGCTATATAATGCAAAAAAAAAAAAAAATGTATTCAAGAATGTGTAGAATAAGAATAACAGGTATATCATGTATAAATAAGATTTTAGTTGATATTTAAATTAAAATGTATAAAAAAAAAAAAAAATAATAATAAGTATGATGGCATAATATATTTTTACTATAGTTTCAGTATTGAAAATGGGGACAAGGTATATTTTCACTGATATAAATAATAAAAATTAGTTTTAGTATTGAAAATGGTGACAAAGCCGCGAAACGTTGAAAACTCATTGAATTTGAAAATAATATATTAATATTATATTATGGATATATATTAATATATATTATATATTAATTAATAATATATTATATATTATATATTAATATTATATTATGAAAATTAGTGAATACTTATGTGAATATAAAAAAAAAAAACTGGACCACTAAAACCCATGGAGGGGCTCAGTACGTATAGAGATTCATACTTTTTATAGGCTTGCGGCTGTGAAATTAGATGATTAGGCCTTGCACGTTTTTCCTCAATTTTGGATACCCACTTTAAAGAAGCTGAGTCTGCCCCAGGAGGGTCTCCATACCCTGAGGTCGTCCCCGGCCGAATCAACAGAATAAATCATATTCTGTCAAAGCCAAAATTCGAACCCAGAATTCAGAGAACTGTAGACTATTGATATGTCCACTAGACCACGGGGCGCCGTTATTATTAATGGAATAAATCCTAGTAAAGAAAAAACACCCTTAACATTTAGATCCACAGTTACCTGCTACAACAGTAGGGGGCCTTTAATTGGTGTTCTATGCGAACACAAAAAAAAAACAAAAAAACTATCCTTTACCGTGGAAGAATTGCTTTCAAAAATCGATAAAAACGCTTATTTGTCAAATACGAGGTAAAATCAGAACAAACAAGAATGATTGTTTCGATTTGAATGTTTAGATAATATTAAGTAATATCTCAATTTAGAGGGAAAGTAGAGAAAATTCTTATTAAATGGAAATAATTGTCAAACTATTTAATTAATATTTAAACCCAACACTACTTCATGGATGATGAACTACAAACATAGCTAGTATTTCAATTGAAATATTCGTGAGAACCCTCCTTTCGCGCCAAGGGTGGTTGATTTAATAAAGCGGAGTCAGAAGGATCGTCCTGAGTAGACTTTGAAGTGTCGGAACAAGAGCATTGTCGGTGATAAAACTGTATTGAGTAGTCGAGTGGGTGGAGACAATGTGTCGTCCGAACTGCTAGCAAGTCGGCCAACTCCTTTACAAAAGGAAGGCTCCATACAATGCCTTCTCAATCCCGCGAGTTGCTGAGGCTGCAGTATCCGCTTTGTCGTTCGCTCCTATTCAAATTTGTATATTTATTGCCTTGCTAGGCAGAATGTGCCCTCATATTTCCAATGTGAGAAGCTCTTAGTATTCTAACAGCTGTGGATACAAACCATACTCTCAACTATAACTAATTTCGATTACCGATTTCAGAGAAGTTCTTTGCTATTCGCTTTGAATAAAAACAATATGACTACACACACACAAATACACACACACACACACACACACACACACACACACATATATATATAAATATGTGTATATAAAATATATTATATTTTATTTTTTAATTTTATATTAGTATAAAATTAGTTTTATTGAATGCAAATCAACAATTTAATCATATTATATGTGATAATTTCAATACAAAAGAAAAAGTAATACGTTTAGCCGTTGATGACCTTTTTAGTGTTTAACAAAAGCTTTTAAAGACAAATAAATCAGTTATTTTCCAAAAATGAATGAGGTTCATTGTAAATATTTACATTTGAGTTATTAAATTCATACTGATAGAAAAGGGGACTGTTTTTTTTTTTTTTTTTAAAGTGATATTAAGAAAATGGCACGAATTTAATGTGTGAAGGTAAAATTTATTTATTATATTTTTAATTAGGTTATTTAGGAACAATCTCTTCTTTTTTTTAACCACGATTTATTTTTCACTATAAAGGGCTTTTTCGCCTCATCTTTAGAAATTTTAGTCATCCAATAAATACACATCTTTTAATATCGTCATAATTTTTAAAATCCTTATTAAATTCAATAATGGTCATTTTTTCCTACTTTTTAGCTACTAGCTATTACAATTTTAAATTGTTTTTGATATATCTATATTCCATAATAACATTTATCATAAGGTAAGGAGTAGACTGAAGTTTGAACCTTACTCCCACCTAATAACCTAATTAAATTTATATACTCTTAATTGGATAATCTAAAAAAAAAATTTCTTATTAATTCTTTCGTGTATGAATATTTAAATAATTATAATTGTTTTTCGTTAGTTTGTTTAATTGTAACATTTTCTCATTATAATATTTTTATTTTCTTATTACAATATTTTTTAATACAATATTATTGTACTTTTATTGAATTGCCGCTGGTGAACTCCTTTCCCACACCCGGGCTCGCCATAGTGGGATAGTGATTTCTACTTGCACTGTATAATGTCTGTATTTTGATTTAGATAAAGAAGTTATTAAAAAAAAAAAAAAATATTTATTCAATTGCATGTGTGTATACAGTGGGCTCCGGATCGCCAATCAAAATAATGAAGCCCTAATAATGATTATATTAATGTTTGTTATTTCATATTGTCAGTAAAACATTATTCTAATATATACCATTAACAAAAAAATATTATTTAAAAGAAAATTTAAATCCCTTGTAATGTATTGAGATACTGAGGGGAGTTCATTATTAAATAATTTTAATATTAAACAATTAATGATAAGGAACCTTTGTCGGCAAAACATCAAAAGGTGTTTACCTAGCCCCCTAGATTTCCCATCGGTATGGGCCCCCCAGCGGTACCAGAAACCTCTGGTAGTTTCCCCCCCAGCGGCGGCCAACAAGAATATTAAGAGTGGTGAAAAGATAAGAATAATAGCACAAATGCTATACCGCCAACCGGGGCACTTCCCATCTCGGCCCACCTGAGGTGACGAGAATGAGAGAGAAGAACCGAAGAGGCAGTCAAGTTTTATCCTCAGGAAGAGTGAGTCGGGTTCCATCTACAAGAAGAGGAGGTGGCCGTCGGGGTTCTGAGAGCAGCTGGAGGATAATGCCGAGAAAGGGGACCTAAGGCTGTTTTCACCTTCGCCAGCCGGTTAAGGGTTTCAAAGGTATATCGTTATTTGTAATATTGTATGGCAAAGGTAGTAAAATGTCCCTCAGTATTCTCAATCAGAGTTCTAGGCAATGGGTTAATATAATTTATATGTGTGAATCAATAATTATAGTAATGTTTTAATTGAATCTTGTTTACTTTATTCTTACCCTGTATGCCACCTATTGGATTGGTAAACACGATACCTTTGGGAAGGAGATCCAATAGTATCATTAAATATAGTTTATATATTGACTAAATATATTAAGTAAGCTAGTTTTTGAAGCTACCGCTGCCTTAGAAAAGCAGCCGGTTAAAAACATAGCACCCTATAGTAAGCAATATAATTAATAATTATATAATAAATATATTTCAAGCGATTTACTTGTTCCTCGTTTGACAATTAAGCATCTCTTATAAATAAGCCTATTTTGTTTGATGTGATAATATAATCATAAAAAATAATAAATTAATAAAAATTTTAAAAAATGAATAAAAAAACTGGTTTTGGTTGATATAAGGAATAACAATTATTCAGTAAACATGAAAGCATTTAGTGCTAGTACAAAGACTTGAATCGAACATCATTATTGCTTTAGATGTTGAAGTGGAATCAATTACAAATTATTATAAGCTTTCACTACTAATGCAGTAGGGGGAATTTTCTTTCTTGCCCACTTGCTGGAAAATCGACTGTAAGCTCCCCCAACTGCTCCCCACTCCTCGGGGGCACTCAAGAAAATGCGTACTTGACCTTTTATAGCGTCGGGGTAAAGCCTGGCGGTTGGTTAGTCACATCCACTTAAATAATCCTTAATCAAGTTGTAAAAAAACTTTTAAAAGTCTACAGATTCATTTTTCTTTGAGTTATGTTATTCTAATGAATCCTATTTTAATTCCAGTTTTTTTTTTTCAACAATATTTTTAAAAAAATACTTTAAAGTAAGTTGAATATATTAACATATATATTACTTCTACAGAAAAAATTCTTTTTAAAAACCAGGCTTTCAGTAACTCAATAACAAGATGAATTTTATTACAGATTTTAAAATATTTGTATGTAGAGATTATTAATTCAATTTAAAATGTATATACAACCAGTGTTTTTAAATCAATTTGAAACGAACGTATTTAATGACGTGTGTTCTCATAATGACGTAAAAGTAAACTTAAACATTTTTACTACCGGTTTAGGATTATAGTTATAACTAGTATTTCAGATAATTTAGTTTGAATCTAATCACAAAGCACGAATAAAATAATAAATACGTAAATAATAAAATAACCTTGATACAACTCAAAGTACTAATCAATTATATACAAAATTTGCATTTATATTTTAAATCGAATTTCGTATTTATTACAAAACATTAGTAATGCCCTATTTACTTGAATTCATTAACTGATGAAAAAAAAAAAATAGTTTAAGGCCAGATACTCAGTAACTAAGTAACAAGATGAATGTATCATTTTATTAGTATTTTTAGGTTTATTTTATGAATTCGATTTAAAATATAGTTAAAACCAGTATTGTAAATTAATTTAAAACCACTGTTTGTTCTGACGAACTCTACTGAGAAAACAATAACATAAAAATAATATCTAAAATTGAATATTAAAGATTCAGGACTATAGTTAGTATTGTCGGTAAAGAGCTTTATTTGTTATTTATTTATCATTCTTATTTAAATATTAAATTACTAAACACAAGTAAACTAATAAATTTGTAGATAATTCAATTACCTTAGCACAAGTAAATAGTCCCATTAAATTATATACCAAATACTAATATACATTATAATAATGTATATTAATATATCCATTTACATGATTAATATAAAATAATTTGAAAAATAAATATAATAATAATAATTATGAAACTTTATTCTGGGACTATGTCCCTTAAGAATAACAAAAATGAACAGTATATATTAATATTTATATCTTGTCAAGAAAACAATAAAATTAATTTTTATTTACAAATGTACAAAAAATAAAAATTGAACACTACCTAGACTTATATACATTCATGTACAAAAAGTATGGATTATAAACACACAAGAATAAAAAAAAAAAGGTGATAAAGAATAGAAATCCCTAAAGGATAGGGTTGACGAAATTATAAAAAACAAAACAAAAAAAAAAAAAAAAACTAATTTTTCCTCACTGCTCTAGGGTTTGGGTAAAATAGATAATTATAACTTATATTGAAATTAAAATAAGTCAGTTGCAGATTCACAATTGTTGTGCATCTATTTGGGATGCCAAAAAATGTTGGAAAAGGTGAGATTTGCATGACAGAAAAGTAAAAGCATGGCGAATATGAGTAGGTAGGGAATTCCAGAAGGTTGCAAAACGGATATAAAATTAACTAAATAAGTATATCAAAAGAAAATCAGATAAATTCATAAATAAAAATTGTGGAAGCCACTAACACAAAAAGTATAACTAACTTATAATATTTGATTGCGCTTTCTTATTTCTGAAATAAAGACTACTTCGGTTTTACCGTAATTCATTCGGGTGTTTAAAAAAAACAATAACTCAACTGATCCCATGCTATACTATCCTGATATCGACTAAATATTCTATTCATAATATATATATATATATATATATATATATGTTCAATACAATAAAGGAAATAAAATACTTTTAAAAATTTGCTTAGTAACTTCAGTATGTCACAACTGTAGTATGTTTATAGAAAATGCATATTTCCAAAATAATAAGAATAAATGGAGACTAATAAAATTCTGATAAACATATATTACTATATTTAATAATTACTATATTTTAATTTTTAATATATGGTATGTCCATTTAGAAAATATTCATTACTTCTTTGAAAGGAAATTCCAATATTTTTTTCCTAATTTAATATAAAAATCAATTAATTTAATATAATAATAATAAATTCTTTATTTATTCTGGGACTAATCCTTTAAGAATAATATTACAAGAAAATTAAAATAAACACTTTAGAGTCTTAGAGTATGAAAACAAACAGAAAAAAAAAATACAAATTACAAAAAAAATATAATAATAATAATAATTTAAAAAAACAACCTCAAATGAAAATATTGAAAATTAAACTATATAATAAACAAAATAAGAGATATATACAATTTTGATTACAATAATACAAATTTATTTTTGGGGTTAAATAATATACTAATAATATAACAAATGCAAAATACAACATAACATAAAATAGAATAAAAGTAAGTAAGGAAATTAGTGATGATGATGAGGGAATTGGGATAATTGTAAAAGGGTCGGGGATTAAGGAATAGAATAGAGGTAATCCTAAAAATGTTAATAATTTATAAGTCGTTGTTATCTGTCAAAAAATTAAGCAATGGATATTCATATTGATAACGTAAATTTAGACTGAGGTTTTCAAAAAAATAAAATAAAATGTAAGGATCTAAAACATATAGGAAACAATTATTAAAATACTGAATTATGAAAGTAAATAGAAAAGTATAACAACAAAATTAAAAAGTTCTAAATGACAAAATATCATTAATACCTTTTAAGAAATACCTTTATATATTGGATAGAAAGCTTCGGCTGACCGGTGGGTATTTATAGCAGCAATGGTTGGGTGGGTAGATGTTATTTATATGCTTCTTTTTCCAGATTTCCAGCTACAGCGACAGTGATCATTATACTTGCACGCCTGGTTGGCTATCGCTCAAGCTTTGCTCGGCCTTTGGTCGTTTCCAATTCATGCTTTATGCCTGAATTGCGCTTAAGATAAAGTTCTAGGGTCAATATAGAGGGTTGGTCCCAGATAATGTAATATAATACTTAAAGGAATCGATTACTGATCAGTCTCGTTTTATTTATGAAGCTACATATTTTTTACAGATATGAAGTTGATTTTCATTTTGATTTTTGGCTGCATCTGTGACCTAATCAGAAATAAAAATACAATCGGTATTTACCGGCCAAATTATATGGAACATTCAGATCATATTAAACAAACGATTATTTCAGAAATCTATAACCAAAGATTGATAAAAAAAAAATAAAACAATTTTAAAGTTATACTCAGTGTTTTACAAATAAAAATGTGTACGAAAAGGCTAATTAATGTTAAATAAAGGGAATTACTTTTTTTTTAGTTGTTGTGATTATTGATCAACATAATTGTATAAATGAATATTAGAATTAAATTAGAGATATGCACAGGACATAACTGTTTTTCACAAAGCAAAAAAAAAAAATATATATGAATCAATGGCGCTACATTGTTCAAAGGAATGATTTCTGATCAGTATTTGTAATATACCTTATTAATATAACTTTACATACTGACCTTGACATGCCTACAGTTAATAAACACTTACAGAACCACTACAAATAGTTCAACGACAACCTGCTAGATCAACCTGATAAACTGATCTATTACATTGCGAAAACAGAAGGTAATGCCTACAAAAGGCTGAAGAGTAGTTGGATGAGATACCTGAAATAATTCATGCTTGTTTCATGCCAGAAGTTGGTCCGCTGGGTGTTGCTCCCTCTAACACGCCACGATTGCTGGATATTCCCCAATTCACAGATTATTAATTATATGATTGACAGGTCTGAATAAATATTTAAAATTAATATTAATATTAATACATTAGTTATGTCGACCCCTCCTTCATAAATCATGTTGGGTCTAAGAATTGAAAAAAATCGGAAAAGATAGAATTAATCGATATTTGTTCTTAAAATCGAGAGGTATTTCATGAAGAATATACCACGAGGACAGTTAACATTTCTAATTTGTTTTTTTTATCAAGATATATTATGATTATAAATTGTATATATATATATATATATATATATATATATATATATATATATATATATATATATATGTAAAATAGGGTTTTCCCTGATTGATAAAAAAAAATCGAAAAATTTTGAAAATAAAATATAGAACCTTACAAAAACATAATTAAAAACCATGACTACTCCTATCCTACGGCCTGTAAAAAATGTAAGGGATAACGGTCAAGGCATTTTAACATTTTATTTTATATTTACCTTGGCTTCTTTTAGTCAAATTCACAAATTTAAGAGGTAAACTGTCCTCGGGGTATATTCATCATGAAATACCTCTCGATTTAAAGAACAAATATCGATTAATTCTATTTTTCCTGATGTTTACTTTCACTTACTATATAGTAAGGGAAAGTATTGCGATGGAAAATTTTCGAATTCCAGTATTCAATGGAAATACACATTTTAGGGTCCCCTGAGTCAAAATAACCAAGTCCTGCAAAAAGGTCTGTGTGTGTTTGCGTGTGTGTGTGCGTGTGTGTGTGTGTGTGTGTGGTAGCTCCCGGGCGGAAACGGTAAGTCCTATGAAACTGATAATTCATGTTTAAGACAAATATACGCCCGAGACGTTACATAACCTTTTTCATCAAAATGAGCTTACCAGAAGAGCAACTTTGTATAATGCATTTTGCACCTTTTTTTCGATTTTCTCAAAAACGGTTCCGAAGATTTTGATTAAATTCATTATATCGATGTAAAATGTAATGGGCTTTAATATCATGTCGGTTTCATTCTGATTAAAATGGTCTGACAGGGCTTAAATGCCGATATTTTAAATTGTCTTTCTCTAAAGTACGTTTAATTTTGTTGATTCTATAAAAATAGCTACATTATCTTGTTACCACTGATGAAAAACAGGTAAATAAAATTTATTTTCTATTCTATTCTATTCTTTTTTTTTTATTTTTTTAAACTATTTATTGATATTTACAACTGTATAATTATAGACAACAAGTAAATGTGATGGATATAGGAAAATGACATGAAATACATGAAGAGACGCCACCCATTGGCAGCGCTCTAAAAATATTTTAAACTAGAAGGTCTCGGGGCCATCTTGTTTTCAGACGCCTCGGAGGATTATCAGGAATTGAAGAGGATGATAAGATAGAAACTAGTGGATTAGAGTGGAAATGGAGTTTTTCATGGAATGATTGGTACCTGGTTCGGGCTAGTTCAGTAACATATGGGATATTAAGGTCTTTATGGATAAGCTTATTCGTGACAAAGTAAGGAGCGTTAAGGATTTTACGAAGGATTTTGGATTGTAAGGATTGGATACGAGAAGAATTCGATGGTTTAGTAGAGCCCCATAGCTCTACTCCGTAAGTCCATATCGGTCTTATGATGGTCATATAAATAAGTCTTTTGTAATTAAGTGGAAGGTTGGAGCGTTTGTCCAGTAAGTGTTGAAGTAGTCGAAAACGTCGAGCAGTTTCTTGTCGTTTAAGTCTTGTATGAGGATTCCATGTCAGACGTTTGTCAAGGTGGAGTCCTAGGTATCGAATCTGTTCAACAGGGGCTAGCGGAGTGTCATTAAAGGATACTGTAGGGCAGGAAGTCATTGGTTTACGACGTAGGGTAAATGTTATCTGGTGGGATTTGTTAGAATTAATTTTAATCCTCCAATTCTGACACCATACCTCAAGGTCTCGGATGTGGGATTGAAGAATGTGAGAGGCTGTAACAGGATCATTGTCTACTGATAGCACACACGTGTCATCAGCATAGGTAGAAAGGAAAGTGCTTGGATGGGTTGGGATATCAGCTGTATAAACTGTATAAAGAACGGGTCCTAGGATGCTACCTTGAGGAACACCAGCAGATTGAGAAAACAGGGAGGAATAGGAACTATTGTGATTTATTTTAAAAGATCTATCAGCGAGGTAGGATTGGATAATTAGAAAATAGGTAGGAGGGAGGAATAGACGGAGCTTGTAAAGCAACCCCGGGTGCCAGACTCGGTCAAAGGCCTGCTCTACGTCGAGAAAGGCTCCCGTGCAGAACAATCCGCGCTCCAACGCAGAGGAGACAACGTCCACCACACGATGGCATTGCTGGATAGTGGAGTGAGATGTACGGAATCCGAATTGGTGATCTGGAATAATATGATGGGAATCAAGGATTGGGTATATACGTTTCAGAAGGAGTTTTCCCAGAATTTTACCCATAATACATAAAAGAGATATGGGACGGTAGGAAGATGGGTTTTCAGGTGTCTTTTTGGGTTTAGGAATCATTCTTACTATGGATAATTTCCAGGAGGCAGGATAATAAGTAGTACGGAGTACGGCATTGTAGATGTACGTGAGGAAAAGGATGGCTTTTTGCGGGAGATGTTTTAAGATATGGGAAGTGATTTGGTCATGGCCAGGAGCCTTTCGAGCAGGTAATCTATGAATGATATTGGATATTTCTGAAGGATGGAAAGCTTTAGGTGGAGGGGTCATTTGAAGGGGAATAGTTAGGTCTTCTTCTATCCTTTCAAGGTGATTGGGATTAAGGATATCTGGATGTGGAGTATAAGTATTGTAAAGATGTTGTCCGAATATCTGGGCTTTCTCTTCGTCAGATCTTGTCCAGGTTTGGTTTTCAGTCAGGAGTGGATGGTTACAGTCTTTGAACTTAAGAAGTTTTTTTGTGGTTGTCCATAATGATTTGTCTGTTGTAGTAAGATTTTCAGTAAAGTTGAGTAAATTTTGAATTTTGTATGTTTTTATTTCTGACTTGAGTTTGTTAGTTAGTTTGGTATAGTACGTTTTGTCAGTTGGGTATCGAGTCTTATGCCACTTCGATCTCGCTCTGCGTTTTTCTTTTATTAAGGATCGAATGTGCTGTGGCAGATCAGTATGTTGAGTGCCAGTGATGTTAGTGGTCTTTGTGTTGTCAACTATGCTGCAAGTTATGGAGTCAGTCAGTTTTTTTACAGCTGTATCAATATCATTGTTTGTCTTAAGTGGAGTGTTCAAGTCCAATTTGCTTTCCAGGTCCAGTCGAAATACGTCCCAGTTTACTCGTCCTTTGATCAATGTAGGAGGAAGGGGTTTAGGAACAAAACTGGAATGCAAGGAAAGCAAAACCGGGCTATGATCTGAGGAGAGGCCGTTCAGTGATCTGATTGTGGTTTGGGAGGAGGAAATTTGAGAAGTGATAAATATATCCAGGATATCAGGCTTTTTTTTTAGAGATGTAGGCCAATATGTGGGATTCATGGGTGAGAGGACAGTATAGCTATGGGATGTTGAGACACTGGAAAGGAGATTGCCTCGGGAGTTCTATTCTATTCTAAATATATAAATTGAATGAATTCGATACCCAACTAAAGGAGGAAACAGAAAAAATATTTTTGATATTCGATTTTGAACATAAGAACAGTAATATACATGTATGATATACCGTTGGAAAGTTAAAGATTTTAGGAAAATTATTATCTCATACACAAGCTTTTAAAAGTTAATAGAGAGTGATAAAAAGGCGATAAAACTAAGTGATTGTTTTAGATAATAATATAATAGATTTTTTAATAAAAGACATGTTTATATAGAAATTCAATTTAATTAATTCTTTAATAGTTTAACGTATTTTTATCTCTAACTGTATTTGAAAGTTCTTACATTGATTTTAAAAATGGAGGTAAGTGAAAGTCGTGTGTTGCCTGCACCCGATTTTTTCCTAAATGTTAGTAGGGTATTATAGCGAAGAACAATGGCTAGTTGAGATAGATGTAACCTCTATTTCTAGGAATGAGCTCAAAGGTATTTAATAACCATAGAGATTCTCTAATTAAGTAAAAGGAGCTCCTACCTAGAGTTTAGGAGCGAGTTGATTTAGCGAATACAGCTTCTGCTCTCATGCATTAAGCTTTTCTCTCCGCTTCGCTGATATTAAAAGACGGCTGGGACAGTGAGAGTGCTAAAGCCACTAACACTCTGACCGTGAGTAGAGAGGCTGGCCATTTCACAGTAAATCCCGTGGACACCGTTTTAATTAAGGAAGCTAAGTAAGCACGAATGAAAGTAGATGAGGATAGAGCAGGGAGAGTTTGGATGGATCTACGTTTATATTTATCGTGTATCTAATGTATACAATGAGTAATAATTTATTATAAAGTTCTCCTAGTTATCAAAAAAATAAATTTATGACCAACGGGAGAGGGGGAAAAAAAAAGAAAAACTTTGGAGATCCGCTAAAGAATTTTTTTAAATAAATTGAAGATGATTTTATGTGAACTAATTTTATTTACTAAGTCATTTCGGTTCTATTTAGCCGTAATCCGTTAAAAAAAATGTGCAGTTGATTATTTTAAAATTGTCAAATGGCAAAATGTTTTTAAACAAGGCTCAACTTTTTAAAGTAGATTTATATCCTTACTAGCCGGATCTTTTCCTACCTTAACTACTATTGATAAAACAATTAATTTAGAGGACCTTGAACTATTTCTTGGCCATTACATAAATATATAATAATATAATAAAAAGAACCTAGGTGATTCGTATTCTAACTTTAAGGAGCAAATATGTAAAATCAAATTAAAAAAAAATCAGTTTCAACGAAATGATTTTTGTTCGCTTTTTTAATGTGGACTTATGAGCTTTTTTTCCCCAACCACTACAACCCATAAGCTATTTCGGATTAGCTACATATATCTTATCGTACTATTTCTAGGCCAACGTCCGTGTAAAAGAGTAATTACGTCGATATCACGCTAAGCCACCAAGTTTGTTCCCTAGTTATGGTTTATCTACTTGATAGACTTTAAATGTGGCTGAAATGATTTTATATATAATAATTCTGCCACATACGGGACTCTATCCACTCGCCGTTCTTCTGAGAATTAGTTTAATTTTTTTTTATATGGTTTTTATTTACACAAGATTTTACAAGTGGCCACTAGCCTCAGAATTAATACACGTTGCTCCAATTACATGTTACTCTAAGTAGAATGTACTGGCGGTGTCAATAGTTAATAGTTTTGAAACAGTTGAAACAAAGACCTACACAGTGAAATAGATTTGAAGTTAAAACAAATTATTAATTGACATAAAGGTAATTAAATACAGGTAATTAACATTTAAAAAAAATCTTGTGTTATGCGTATATGCCAAACTAATATATTTGTATATATCATAGTTAATGAATTTACATGTGTTTCTTGTCATAGTTACATGTTCTTCAATGATTGGATTGTCGCAGTGGGAAATAAGGGGTAAAAAATTGTGCAAGCTAGTAGGTATACCTTTTAATCGATTAGGGCTCTAAATCAGATACCATATTTAAGATTATCGAGCATAATTATTTACAATCCTAATACATAAGTTTTGAATCACCTCCATTTACGGTAGTAGGAATCACAAGTATAACTGCAGACTGGGGCAGAATAAGTTAATATGGGACGGGTGACAGTTTTGTTGGTTTTATTTAATATTAAGACAAATTATTAGGACTCCCATTAATAATCGACTATAAATGGCAGTACTAAAACCAGACAAGGTCGAAAACAATGTAATACTTTAACCAGAGACACCCCATTTTTCCTTGAAAAGAATTTTTTTTTTTTCGTGGTTAGGAAACACGTTGTGTTATAGTATTGTCAAAAGTTGGATTAAATGGTACGTCCTACTAAGTACCTGTCGCACAAACCTATCCCTAATGTTCAGGTATGATTAAAAATATTGGGTATTAAGTACGAGATGGATACTCTATAATGGATCATTGTTAATATAGAAACGTCAGATTTGGATGCTACACATTTTCGCTATTGTCTCTATAGAGATACTAGAGAGGAGGATGGAGAGAAGCAAATTGTATGGCGAATGTGGGATTAGAGAGGCTGCCATCGAGCTGAGGGCAGTAACACTAGCTAATGCAGTTTGCGGCCTGTCAGAAGGACTTGTTGCCCATCACCACGCCTAGGCCCTGCACAAACCCAGCTCTCATACCGTTACTAACTACCATCTATCTATTTCCCTTCCAGATGGGAATCAACTCAAGGCAATAACAGGCCTTCGAGATGTACGAGACACAAAAGTGCTTGTTATGAGATATATAGCATGAAGAAATACAGAAAAGAATTATTTTAAGTACTTAAAATAAAAAAAAATACAGTTTTTATAAACATTAGATATGTATGTAGGGTACCCGAAAAAGGGAACTCGTGTTGACCGTGCTGCCACCTAGCGTCCTGTTAAAGAACCAAAGTGCCCCTAGTGGCCGAAAAAGAAACTGAGTTGTTGCAGGTCTTGGCTGATGAGCCACAGTTTTCTCTAGTTCCTGTGTTCTGTCCCTTTCAACAGAAATGGAGTTGAAGAATTAAAAAGATCCTCTGCCCAAAGGGGAGGAAGATAAAAGGAGAGTAAGTGCAATATCACCATTCCAAAGCGTGAGACAGCATCTTCACCATCTCCACAATGCAGCCACTTAATTAATATAACATGTCATATAATTTTCAATAGTTGAAATTACTAACTTACTAACCCAAGTATTAATTATGTCCACAAGATCCAATTGTAGAAATCCTTTTAATATAAGTAATTTTTTACCATTATTCAGTGCTTCACTATATATAGGTCCAGATTTCATTTACATGGTTTTCATATTTTCACACAGTCCACTTTTTCTAAAAGGAGTGATCATCGTGACATTGAGTTGGAGGTGTTACTCCAAACAATGCCATCTCTCTCTATATAAAATGATGACGGGATTTTGGTTTTCTCCAACTCCTTCTAAGCCACTGGACGGATTTCGATACGGTTTTCACCAACATTTAGGGCATTGTTTCCTAAAGGTATATAAACAAAATGCATTGCAGTTTAGCTTTTCTTTATACGGAAAAAATAAATTTTCTGTGACCAAGTCTTAAATTTTGAGTATAAAAAAAAAAAAAAAAATCTGATCTCGAGTAATTCAGTTAATTTTTTTTTTAATATTATGTTTACAATGAATGAAAAAAAATAAAAGTTAAGACTCGCCTAAAACCTGTCGTCACTTTTTTTTTTTATTGAGACCTAAAAAAAAAAGTTCTTTAAGAGCATTAAGTTTATGTTTAAAATACCAGAAATATTTACATTGAAGATTTATTTGTATAGTAAAACAAAAAACATGTTTAACCATTTGACATTTTCATGACACTAGGGGGCATTTATCATTATAAGGTCCCAACCTCCACAAGGATAAGCCTTATAAGGAAAAAGAACATGTTTTTTTCTATCTTCTAAAGTCCTAAAACATGCATCGTTTTAATATTTCCCGTTTAAAAAAAAAAAAGGTAACTCGATTACTTTCGCTTAGTAGTAGCTAAAACACTCTATAACAAGAATAATTATTTGTCATTAACGATGTGTTAAACATTGAAAATAATCGAGTATAATTGGAATAATCTATTGTTCAAAATATGATTAAAGTTAAAATACCTATACACGTGATTAATAAGAAATTACATATATCTGTAATTACAACGACATTTGGGATCCTATCTATCCAACGGCTTGAGATCTGTAATCCTCCTCCACTCTGAGCCCGTCTTCGGCCATTTAGGAATAAAATGGTATAATATAGATTCCTTATAATACCGAAAATATCATATCATATCAGTATATCCTCCTTATGTATTAAAATAACGAATTTAACTATTTTTATGTATAATAAGACTGTATATAAAGAATAAATCTTTTAATGGATTACTATCTTTTAAAAATCTAGAGGCTAGTATACAAAAAATATACTGAGCTTATATGGACAATCAGTGCAGAGTTGTGGGTATTAGGATGTCACACATTTCTCAAGACGTGCACGAGAGGAATATCTTATATAGAAATGTTGGGGAGACAGGTCACGAATAGAGCTTACAAGGTTCAAATTGGATTGGAAAAGGATAGAATCCAATAAGGGCACTCTGTTAGATATACACTCCTCAGTAAGGAAAGCAACTAAAAAGGGTTTACTCAGAGAGCAGCAACATTTTTCGCTTGTTTCAATCTGCCTAAATGCCCTCCTGTTTGCCGAGCCATTATGTCATCAAAAAAGAAAAATACAAAACTTCGAAATTTCCTTTACGGCCAGCTTTTCCTTTTGAGCTGAATCTGTACCAACTTCAATTAGCTAATAACCTTCATTGGAACTCCGCAGTTATTTTGTCAAAAAAAAAAAAAAAAAAAAAGATAAATAAAATAAATCTTTATAATTAACTTAGGTCATTGCTACTGTAAGTGCTGTACCGCCGCATCCTTGAATATTATGAAAGATTATCAGATATTTTGGTATTATAAAAGCCGTTTTTTTTTTTCGAAAAAACCTTCTTTTCCAGCACCTTCTGAAATCCCAAAATTACGCTGCCTGATAATGAAATAATTTTAGTTAGATATTATTCAATATTTTTATCTTTTTCCGCAAGTATTTGTTCATTATATTATTACTTTTTTACTTTTATTTAATTATATATGGAATATATAGTAAGGGGAAATATTGCGATCGTGAAAGTTTTCGAATTCCAGTTTTCAACGGAAATACACGTTTTAGTGTCCCCTGAGTTCAAAAAACCAAGTTCCGAAAAAATCTGTGTGTGTGTGTGTGTGTGTGGTAACTCCCGGGAGAAAACCTACAAGTCCTATGAAATTGAAATTTCATGTTTAAGATGACTATACTTCCGAGATATTACAGCAACTTTTTCACTGAAATCAACTAACCAGAAGATCCACTTTATATCATGCATTTTACACCTATTTACGATTTACCAAGAACGACTCAAACGATTTTGATTAAACTCGCTAAATCGACGTAAAACTGGGCGGGCTATATATCATATAGGTTTCATTCTGACAGTTCATATTGAAATAATCTGATAGGGCTAAAATGCCGATATTTCAAAATTTTTATGAAAATAGCCATATCATCTTGTTAATATTACTAAGAAACAGGCAAATATATAAGTTGAACGAATTCCATACCCAACTAAAGGCGAAAATAGCAAAAATATATTTTTTATATAATTTGCGTGTTTTTTGAATTTAAAAACAGTAATATAGTTGTTTAATATACCGTAGGAAACCTAAAGATTTTAGAAAAAAATGTTATCTAATACACAACCTTGTGAGAGTTCATGGATAATGATGAAAAGCCGATAAACTAACTGATTATTTTAGATAATAATATAATATTTTTTTTGATAAAACATCTGTTTCTATTAAAATCCAATGTAAATAATTCTTTAACAATTTTTTTTTCTTTATATCTTTATTTACACCTGTCAGAAGATGTCTGACAATCAGCAAATGTGTTGGACAAAAGTAATATCAGACATGATAGGCATGGGGAAGTAAAGTGCCCAGCAGCACCCCTTCCAAGGCTTTAATCTAGCTGAGGAGGTCCCTCATCCAGCTTCGTTTTAGCCTTCTTATGACCGGCATTTCAGCAACTGACATGTCGTTAATCAGTCTATTGTCGTGTCCGTTAAGTTTAATGTGAAATCGAGAATAGAGTGTTCGTATATGTTGGTCAACTGTTGGTTGCTGTAAGTCCGTATGTAGGGTTCTGTTGTTTACGTACCAAGGAGCTGTAGTTATGAATCTTAAAATTTTGGATTGAAATAATTGCAGTTTTTTTATGTGAGTCTTTTTTGCTGAACCAAAAATCTGTGAAGCGTAAGTCCATATTGGCTTAAGAAGGTATGTGCATGTATTCAGTTTCTGTCTATTTTTTAATTTTGATGATTTTGAAAAAAGAGAGTATAGTATTTTCAGTCGGTGGTTTAGAGTCTGCCTTTTCATCTTGACATGTGGGCCCCAAGTCATCCTTCGATCGAGTGTCAGTCCTAGGTAATTTCGTTTCTGAAATTTAAAAAAATTCATAAATAGATATAAATAACGGAGGTAAGTAAAATTCGTGTGTTGCGCTCACCAGATTTTTATCAAATAAAGTTCTT
Organism: Piezodorus guildinii; assembly: GCA_023052935.1. NCBI lineage: Eukaryota > Metazoa > Arthropoda > Insecta > Hemiptera > Pentatomidae > Piezodorus > Piezodorus guildinii. The sequence goes on from CM041292.1 coordinate 64,592,987, forward strand.
TTGGTTCAATCTTTAAAAGTACCAGAATAATTTTCTATTTATTTTTCTTCTTCTTCTTCTTTTATATTTAAACTATGTTATTAATTCATTTTTTTTCATTTTGTCCAACACAATTATTTTCTGAAGTTCCTTTTTTTCATTTTTGTGTTGTATATGTATTCATCCGTAATTTTAAATTTTAGTTAATTAGGTTTATTTTGACTATTGGGCAGACATATTGTATACTTCAACTGTACAAATATATAATTCTTAAGGGACCCAATCCCAGAATTTTTTTGTTTATTCGTATATATTACAATTTGTCATGATAGATAATAATAATATCTCTACAGGATCTCATTCATACAATATTTACAATATAAACAAAAGGAAAGTCAAATTACATGAAATAAAATCAAAATAAATAAACGTATACAATAACAAAATTTGTATGCAAAATAAATACAAATAAATGTCGTTAACAAATAAATAAACAAAACATGTCACATTCATACCTATGTACAATATAATCCCAGATTTAAAATTATTTTCTATTTTACTTTTGTTTTAGTATAACGAATATACTTGTTATAGTTAAAACGTTCGGTCTATACTTAGCTAATTGTTTGAATATCCAACTTATTTCATAAAAACATACCGTTATAACTTTATCTTGCATACTATATCACTAATTGCAGGCTATACCACTAATGTATATAGTCCGTTAACGAAAACTGAAAAATATAAACAAATATCAATTATGTTTATGTATTTTATACATCAATAATAACAAAGAAACTTTTACATTCTCATGCTTAGCTTATCTAAACTTTCCTTCAAAATTCTGAATAAGGGCGTAAGCATATTGCATTTGATACAAGTAAAGAGAACGGATGGAAGCTCCAAAGAAGCGTAGATGTGTAAATTATTAGCTTTAGACAAATTCAAACACACATAAAAAAACTAATAAAATCTTAAGTGAGGTTAGAAATGGAGGTATATAATATTATAACAATAAAAAGTATTATTGCCTAGTATTTGTATAAATATTACTCTTTTTTTATTATGCTATTTCCTTTTTAAAAGGTTTATTGGAGGTACTTAGTATATCTTAAATATATAACAATAACCAGGATAACCTAGATAGTACTCTATAATTAAGATTAAATTTATCCCCACTGTCCTCATCTATTTAAATTAAAGTAAAGTTACATTAAATTGTCGTAAGTGCTCTGGAGAAACTTGAGAGCGAGGGCTTACATTATGCACTACTCAAGTTTCCTCGAGCCATAACCTATCAAGTGCATACTAAAATATCTTAATGAACTTGTAAACTACTTGATGGAGCATAGCTTTTAGTACTCTAATTCTATTTTGTAGGGTTTGCATTCTTAGATACAGAGCGATTAGAGGTTTATTGAAATAACCAATAAATTTTAATGATTATTGTATTTTTTTTTTTCGGTGTCGAAGCCTTCGAATAAAAATATCGGTGGTTTGAACACACCGCGGAGACCGTCTCCAACCAACACACTGGCGGTCTTGTTTTTCACAAATATTATATCGTAATATAATTTTTTTCTAAATAAATTTTATCAGTTATTTGTCTTTTTAATTAATTATAAAAATAAGAATTCTTTTTAGTAACTGCTCGAAATGTACTGCATTTTGTGGCAGCGAAATGGTTTTATTAAGAACAACTTTTTATATACAATTAGCGTTGGTTACTAGTAAACCTCAGATTTTTAAACCTTGTTTGTTTGATATAGATGCATTCTTATCTGGATGGATCTTATTGTTGAAATTTATTATTTTTTTCCACTTATTTATTCATCTAATTTCTGACGAAAAACATGGATAAAAAAACAAACTCAAAATTGGATTTTTTCCTAACTTTAGTTTACAATCTAACTACAGGTTATATGAACTTTTTTTTTCCTCTTGAGATCTAGTATTTGCATCCAATATTATGACTAAACATTCATTTTTAAACACCTTATTTTCTTTTTGGTATTTATTTTATTTTTTAATTTTTTATATTTTTTTTTTTTTTTTTTTTTTGCCCTCTCGCATTCTTGATTCTCCATTGAAAGTTGTTTTGCCCATTTTCGAGCTCATAATAAGTTTATTGAAATTGGGGAAATTTAACACCTAACGATAGAAGAGGAATAGCTGCTTGAAATTTCTGAATATTCTTAGACATATTTTTAAAAAACATATTTATTGATATTTACAACTGTATTAAATAAAAATACATCTAGTAAATGTGATGGTAATATATAAAACTGTCATGAAATACATGCAAAGACACTACCCAGTGGCAGCACTCTAAAAATATTCTAAACTAGAAGGTCCCGTGGCCATCAGGCCTTTTCAGACGCCTCGGAGGATTATCAGGGATTGAAGAGGAAGCAAGGATTGAAACTAATGGATTGTAGTGGGAATGGAGTTTTTCATGGAAGGAATGGTACCTGGTTCGGGCTAAGTCAGCAACATATGGAATATTAAGGTCTTTATGAATGAGTGTGTTTGTGACAAAATAAGGAGCATTGAGGATTTTCCGAAGGATTTTGGATTGTAAGGATTGGATACGAGAGGAATTCGATGGTTTAGTTGAGCCCTACAGCTCTACTCCGTAAGTCCATATCGGTCTTATGATGGTCATATAAATGAGTCAATGAGTTTTGTAATTGTAAGTGGAAAGTTGGAGCGTTTGTCCAGTACTTAGAAATATTAAAATTTAATTTTCTTGATGGACGTTTATAAAGCTCCATAAGTATTTCAGTGAAATTGCTGAATTGTAGTTGAAGAACAGTTCTCGACGAACTATTGAAATAATTTTCGAAGTGTGGGTGCATGAAACGATGCTACTAAATAGGGCTACAGCTCTTATATGCGCCATCCATAAAAAGGGAGTCAGGCTGGAGTTTGAGAATTACAGAGGCATATCGCTACTTGACTTCGTCTACAAAGTACAATCGTCTTTGATTTGTTGGAGATTGAAGACGCTCATGGAGAGGATTGTTGGTGACTACAAAAACGGATTCATACTAGGAAGGTCGACAACTGACTGCATATTCGCCCTGAGACAGCTGTTGGAAAAGACACATAAATTTGATTTTACTCTCCATTATATTTTCATCTATACAAACCCCTACAGATGCCACCACATACAATTAATATGAATGGTCACAACTTCCCAGTTTGTAGGGCTTTTAAATATCTTGGAGCACTATTCACCAAAAAGAATGAACTACTCCTAGAGATAGAGGCCAGAATAGCGAATAACTGATGCGAGCTATGTTTTAGATCCTTGTGATTTCACGGACCCACAAAAAGTTTTTTTTAATTAACTTTCCGTTCAAAATGAAATAACTTCTTTTACAATATCGAGGTTACAGGATAATATATAGCATCAAGGGAGAACCAATCAATTCTATGTACATATTCACCCACCTGCTTTCGTTTATTATTACATTTGATGTAAAAGTCGAGTGGGTTATTGTAAATAGAAGGGTGGGTGGAAGATGTGGGTGGATCGAGTCCTGGGAACCCACACCAATTAGGGAAATAATAAAAAAGAAGTATAATTGAGAGGTTCTCCGGAGTTTTAGGAATATTTGTTCAATCTGAATTTTCAACTCATATTTAAAAAAAAAAAAATATGTTTTTCTTTTATACAGCAAACAACAATCAATTAAAAAAATATATAAGTATATAGATTGCAATGTTTCTTTTTTTTTTAATTCCCCTGTGTATTAATAACCAACTCGCGCGAAAGTTTTTGTGTGTGTGTGGTAAGTCTAGCACGAAAACTAAAAGTCGTATAAAACTGAACTTATATGTTTATGACAACTATTAGTTTTGTATATTTGTTTCTATTAATACCCAATTCACTGACAATTTATTTTTATTTCTAACTCTATTAAAAATTCATAAATCGATTTTAACAACGTTGGTAAGTAAAAGTCGTTTGTTGCTCACTATTTTTTTTTTTACTTCTTGCTTGAGAAGAAAATAAATCAATGAGTGTCGAATCTGCACTGTGATCTTAAGGAAACTGGAGGAAAATATGTTGAGAAATCATAAACCGTTTGTGTTCCTTATGTTTTAGATTAAAATATAAAAGTTTGGAGATCAAACAGTCGTCATTATTCATGTACCAATTCGGTTCTCGACATCACAAAAAGCATTCTTTTCAAAAACTTGAGGCATTGTTAAAGCTAGTGACAGTGGGCACGTAAAATGGTGGTCCCGAGTCTGTGCGATGTCAGGTGCTCGTTAAAGTTATTATCCTGTATAGGTTAAATTTATTACCATCTCTGTAGCATTCTCCGATTGCCCTCTGTTGTATACAGTGACTTTGAATAAATAAACAATCCAACCGTATCAAACCATTAACTTACTCTAGAACTGGAATTCTGTTAACCACATTCAAAATTTTGTGCACCTTATCAACGAAAGATCCAAATCCGGAATTGAATAAAACAGATGAAAAAGATTTTGTTTGTTTCAAACCCGAACGAACCTCAAATCTCTTCGAATCATTATGCCGATTCTAAGTTTATTAAATCTTTTCAACATGCACATTGCTATTCGGTTTAATGACTTCCTTCGTATAAAATGCTCCATTAAAATATTATACAATCTTTGACTGTCTATGGTATTTGACTTTATAAGGTTGTATGAAATGTATATAAATTTGGTGTATAGCACTCTTACATTCCATTTTTTCTTTAATGCTTGAAAAATGAAAATAATATAGTGGAACGATCCCGCCTTTACCCAAATTGGTAGGTTCTGACAATTTCCTGCGTATTCCGTTATTTGACTAATAAGTGTTGACGGGAGATTGTTATAGCGGACTGGTAGAAGAGATATTCCACGATTGTTGCTTAAATCCTTTCTCGGCTCTTTTTTACTTTCACTTACCTATATATGAAATATATAGTAAGGGAATGTATTGCGATCGTAAAAATTTTCAGATTCCAGTTTTCAACGGAAATACGCGTTTTAGGGTCCCCTCAGTCCAAATAACCCAGTCCCGCAAAAAGGTCTGTGTGTTTGTGGTAAGTCCAGCACAAAAATGAAAAGGTGTACGAAAATGAAGTTTCATATTTAAGACAACTATACGCCCAAGATGTTACAGCATCTTTTTATCAAAATCGGCTTACCAGAAGGGCCACTTTTGATTAAACGGCTATAACGATTTTGATTAAACTCGCTATGTTTATGTCAAATTTAATGGGATTTATTATGATGTACGTTTTATTCTGATTGAAATGGTGCGACAGCGCTTAAATATCGATTTTTAAAGTCTTTTTCTAAACTACCTTTAATTTTGTACATTCCAAAGGATTAGCTATATCCTCTTATTGTAATTGATAAATAACGGATAAATATGCAAGTTGAGCGAATTTAATAAACAACTGAAGGAGAAAAATGCAAAAATATGTTTTAATGCGATTTTTTTTTTTACATTAAAACACCGTTGGAAAGCTAATGATTTTAGAAAAAATACTATCATATACACAAAATCATAAAAGTTAACGGAGGGTGATGAAAAGCTAATAAAACAAACTGATTGTCGGATATAATAATATAATTGATTATTTATTGGGTTGTTTTACATGAAATGTCCGTTTTTATAGTTTCTGAAATAAATAAAGGATTCTGCAAGTCTTTGTTGTTTTCTTCCGAATGTTTACATATTTAAAGTAAACAGTTACCAATCCTCTACCTTTGTATTATAAACATTACCTTCCTAATCAATTACCCACTTTTTAGTATACTTCCAAATATGAACATGGAAACACGAGATTTTCGAGTAATATTTTTGTACGAGTTTAAACTCCGCCATTCAGCAGCTAAGGCCGCTAGAAATATTTGCAAGGCGTTTGGGGAAGGGAGTATTAATGAACGGACCATTCTCCGTTGGTTTGCTAAGTTTTCAGCTGGAGATACCGATTTGGAAAACTTGCCCCAAGGAAGATCTCCGTCCGTAATAGACAACGATGTCCTCAAACATACAGTAGAAGGAAACCCCTACCAAACAGTTAAAAGACTCTCAGCACAACTAAATGCAAGTGCATCTACCGTTTCCAGACATTTGAAGTGTATTGGGAAAGTAAAAAAGCTCGATACATGGGTACCTCATGATCTCACTGAACGGCAGCAAGACCCCATGTTTCAAATCATACCGTGCAAAAATTGAAAGAACTGGGCTACGAAGTTCTTCCGCACCCACCATATTCTCCCGACTTGTCTCCAACAGATTACCACCTGTTCAGGAATTTAGACAACTTCGTCAAAGGAAAACTTTTTGTAAATGATGATCAAGTGAAAAGTGCGTTTTCAGATTTTGTTTTATTTCAAAGCTCAGAGTTTTTCAGTTCGGGGATAAAAAAGTTGGTGTCACGTTGGGAAAAATGTGTAGAAAAAGAAGGTAAATACTTCGAATAAAATTATCTAGTTTTAATATCGTATTTTTAATAAAAATCCTTTACCTTGACAACGGACATTTCATGTGACACAACCCATTAATAAAACACATGTTTCTATTCAAACTTAATTTAATTATTTCTTTAACAATCTATTTTAATCTCTAAATGTTTTTAAAGCTTTTAAAATTTATTTGACCAACGGAGGTAAGTGAAAGTTGTGTGGTGCGCGCCCCAGATTTTTCGTAAGCAATTTAAAAATCCGAAATTGAACATCTAAAGCGAAATTACCCAGTAACGATGGTTTCTTAGCTATTTAAATGTTGTAGTAGTCCTATTTTGATCGTCACTCCTACTATCATGACTCTGGAAGATTTAAATAATTATTTTTTTTCTTAAAAGAACTAAGGTCCGTTGGAGATGGAGGGAAGGCAGGCGGGGAGGGAAGACTATCGGAAAACCATTTGGCTGGCTGCTCGGAGCTGCCCGAGGCCTCCCGCTACAATTAATACCTCCTCCCTAGGGCCTCTATCTCTCCGCTCCTCGTCCACTTCTATTAACTTGTTTGTCATCTGTCCTTGTCTCTTCCAGTTCCAGTCGTCATGTTTTAATTACAAAGCCAAAGGTAGATTGATACTGGTCCTTAGGCATAGTCTAAGTCTCTATAAAGTGGGTGCTCTTCATTGAGGTTTGTTGCTCTATCTTGGCCGAATTACCTTGTATAAAGTTTGGCTAGGATGTGTTTCGTTTGGCTTGATTAAATTAATTGCAATCAGGATTCAGGGTAGATCTATTGGGCCTTTATTGGTTGTTTTCTGAATCACAATTTACGAGTAAAAGTTTTTCTCTCTACTACTAAAAACCTTTGTGAAAAACTTCTACTTATTGAGCTTTAAATTCGTTTTTTTGTGGTCATTACATAACATCTTATTATTCTACTGTGGCTAATCGGACAATGTTTCAGTGGGAATCCTAAATTTTGTCTATTCAGGTTTAATTAGGATAGAGATCTTTAAAGGACATCGCACATTCTCGGAACCGCCATTTTATGTTCCTTTAGAAGGACGGCAAAACCATTACAAATCCTTGGACAATCTCTCGGGTTTGAAATGCTGCGTACACAAAGATGTTACGCAAGCTGTTACACCGCAGATGCATTCATGTAAAAAAACTTTGGATTTATTTTTGAAGAGGCATCTGATTGATCAAAACTTTCATAATAAAGTTATTATTTTATTTTAGAGCACGGATTATAATTAACTGCTTCTTCTTTCGTAGCTCATTTGCCTTTTAGCGTCGAGCTCGTTTCTCGGTCCATCTCCGCCACTCATTCCTATATTTGGCCTGCCTTTCTTTGCTTTTCCTAGTCCTTCTAGTTCTCTATATATTCGTCTGGATCGTTCTACAGTTCATCGTCTTTTAAGTATCGCCCCCATAATGCTGTTTTTGACCGGCTGCTTTTCTAAGGCAGCGGCTCCATCGAAAAACTAGATTAAGTGATATATTTAATCAATATATAAATTATATTTACTGAAACCATTAGATTTCTTTTCTATAGGTATCGTGTTTCCCAATCCCAATAGGGAAGATTAAAGTAAACAGGTTTCAATAAACACATTATTATTATTAGCTTATACATATACAGTTTAGTTAAACGATGCCTGAGAATACCGAGGGATTTGTTATAGTTGACCTTGCCAAACAATATTGCAATAAAAGGTTTCTCACACTTGGTCGGCTGGCGGAGGTGTAAATTGTCTCAGGCGTCCCTTATATGCTCTCAGACCTCCAGCGGCTCTCTCTGACCCCCGACGGACCTTTCTTCCTGTAGATGGAACTCGACTCACCTCTTCTTGAAGATAGAACCAGACTGACCTTCTCTAATTCTAAAATCGCAAACTCACCACCTCACCCCCTCATCTTTCCAAAAATACTCTTCTTTTTTTTGTAATTTCCGATATGCCATCAAACAAAGGAAGGTTCCCATGGTATGGGAAGTGGCCCTGGGTTATAGAAAGTTTTCGAGGTATCGCTGGGGGCCCTATGTAGGTAAACGCCTTTTGAACGTTCGCCGACAAAGGCTTATTAATATTTATTTATTTAATATAATAATTATTCAATGATGAATCTACACCCCTCAGTATCCTCAATACATAACAATATAACAATTGGTAATGGAGATTTGGGGCATTCTCCATAAATAACCTATTATTTAATACCCTCATCTGCATTGAGGTAATACGGGTATTGGCAATTACAAAGTACCGTCGATACAACCCACTGCTGCTCTAAAACTAATAGTATTCTTGTAAGTTGCTCATAGCATGCTTTTCATAAAATCATCAGGCAGTATTATCAATGTTCGGTGGTCTCAATGGATCTTCTCTGCTACCCAAGTAAAAAGCTTAGACCGACCGACATTTACCTTCCATCCGTATGCTATACCTGACCACTGTTGTTGAGTTGTTTCTCCTCAATTTTCGTTGTCACTGAGACTACTCCTGATTCATCCCTTTAGGATTCATTAAGGACAAAGACTCTCTTTGTTTTCCTATTACTCTTCTTAAAAAAATCATTTCTGCTGCAATTATTCTTGTCATGTTTCCCTAGGATTGTTAAGTGCTCTGTCCCATATAGCATCAATTCACTGGATTATAAAATTCACTAATTTTATTTTTAGGATACGCCATCACGGTGGCTAATGACAAGCTAACACGATCTTTAAGCTGTTATAGATTTATTAAAAAATAATTATTAATCTATTGTAAGTCATAAGGGTTCCGATAGCAAGATAGCAAGCATACACTAGGCGAAATTGTTATACAATACACATAGACGTTCTTTTCCATCATTAGAAAAAATATTTAATATTTGTTTAATTTTTCATAATTAACGGCTGAAATTAAATTATCAGTTGTTTACTTTATAAAATTTCTTGCTCTGATTGAAGTTAGGATTATATCATCCGATTAATAATAATAATAATAATAGCTTTATTGGCATCATATTGACAAAAGTCTCTCCCATAGGGAGGAATTTAGCGAAGTTAGAAGTAATAAAATATTGAGAAAAAAAGGAATAATCCAAAGAAAGAAAAATACAAATAATTCTAAAATACAAAACTCTAAAAAACAAAAAACAAAACAGAGTCCTTGAAAAATACATCAAAATCAAACACAAATTAAATATTTTTTAAAACGTTTATCCACCAGGATTTGTCCCTCGCAACCAGCCACCAGTCTTCGTCAATTCGTCCCTCCACCTGCGATGTGGTCGCCCCCTCTGCCTGCTGTCCTCTCTCGGGATCCACTCCGTGCAAGCTCTGGTCCATCTTTCGTCTTTCAGCCTGGCCAAGTGCCCAGCCCAGCTCCATTTTAATCGATGTGCCTCAACCCTTAGACTTTTAATGTCCACTTTCTGAAGAATATTTTCGTTTTTTATTCTCCCCCTTTTCTGAATAAACATTAAACTTCTTAGAAGCTGCATTTGCATGGTATTCAGCCTCCGGTCGACTTTTCTTGAAAGTGCCCAGGTTTGAGCCCCGTAGAGAACCGTGGGATATACACATGTGGTAAGAACTTTGGTTTCAAGATCTAGTGATGAATTTTGTATATCCTAAGTCAGAAGTGAAGTTTGATTCTGATCACCGCCTTGTGATGGGACAAATGAAAATACGTAGCAGAAGATTTTTTGCAGGCACCAGGATAACTCTCACGAGGGCTGTTTCGGAAAAATATCCAGAAAATCTTCTTAGTAAAAAGGAGGGAATGAATTTCGGCAAAGAAGACTCTATTGAAAACTTATACTCCAATTTACTGAAATGTATAAGGGATGCATGTGTGCAGGGAACAAAAACAGATAAAACAAGAGATAAACGAAGCAAAAAACTATCTGAAGAAACTCAAAAACTTATAGATGAAAGGGAAAGACTAAATAGAATTGTCGATAAAACATTGGAGCAAAAAGAACAGCATGCAGAGGTTCGCAAACTAGTGAGGAAAAATATTGCTATAGATCTTCAACTCTTTAATGAAAAAATAATATATGATAGTTTATCAAGTACAGGTTCCATAAAAGAAATTAAGCACCATACTGGTTCTTTCAATAAAAAACTAATAAAAAAGATCAATTCAACAAGGAGAGTCCCTATAACAAACCGGCAAGAAATAGTACAAGAGATGACGAAATATTATAGAAACTTATATAAAGACAATACTAAAACCAAAACATATCATCTTGGAATAGTAAAGGAAAATTACGAGAACCTAAGCATTCTAGATGAAGAGGTAGAAAAGGCTATTGAAGGTTTGAAAAAGAAAAAAGCAGCAGGCAGTGACGGTATACCAAACGAGCTTATTATTGAAGGTAAAGAAGCTTTGATAAAACCGCTTAGTATCATATTCAATAAAATAATTAATGAAAAGGTAGTCCCTAGCGAGTGGAAAGTAAGCAAGATAATAGTTATACATAAAAAAGGATAGCTTGGAGAATTTTCGCCCTATTACATTAACCCAAAGTATCTACAAACTATTTTGTAATATTTTAAAAAATAGAATAATAAAAACTATTTATCAAGATCACGATATAGAACAACCCGGCTTCCGTCCTACTTTCAGTACAACAGATCAACTGCAATGTATAAATCAGCTCATAGAGAAAAGTAGAGAATACGACAGGCAGGTCTATTTATGTTTTATCGACTATTTCAAGGCTTTCGACTCGATCAGACATAAGTATCTATGGGAAGCACTGTGTGAATCCGGCGTGGAGAAACTCTACATTGAAGCCATTATAGAGCTTTATAGGAATGGAAAAGCATTCGTGGCGTTGGATAGGGAAGGCGAATACTTTGAGGTTGAACGAGGAGTGAAACAAGGGTGCTGCCCTCTATCTCCGATTCTATTTAATTGTGTTTTAAACAAACTATTTAGGGAATTAAATTGGGAAAGCCTGGGAATATCCGTCAATGGGAAAATGCTCAACAACTTAAGATTTGCGGACGATATATGTCTAATATCTCCGGACATAAACGGCCTAAGGCGGATGATAGAGGAAATAGTAGGCATTAGCAAAAAATATGGACTTAATATAAATACAGCAAAAACTAAAATCATGACAAACTCAATAAAAATACCAGTTTATGCTAACAATAGTGAGATAGAATATGTAGAGGAGTACATTTACTTAGGGCAGACGATATCATTTAGAGAAAATATGAATAAGGAAATAGAAAGAAGAGTTAAGCTCGGGTGGTGCAAATATTGGTCTCTCCAAAAGATCTTCAAAAGCAATCTATCACTAGATCATCCGATTACCGACTCTTTATTGAAACGAATTATGTTTAATACAAACAATAAATCCATTATTATCTGACAAGTGATTATTAGATCAGAAAATTCAAATACCAACATCTATACCTAGTACACCATTAGATATTTTTAGGAGCAGCTGCAATAAGTATATTGCAATTATGCAAGTATGCAAGGGGAGTACCCAGTGATCTTACTTTCTTAATTCAACTCCTGCTTTGACATATAATTATTTATTATGTTATGCACCTGATTGGAAGTCTCCTCTGGGACTTTCAATGCCAATGAAGCTGTTATTATATCTCAACACGATCTCATGTAATAAGTGCCTCAGAAACAATACTTCAAAGTGGCATAGATTTTGTTTTTACTACCTATTCTTTTTATTTTTGTTGTATATTCGATATATTTGGACTCAGGGGACACTAAAGCGTGTGTTTCCGTTGAAAAATAAAATTCGAAAATTGTCACAATCGCAATACTTTCACATACTGTATGTCACATAACTTAATGAAAGTAAAAAAAAAAAAGAATATTTAAAAATAACTCTAATGCTTATTATCATTACCGTCGATCCTCTAGAGTTGCTTGGAATAAAATTAAAGATGCTAGGGCCCCAAAGGAATCTTGCAGAGTTATTTTTTTCTTTTTCTGTCCCTGAATAATTCAGAGATTGTAAGCTGATAAAGTTGATTGTAGTCCTAATAAAAGAGAATAGCAAAGATTAAATTTGCATTTTTCTTTCAAGTACGGACTAATCTGATAAAGAAATTGTAATCAGATTCACTTTTTATCAATAGTTAAAATATAGGATGTTTTTAAAATAGATATTTTTATTTCTTTGGTGCAGCTATTTCCCTAAGATTTTAGTCATTTTTAAATGTTTAATCTAAGTCCAACGAATCGAATTAAAAATTAAAAAAAATCTTTTTTATTAAAAGTGGCTCAATTCACCCACGGAATTTGCAACTCTCGTTTTACATGTTTCTCAAGTCATTACTGATCACAGAAGCCGTAAAATCCATTAATCATGGACAGAACAGTTATAGCTTGTTTTATTATACATTTGCATGTTTTTTGCCTCACGTGTTTACCGAATCGAAATCCCGATGATCTAAAAAAAAAATAAAGTAATGAAACTACTGAAGTCAGTTATCCGTGAATGCTCAAAATATTATAGCGTGTATTATTTTAATAGATTTTTACTCAGATTTATCTACAAAAGTAATATCTATTTTCCTTATTCACGTTATTATTATTAATATTAAAAAGCTTCGTAATAAAACTACTATCTAATAAATACGTAATATAAGAAGGTATATATGTCTGAAAGTGTTTAAAATAATACATAATTGTAGTTAAATCACGGAAATTTTATCATTAATTTTTAAACTCTTGTAGATCAATATGTTTGACTGTGCTTATCTGAAGTTCTTCTAAATGATACCACAGCATATAAAACTATGGTAATTTTAATTACAATAGTAGTCATTCGCTGTATTTTTTTTTTCTTTTTTTTTTTTTTTATGAGCTGAAATATATTCATACAATAAAAAAGACACCACTGAAGTCAGTTATCCGCGAATGCTCAAAATATTATAGCGTGTATTATTTTGATAGATTTTAACTTAGATTTATCTACAAAAGTAATAACTATTTTCCTTATTCACGTTATTATTATTAATATTAAAAAGCTTCGTAATAAAACTACTATCTAATAAATACGTAATATAAGAAGGTATATATGTCTGAAAGTGTTTAAAATAATACATAATTGTAGTTAAATCACGGAAATTTTATCATTAATTTTTAAACTCTTGTAGATAAATATGTTTGACTGTGCTTATCTGAAATTCTTCTAAATGATCCCACAGCATATAAAACTATGGTAATTTTAGTAACAATAGTAGTTATTCGCTGTTTTTTTTTTTTTTTTTTTTTTTTTTTTTTTTTTTTTTATGTGAATGTATTCATACAATAAGAAATTCCTAATTAAGTTGCATTTTTCGGCATAGTTTTCACTTCTTCCAAAAAAAAATATGAATTAACAATGATAGTAGTTGACTACTTTCACTATGTAATAATGTAAATAATGATTATTTTGCTACCTCATCATCCCTCTTTGAAAATGTACATCTTTGTAGAAGAAGAGTTCAAAATTAATTATTCTCTCGTTTATGAACCCCACACCCCAAAATACCATTAAAAAAAACAAAAAAAAAACCTTTCACTGATTTGAATCTACTACAATTCCTTTACTTATTTTCATCACCCCAAAAAGTTTTTCAAAGCATATGTTTTGAACGTCTTATGTAGATTATTATATTATTCCTTTATGTATGATAGTAAAAGGTTTATTTTGACTATATCTTAAAAGTTCACATTTTTTCCCCTTTTGAAATTCTACCTCTTGGGGCTCCAATGACTGTCAGTATCAGGTGTTTCTCCGTTCTTGAAGTGTTTATTTGTAGCAAATCTTATGAACCTTTGTCTTGTCCCTATCGTCATTCATAATAATATATTTTTTTTTTATCTTCAAGTGTAGAACAAGATAATAAATATCTTTATAGTTTAAGAATCTATGTCACTTAAGAATATATAATGTATTTTGTCCCTTTACCCCATATATATATATATATATATATATATATATATATATATATATATATATATATATAATTAGAACAATTTAAATTTCTCACAATTAAATATATGATTCAATTAGCAGTATCCCTAAGTTATTAGATTGAATTCAATTGAGAGTTGCGAACTGATATGACGCCTTCAACAAAGTTAATTGATACAGCAAGTTCTAACTGGGCTTAATTTACTATAGCCATAAGTACTGGGGATGGTAAAGTGTCAGTTGGGTGTATTTATTGCGGCCTGCGGCATCCGTTGCTTTGGACCCATCCTGGCAAAAACTAAGCAATATTTCACAGGTCTGTGCGGCCCTGCATCTATTTGACATGGCCATGTGGGCAGAAATATGGCGGCACCTCCTGATAACCCCGGCAGATGCGGTCGCTCTCTGTCAGATAAAAGTGTCATTAAGGAGGAAGTGGGGCAGATACCACACCATCCTCTCCCCTCCCCTCTCATCCGACCTCTATTTAATAATGGAACTGGAAAATGTACAATGGAAAAATTTACTCCAATATACGGCCCTCCTACTACTTTGTTGAGTGTCTCATCTTCGACCGTATCTTTCTCAGAAATAACACATATCCTATTTTTTTTTTATTCATTTATCAGGACCACGAAAGTAAATTCCAAAACAATAAAAAAAATATATTGATATTTTTCGATCAATGTGATAGATGATAAAAACTGCTTCCACGAAATTTATATGGATTTAGATTTATATGTTGATCTGGTTTATTAGACGGACCCACTTTAAGTAATATAATACTAGTGCATCAAATGATGATCCAAGCACCCAGTCGTTAATATCCGCCGTTCAGTTTTAAAACGGTGGCTGATAAAAAAAGATTTAATTGGATAACTCAATTATTTTTAAAAATAGAGAAAAAAATATTAGTGTTTTTGTAACAAGAAACCACGAATAATTAAATAAAAAAATACCCATAATGCAGTTATTTTTTGTTTACTTTTTAGTTATTAATACCTATTATTTTTTTTAAATAGAGAAAAAATTTTATTGCGGTTTATGATCAGTAATTATAAAACAGAAACAATTGAAATTTCAGGTATATATAAACCTATAAATCGATTATTTTTTAACTGATATTAATAAATAAAGACCAAAAATTCGATATAGAATTAAATTTTCTTGTAAAAGAGGAAATAATTATTAAGATATGAGATAATATACTGACCCACTTCAAGTAACATAATACTACATAATAATAAAATAATGATCTTAGCACCCAGTCGTTGATATCCGCCTTTCAGGTTTAAAATGGTGGCTTATGAAATATGATTTAATTTAATAACTAAGTTATTTTTGAGATTAATTTAGAAAAAAAAATTATTTTAGTTTTTGAAAAAAAAAAAACACGAATAATTATAAAAAATATTCCGCATTCCTGTAGATACAATTTCTGTACGGATATTACTAGTTGAACTTTAAGAGTGGTTACGCTAGTTTCGAATGTTTCACTGGACTGTATAATATTAAAAGAATAAATAGAGATTATTCTATTGACTATTAGTGTTTTTTTATGAATTATATTTGCTATTGGTTATAACATGCATCATGTCTTCAGATGGACGGTGTATTGGGGTCAAATTTCTTTCTTCTTTAGTCTTCCTCTCCCTCTTCACGTCTCCTTTGCCATGGTACCACTTAAGTATTTCAGATCCATTATTGTTTCACTATTTTTTTTTTCTAATTACTATTGGGTTGTTTCACATGAAATGTCCGTTTTCTGAAATACATAAAGGATTTTGCAGGTCTCTGTTGTTTTCTTCTGAATGTTTACATATTTAAAGTAAACAGTTACTAATCCTCTACCTTTGTATTATAAACATTAGCTTCCCAATCAATTACCCACGTTTTAGTATACCTCCAAATATGAACATGGACCCACGAGATTTTCGAGTAATATTTTTGTACGAGTTTAAACTCGGCGTTCGGAGAACGGAGTGTTAATGAACAGACCATTCGCCGTTGGTTTGCTAAGTTTTCAGCTGGGGATACCGACTTGAAAAACTTGCCCCGAGGAAGACCTCCGCCCGTAATAGACAACGATGTCCTCAAAAATACCGTAGAAGGAAACCACCAAACAGTTAAAGGACTCTCAGCACAACTAAATGCAAGTGTATCTACCGTTTCCAGACATTTAAAGCATATTGGGAAAGTAAAAAAGCTCGATACATGGGTAACTCATGATCTCACTGTGCGGCAGCAAGACCCCATGTTTCAAAACATACCGTGCAAAAATTGAAAGAACTGGGCTACGAAGTTCTTCCGCACCCACCATATTCTCTCGACAGCGGAATCCAAGACATCCCAGCGCCTCTCTCTCAGCCGCATCACTAGTGTAAGCCAGTGGAGGCTGAGTTAGGGCACAATAGCCACAAACATGAAGTACATGAATGGAGGATCTGCACAGTGTCACAACTCCTGTATAAATGTTAACAAAATGTTGCGGGGCCACTGCCGTTTCAATCTTCGAGGAGGATTGTAAGGATGGGTGGAGCTGGAGAGGGATTGAGCTAGAGGATTAGGATGATGAAGAAGGTTCTGATGGAATTTGGAAAATTTGGATGGTACTAGGTCTAAAATAAATGGAATATTAAGGTCGTGGTGTAGGGTACAGTTGGTAACGTAATAAGGAGCATTAACTATTGTTCTAAGGACTTTGGATTGGAAGGATTGGATACGTTTGATGTTAAAATGTTTAGTTATCCCCTATGTTTCACTAATAAAATCAAAACAAAAACTAACAATATAACAAAGATGTGATTTAGATTTATTATCCCCACAACGCGTTACCTAACTAGTGAAAAAAGGGGTTAAGTAAATTCTTGTATATTAAAAAAAGCCCCCAAAAAAAAGACTTTTACTGTGCTAAAGGTTTATAAACGAATAAATAATAATACCTAATAAATTGAATGGTAAACAGTTGAATTGAAAACAGAATTGAAAAAATAAAATTTATATAGTCAAGGGAAGGAACCATATAGTTGTCTTAAATGATCCTAGATGTATGTACTTATTATATCATAATAAAATGCAAATTACCTTATATACATAATAGTAAATATAATAAAATAATTTTTACTAAATATATATATATATATATATATATATATATATATATATATATATATATAACTTATGCGTTGTCCGAAATATGAATTAAAAAAAAATAAAGAAAGGGGCATAAACAACACGCTTGATGGCTATTCAAACACTAACTTTATTTGGTCTTCTAATCCTCTATATATACATTTCTATTGTTTACAAGAGGTGGTTTGGAATTAAGGCTGATAGTCTACCTTATCAGTCCTTAACTCCCCCCCACCAGTTTACGAACAATCCTCGTAAACTATATACAAAACAAAAGTTATGGAAATCCTCCATGTGATAAAATAAAACAATTTGACAAGACATACAAAAAAAAAAATGACAAAACTCAGAAATAAAATAACACCTGCAAAGAGAATACAATAGATAAAAAAGAACAACACTTCCTGCAAACTGAACACCGCATAAAAAAAAACTGATAACTTCACAATAACAAAAAAAAAACAAAAATACAAAAAGCTGAGGACACTCCAGCGTCCTAGGATACCTCCATCGGGGGAAGTTTCAATTGTTCTAGATGAACCGTACGCCGTTTCCTGGGTTCGCGCACGCTCTCGATCGTGACCAAATTGTGTTCACGGATCACAACCACTCGGAAAGGGCCCTCATAACGCCGGAGTTCCTTCCCTCTGTTGGTCCCCACACGCCGGTAGACCACCGTACCGATTTTGACAGGTCCCATTAGATCCCGCACCCCAAGATTATGCCGCTCCACCCGGCGACGCTTTTCCCGCTCAATCCGATCGCAAACCGTGACCCACAGCTTCTTAAGCGCGAGGCTATTGCTCACAATTCGCCCTTCACCATCCGCCGCACCGCGGCAATCACGCCGGCGACCCTGCAACCCGAAAAGGATTTCGTAAGGGGTAAATTCCGTGACCGAGTGGACGGAATGGTTATACGCGACGATGGCACGCTCCATAGCCACGTCCGGCTCCAACCCCTTCTCTAATTGAAACACCCGCAGGTGGTCACTCAACGTGCTGTGAAGGCGCTCGATACCTCCGCGACTTTTGGGATGACCCGGTGTGTTAAGATGCCATGTGACACCCAAAACCTTCATCTCCTCCCGGACTTTGGCGTTGTCAAATTCGCGACCACTATCCGAAGAAACCTTCTCGGGGACGCCATAAAACTGAAACCAAATCCACAGGGCCCGTAACACAGCCTCCGCCGTACGCTCCTGAACGGGATACGCCATCGCTACCTTGCTGAACAAATCCAAAACCGTGACCCACTTATAGTTTTTCCACGTAAAGGAATCGATTTGCAGATCAACCAGAGGCGCATCAGCGGTAGGGGTTTCCTCCTGGACGGCCCGAGGTGGATGACGATCATACTTGGCTCGCAGGCACACATCGCAATTCCCAATGGTCTCCTGAATGGTGCGCTTCATCCCCCGCCAATAGTAACGCCGCCGCAACGCACGCAACGTCTCGGTAAGGCCCCGGTGGTTCGTCTTCCCCTGATGATAAGCGAGCGTCACCTCCCTCTGCCGTTCCTCATCACGGATGGTCTCGGCGAGCATGGAACAACGGACAAACGACCGGTCAACCCCGATACGCTCCGCCCGCCACAACCGGTGGATCCGACGCCATACTACGGCGTTGCCGACAAATAGGTGGTGGGTCCTGCCCGGCTTAGACGCGTCCGCCAGCGCCCTACAAATCTGGTCATCCCCTGAGACCAGACAGTGACGACCGAACACCCGCCGAAGCGTTGAAAATCAATCTTAAGGAGCCCCGACGTCCTCGTCTTCCAGATAATCTGGTGCCGCTTGTCGTTCACGATGTCGTCTATTTCCTCCATGTCCACAGGACGCCCCTCAGAAGAACGCTCGTCCTCCGACGACGCGGCCTCACCCGAAACTCCAGCCGTGCCAGACTGGGTTCCTCCCCAGGAGTCCACTCCCTAAGAAACTGCCGAACATCGCGAGAAGACTCGCCCCGTTCCTCCTCTACGGCGTTTACCATGAGCGCACGCGACAGCCAATCCGCGACAACGTTCTCCCTGCCCGGTTTGTATACAATCTCCATATTGTACTGCCCCAGGAGCTCTTTCCATCGTGTGACCCGTGCCGAAGATTCTTTCAGCCTCCCTACCCATTGTAGGGGACGATGGTCTGTATGGACTCGGAACCGCCTCCCGAAGACGTACGGCCGGAAATGGTCAACAGCCCATACAATTCCGAGGAGTTCCCGCTCCAAGGCGCTATAGCGAGACTCCGCATCCGTAAGACGCCGACTGGCGTATGCAACAGGTCGTTCCCCCCGGTCACTGTCCTGAGATAACACTGCCCCAAGAGCGTATTCACTGGCGTCAGTCGTAATAGTGAACGGCCGTTCGAAGTCCGGAAACGCGAGCACCGGATCACGCTGTAAGTGTTCGATGCACCGGCGCACCTGGTCCGCAATATCTGGGGTCATCACGACTTTACACCCTTTTCGCAGTAAATTATTAAGGGGCACAAGATACGTCGCCATAGCTGGAACAAAACGGCGATAATAATTCAAAGCGCCCATCAACCGCCTGATCCCCTTCACCTCGGTCGGGATGGCCATACGCTGTAAGGCCGCCACCTTCTGAGCATCCGGCTTCACGCCCTCCGCGGAGATCGTATGGCCCAAAAAACTAATTTCCCGCTGACCCAAGATCGACTTCTCAGGAGAAAGACGGAGACCAAACTCCCGCATCCGACTAAAGACATCCCGGAGATGCTGAACGTGGTCCCGTTCCGACCGACTGAAGACCAAGAGGTCATCCATGTAGACCTGGCACACGGACTCGTCCAGATCCCGAAGAAATTCGTCCATCAACCGCTGGAAAGTGATAGGGGCATTCTTTAGGCCAAACGGCATGCGGGTGAACTCATAATGGCCCCTCTCGAAGGTGAACGCGGTCTTGTGTCGGTCCCGAGGATGCATCCCGATCTGATGATACCCCGCCTTCAGATCCAAAGTGCTAAAAATTTTTGCACCCCCCAACCGGTCCAAAATATCGTCGAAGCGCGGAAGAGGATATTTTTCGTCAACCGTATTCTGATTTAACTTACGGTAATCGATGACGACCCGATATTTTTCCGTTGTCTCGCCGGGGGCACACTTCTTCTTGACGGCCCATAACGGACTATTATACGGGACGTGCTGTCCACGATTATACCCTGCCGCCGTAAATCGTCTAGCTCTTCCCGAATATGCCTACGAAGCGCCTGAGGATACCGTCTTTCCTTGACATAAACGACCCGATCCTGCTTAAGCGGAATTTCGTGCACAGTCCGACCCGTAACCCCAAGGATATCCCCTTCCTTAAAAAATATATCACTGAATTCTTCCAGGATAGACGTTTTCCAATTATCGACCTGATTCAGCGCCCCAATACGCGCCTCGCCGCCCGCAGCTACGCGAGTACAGGTATACTTTCTACCTCCAATTCTGATAGCCCATCGGCCCCCTAGGTTCCTAATACGCGCGCCGATTTTCCCTAATAGGTCATTACCTATTATCGCCTGATACTCCCTTGGCATCTTACTTACTACATGGACATGAAACTCTCCGCTCCTTTCCCCCCATGTACTTAAGCCCAGCTCGATTTCCCCCTCCACACGACAGGGCCCTCCCAGGGTGATTAAATTACATTGGCATACCTTAACCTGGAGTGCCCTCTCTCCACCTTTCCACTTCTCTAGCGCCTCTCTGCATGCGATGGTGCACGAGCTCCCGGTGTCCACCAGGCATGCGACTCCCTCCACGCTGATGATAGGCAGACCGCCGCTCTCTCCCCTCGCATGGTAGCTCACCAACGTGCGGTTGCCACTCTGCTGATACCCGCCTCAGATTTCCTCACGGGATGACTGCGCTGCCGTTTCCGGTCGCCTCCACGCACTCCTCCTGCTCCTCTGGCCACCTCCTCGAGCGGGAACGTCCGCCTCAGTCTCCGTTTCCGTTTCCTCAGACCCTCCGGATGATTCGCTTGCCGATGCTATATGCCTCCTCTGGAACCGTCCCGGTCGGACTCTTTGGGCATTTACTTCCATGGGTTCTGGTTGGTTCGCATCGCGCCGCCGGTACATGTAAGGGCAATGTCTTGCCATATGTCCCTCCACTCCGCACTCAAAGCACCTAGTGCGTGGACATTGGGCCACCAGATGCCCGAGCTTGCCACAACCATGGCACTTGCGGTCCTCCCGCCTCCCGCTGCTTCTCGGTTTTGCTGGCCGTCGATCACCTTGCGGAGGCCTCTCTCTCCTATTCTCCCGAAATTCTCTTCTTTTCCAAACGGGAGTGGTCCTGGGCTGATGGTGCGAGACCCGTGTCCAACCGTGTTCCTCCGTCTCCATCCGAGATTCTTCCTCGCGGGCACTGGCGTCCATCATTTCTTGAGCGCATTCGATGAACGAGCGCTCCCTCTGGAACCCTTCTCTTTTACCGGCTTCCTTCGCCAGCTGCACCTTCAGAATTATCGCTAAGAAATCCATCCTAAAGTGGACCTCCTCAACACTAGCGGTCTCTCGCATTTTCTCTGTGATCCGATTAAATTTCGTGAGAAGTTCTCCCGCATACTGGCCATTAGACTGCCGCGGCTTCTTAGTTTCCCTTATTAGGTGAAACACATCTTCTTCAGGGGCCCATCTTCCCCCTCCGTAGGCCTTCTTTAGTCGCTCTTTCACGACGCTCCAGGGTGTCTCCTCGTCGGCTTGGATATGGTTCAGGATGCTCCTCCTCACCCTGCAAACCACTGCAGCCTTTAACGCCTCAGCATCTTCCCCGTCTAATAGTCTTTCGGACAACTTAGACTGAATCCTCACCATCAAGCGATCGCCCCCTTTTAAAAAGTGGTTGAGCTCACCAATCTCTCCAGTAAATCTGTCAAGGTCGGATGTAGCCTTCCTCAATTCCTGAGCTGTCGCTGTTTGGATCTTCACCCACTCCAGCGTCGTCCTATGCGCCTGCGCCAGTGAAACTTCCGGTAGTGGCGGTAACTCAACTGCCGCTGCTGCCGCCTGCTGGGGCACAGCCGGTGGGACATTCAGAACGGCTGGCCTCAAAACTACGTTTTCTGCCATGATATCGGTTTTTCACTGGCAAGTAATTAAAAAATAAAATAAAAAAAATAAATGAACTCACGTACGCTGAGTAACAGGCAAGTACGAAAAAAAAAAATTATGTTTCGAACTTATCTAAAGATCCCGGGTTTCGGCACCACTTATGCGTTGTCCGAAATATGAATTAAAAAAAAATAAAGAAAGGGGCATAAACAACACGCTTGATGGCTATTCAAACACTAACTTTATTTGGTCTTCTAATCCTCTATATATACATTTCTATTGTTTACAAGAGGTGGTTTGGAATTAAGGCTGATAGTCTACCTTATCAGTCCTTAACTTATATATATATATATATATATATATATCTACACGATCCCCCCAATAGATACATGGTATCCTTTTCAAAACTGATATTAATCATAATTATTGGTGACATTTTAATAATAGATGTAATAGCAGCTGATAAGAGTAGGAACATGGCCGAGCGGTGTGGTGATTATTGGTTAATTCGAAAGATGGACCGAGAGATCATTCGATTATGAGTTCGAATGAAAAATCATTGAACATCTGGGACTAGGGATTATTTAAGTAACCAATAATCAAACAACCATAATTTTAATACGTATATTTATATAAAAAAATACAGTGACCCTATTTATGGAATGACAATTGTACAAAACAAGTAAAAAAATTTTTACCTATATTGATATCTCTAATATGGAAGGTATGTTAATCGAATATAAAGTCCATAAAATTTTTAAATCATGTTTAAGATATGAATATAAAATTGTATGTTAATTTTTTTTTCAAATGTTATAGTTTAATGTAGTCTTGATTTTGACGTTAATTTGTTGTTTTTAATTTTGACTAGAATATTCCGAGGATGAAGTGAAAAGACTTCGAAAGGTAAAGGATATTGTGAACTTGATACGATGTTAAATCTATTATTAGATGTATATCATTATACAGTTGTAAATAGCAATAAATCTATCTAAATAAATAAAATATATTATTAAAAAAAAAAAGAGTTGTTATAATTTGGATTTATTAAGAAATGAATGCTTTTCTTGTATAATTATTTTAATTAAAACTAATAAATCATATTCGTCTATCAAAATAAAAAGTCAATCAAGGTTAAAAAATATTTCACAATTACAATAACAACAAAAAAACCTAAAATCTTTTATAAAAACAATGAAAAAAAATAACCCAAACAATTTTTCCTGTCAACTAATATACTCTTAATGCGTTTATAATATTATTGTAAACATTAATCAGTTTTTTGTGCAATCATATTATTATATGTGCATATGTAATAAAATGATATAGCTATTCATCGTTTCCGCGAACTCTTTCTGAACCACTGGACGAATTTTAATCTCATTTATTGCATTCTTTCCTAAATTTGTATAAGTAAAATAAATAGCATTTAAGTTTTTATTTACCTATATGGGAAAAATAAATTTTCTGTAACAAGGCATCAAAAAAACTTGCCTGAAATATGGGTAATAAGTAGAATACCGTTCCAAAGCGCATTTTTTTAGTATTAAATAAAAGTTAGTATTCAATAAAAAATATCGTAAACGTTAATAGAAAGCTGTTATAAGCCTATTAACTTACATACAAATTGTGCAAAAGGAGGATGGGTATTATATATATATATATATATATATAATATATATATATATATAATATATATATCCATATATATTAATCCAATAATATATACATAAACACGCATATAAAGAGAAAGATATATTTATGCCAAGTGAATATTGGAATGAATTAAAACAAAAACCAATAAGGTTTTAATTACTCATTAATTAAATGTTAATTCGTTATTGGCAAAAATACCTTACGATTAAATTGAACTGGAAATTTCCCAACTCAACAACTTTTCTGAACACGAAAGTTAAACTTGTGGAATTCAGAGGCCGACGCAAAAATCAATTAACTCCCTCCGCATTACTAACAGAGCTCATTGAAACAACTTCTAACTTAATTTACAATCCCATTCCGTGTTGCCATTTTCCCCTCATGATGAAGGTAGAATAGAAATAACTTCAGCAGTAGATAATGTGCAATGTACAAACAGATTCTCATTCGAACCAAATAGCCAGAAACATCTTAATTAATCCGTCATGATCGAAAAACGAAGTCATTACAGAAGTTCAAAAACAATCAGAATGCATAAATAATGTTTGCCAAAATTTTCAAAATACTGTCAGCTCGATCGGACTGCTCTTTCCTCTCAATGAAAATCCTGTAATATAAATAAAACAATTTTTATATGAAATATTCATATAAAACTGTCTCTAAATGTAAAAACCGCTGCAAATTATTACACAATCGTTTATTATTTACAAATAACAATATTAGGGTGTAACTCTTTATATAGCTGTTGTTAGGCGATTAAGTAATGTGAAAAGCAATAATTCAAATGATATTATCATATCACTACGGCTGATTTCAAAAGGCTATAACTTAGTTAACCGATTTCATACATTCTTTTTCCATTTTATCGAAAATTTTATTCTCTACCAAATGGCACTAAATGCATGGGATAAATGATATATAATATATATTAATTTTGTTTTATATTTATTTATTTAATAATTAGTGTTTTTGGTTAAAAACACTATTTTTTATCTAAAACACTTTTTTTATCTATCTTCAAAAATAACTGAGTTATGAATTAAATCACTTTTAATCGGCCGTGAAATTAAAAAATTTAAATATTTCTGAGTTCCTAATAATTGGCTAGTTTAATGTTCCTTTTAATTTTTTTTAAATAAAATATAAATGTAAATGATTTATCAACGTTAGGATCCTATAAACAATTTTAACACATCACTGTATACCCATTAAAACATTGATTCTAATATAAATAATTAAAAATTTGTTGTAATTTTTAAAAGTTAAGAAAAATCATTAAATTATCACAAAATCAAGTATGACACGAAACAAAATTATTAATAAATAATATATATAATATATATATATATATATATATATATATATATATATATGTATATTTATATATGTTGTGTGTGTGTTGTGTGTGTGTGTGTGTGTGTGTGTATGTGTATTCGAATAGTTTTCCTTAGTTTAAATTTTTTCTTCTTTATGATTATTATTTTTTTTTTTTTTAAGTATTTAATAATTGTGTGGAGAGGGCTGTAAGTAAAGGGGGTCTAATCGCGCACCTGGTGGAAGCTAAGTTATCATATGAAATGGATTTGTCATTACTTCAAACATATTTATATTTTGACTTTTTTTAATATTTATTTGAAGGTGTTTTTTAAGTTCACTTACCTGTATATGAAATAATAGCAAGAAAATCTATTACTAATGTGAAAATTCTAGTGAGTCTTGCACTATAACAAAAACATGTATGGAACTGAACTTTATATTTAACACTACTATACCCCGAGGTATTACACCAAATTTTTCATCTAAATCTGCTGGCTGGAAGTATTACTTTATACCTTGTATTTTCAACCTTTCTTGCCATTTTTTCAAAAAACGGCCCAAACGATTTAGTTTAGACTCGCTATACCGGTGTAATATTTAATGTAGTTTAATATCATGCAGGTTTTATTCTGATTTAAATACTTTGTACTTCTATACCGAAATTTTGAATTAACTTTCTCTAAAGTACCTTTAATTTTGATGATTAAAAAAAAAAGCCATATCAGTTTGTTAGCATTTATAAAAAAAATAGGAGTATACCATATAATAATATAATATATTATTTATTTAAAGACATGTTAATATCGAAACCAAAGGTAATTATTTCTTTTTTTCTTCTGTGTATCATTCATCATTCATCTGTGTTGGAAAAATATGATTAAGGTTAAATAATATAACTATATTAAATTGTTAATAATTTTATTCCCTATTCGTCACTTTATATTACCTTTTAAAACTTTGTGTATCAGATAATATTTTGTCTAAAATTTTTCCCTTTTCAACAATATATTATACGTCTATATTACTATTCATATTATCAAAAAACCAAAAATTACACAAAAAAAAAAGTTTTTCTCTTTTATCCTCCAGTCGATCATTGAATTCGTCCAACTTTTATATTTAGGCGTCCTTCAGCAATGTTATTAAGATGATATGGTTACTTTTTTTTAATGTTCAAAATTAAAAGTAGTTTAAAGTGACAAAATTTAATATATCGCCATTTAAGTTTTGTCAGACTATTTCAATCAGAATGAAACTTACACGATATTAAAACCCATTATATTTTACATTGATATATAAAGTTTAATTAACACGTTCGCGCCGGGGTCACCCACCGGAGGGTCATGCTTAAGTATTCTGTGGAGCGACGTGCATCACAGGTGAGTCACTTGTTTTCAAAAAATAAGTTTACTTTATTTTTTCTCAATATTAAATGTTGTAGGAATTAACAAGTATAAGGGTTTATTTATTAAATATTTTATAACATTCAACATGCTTCCTCAAAGGACTCTTATTGGTTAATTTAATTTGATTTCTCTTCTTAAAGATTTTTATTTAGCTGTCCGTGATTTCATTTCATACTTTTAACCCCATAAATAAGAATATAATACATAATATAAGAATTATTTTTAATGATAAATAATAATATAAGAGTTATTTTTAATAATAGGATAATCTTAATAAGAACTAGGAAAGTATTTTCATAAAGTCATATGTATGTCAAAACTGTTATCAAAAAAATATCACATTAAACACGTCTTAACTTGCAAAAAGATAGTCCTGCTTCACGGGAAAAAACGTAGATATTCCCCCAGGCGTGAACGTGTTAAAATCGTTTTTGAGAATATCGTAAAAAGGTTCAAAATGGATTGTATAAAGTGGCTCTTCAGGTTAGCTGATTTTGATGAAAAAGTTTCTGTAACATCTCGGGCGTATAGTTGTCATAAATATGAAATTTCAGTTTCATAGGACTTTTCGTTTTCGCCCGGGAGTTGCCACACACAGACCTTTTTTCGGGACTTGGTCATTTGTATTCAGGAGACTCTAAAGAGTATATTTCCGTTGAAAACAGGAATCCGAAAATTTTAACGATCGCAATACATTCCCTCACTATATATTCCATTTATAGGTAAGCGAATGTAACAACAAGAATAAATTATTAATATATTTGAAAATTATAATAAAAAATGTTGTAAACAAAAATAGCCCTTAAAAGGGGCAGTAAAATTACGGAAGTGTTGCTAAAGTTGACAGTAAGGTTTGGAGGAAGCGAAGAGGAATGGTTTGTAGCCTGCTAATAGGAGCGCTTCCCCTTGTTAGTAATTACCTCAGAGCAAACCTCCAGGAAATCTTCTTGCTGAGTCAATAGAAGGGGAGGCCCTCAGACCCCCCTGCCTCTCCAAACCACTCTTTATTTACTATAATTAATCCTTTAATTTCTCCAATCGTCCATCCAACTGAAAAAGCCAGGTCAAGAACCAATCCAAATACGTACTTCTAGTAACCCCACAAACACATACAATTTAAAGGTGTTATATCGGTTACAAGATCGAATCGCTTCGAATACGTATGTTTAAATTTTATTTGTCAAAATTTTAATAGATATGCTTATATTTAGGTACAAATAACTTGTGAAGAAAACTTTTTATTAAAAAAAAAAATATATCCTCAGTTAATAGTAGAGTAAAATTAGGTTAAAAAAAGGCATAACCCGAACATCCCCAAAGAAAGCTAAAGCTAAAAGCTACTAGAAATTTTTTAGTACCCTTTTTTTATTAACTAGTAAAGAGCCACAGTTTTCCATTGAGTGGAAGGGAAGAATCAGAAATTTTTTTTTGTGAATATCTCAAAAAGTATTATCTTTATCAAAAACATTAACCTATACAAAATTAAAGTAGTTTACTTCAAAAATGATTATATAATTTTTTTGGTAAAATAAATGGTTGCGGAGATAATGAAGAATTACTGCAGAGGGGTGCTCCGCATGTAGTAAACATTTCTTCAGACTCCATGAAATATGAGTGCTCATGGGCAACTACCAGACTTAATTTGATTGTTTAACATTGCTTATGGTAGATAAGATTAATCTCAAGTATCGTACGAGTAAATTTTCATTAAATTATGGCTAAAAAACAGTATTAACCATTACCACTATATACCAGAGAGTTGAGCTTAAAAATTAATAAATTCCAACCCTATAGATGAATTGAGACGTTGATTTCCAAATGGTACTATATCCATTCTAGGAAATTTTACAGGAAGCGCGAAAATCTCTCATTACTATATTATTAAACTAGCTAATTTGGGTATTTTACCCGTAAAATTTAGAATTATTTTTTTGCTTTAATAATAACATTATATTAAAGTTATGAAATGAATTTTTTTAGAATGATTTGGAACGAAAATAAGTTCGTAATTAGTACTTTTAGAAAATTACGCATTTCTAAATCGCGTTTTTTATGGACATGAGAATTCATTAGATAACATCAAATAGAATGTTTAGATAGAACTAAATGATGGAAATACAAATATGTAAAAAAAATCAATTTCGTAAAAAATGTCCTTTAGTACCTTTTGGAAAACAACGTCTCAATTGTGTTTTTTATTATTTTTTTTATCACATGGCTTATACCAAGAAGTAAAAAATCTACCCATTATAATATCCTTGTTTAATTTGTTGTTGTTTAATTGGCCTCACTGAGGTGTAAATATATTTTTCTCGTTATCATAAAATGAATTAATTTTTAATGTATTCACTTTATCACTTTATAAATTACTTTACAGCTTGCACTATCCGCGTCCTAGCAAAGTAAATACCGAGCCATTTAAGGGTTATACCCCAGAAGTTCACTTTACTCCAAAATTCCGCCTGCAGTCTATTGGTCTGGAAATCATTACTAACCACCCCCTCTGCCATGAACTCAGAATAAGCAATAAACGACCGAAGGATATTTTTAAATTCTAAAGCCGTGGCTTAAAGAATAATCTGAGCTGATTTGACTCCACTAAATTACTCAGTAATTTCTTTTGGATTATCTGACACACATTTCTTATTTCCACATTCAGTCATGACTCTTTTTCTTTCTTTTTCTTATTCTACCTTATCTAGTCTTAAAGAAAATATTTTTTTTGGGTTTATAATGTATTAATTAGCATGTATTAACACAACTGGACACAATCCACCACACAGGCCTCCGGATTGCTATTGGTGCCTTCAGGACAAGTCCAGTGCTTAGCCTGTGTGCAGAATCAGGAATTCCACCACTTAAGTTCAGGCGTCTGCAATTAGCATGTAATTATATCTCATCACTGGCCACACAACCCGATAACCCTGCCTACAAATATATATACCAAGCCAATTACAAGATAGTTTATCAGAATAATCCGACCAAACCAGCACCAATTAGGAATAAGATCGAGGGCTTACGTCGAAGAACTTCTTCACATGCATCTCAATAAGACAACAGAAACAATAGAAGCACCATGGGACCAAACAGTACCAAGAACAAACTTAACTCTGACAAAGTATAACAAAACTGACACACCGCACTATGTACTAAGAGGAAAATACAATGAAATTATATGTGATCATTCAGATTCAAAAATATTCACAGACGGGTTCAAAATAAATGATCAAGTTGGGGTGTCTATTGTTACACCCGTAAGTATCCTTAAATTCAAACTGCCTAACCTAAGTAGCGTATATACTGCGGAACTTGTAGCAATATTAAATGCACTTGAATTCATTAGGTCACGTGATGAGTCAAAGTTCGTTATATGCACCGATTCCCTATCCGCCCTTAAGATCCTGCATAATATTTGCATTGATAACCCACTAATTAATAAGATCAGAAAATATGTGGGAGATTTAAAAATACTGAAAAAAGAACTTGTGTTCTTGTGGATTCCATCCCACGTAGGCATTGATGGCAATGAGGAAGCGGATCGGGCTGCGAAAGAAGCTGCATTGTCAAACGTCCAAATCCACCCAACTTACATCAAGGAAGACGTATAAAATTACCTTAAGGTCAAAATATATCAGGCATGGGAACAGATGTGGTCGGAACTTGACAATACCAATAAATTAAGAAATATCAATCAATCGCCTGATCTATGGAATACATCATTGCAAAGTAATCGCCGCGAGGAAACTGTTTTGGCGAGACTTCGCATAGGACATAGCAGACTCACACATCTCCATCTCATCCTCAGGCAGCCCGTACCAATGTGTGACTTGTGTAGAGTGCCTCTCTCAATAAAACACATAATTGAGAATTGCCCCAAATTCCATGTACAAATGGATAAACTTAACCTAGCTAGATCGTTGAGTGAGAGCTTGAAGGACTCTAGTGAAACAGTTAGTTCACTGATTAGGTTCGTTAAAGAATGTTCTCTGCTCCCGGAACTATAAGAAAAAAAAATAAAAAAAATAAATAAAAAAATAATAGTGGTAATAAAAAAATATATATAAAAATAATAAATAAAGAAAGAAAAAATCACTAATTCAGAATGTTTTAACAAAAGAATAATAAAAAAAAAATAAATAAATAAACAATAAATAAAAAAATAAATAAATAAAAATAAATAAAAAAATAGAAGGAAAAATAAATAAATAAAAAGAAGAAAAAAGAGTAAAACAAATCCGTCACTACAAATTTATTCGGTGCTAATAACCAAGAGGTTGAGCACCTACTCCAATACCCTAACCCTTACCCTAATGTATTAATTAAAATTAATATGTATTTCCTGAATAATATTAACAAAATATACTTAACCTAAAATAAAATGAAATCTTCGTCACATGCATTTTGAGACACCCTATTACATTAATGAAAGAAATAAGGAAAGATACCCCCTCCATTCTTCACATTTAAAAAATTTAAAACGAGGCTTAGACAGATCTTGTTGCTTTTCATTCAAACACGTTCTTTGTATGAAATTCGAATTATAAAAAAACTAGAATAAACAACAAAATAACAATCAGTTGAGATATAACTACGCCAGCTCCGAGTTGTATAGTAGAACTCAGAGCTGGCGTAGTTTCAAATAAGTCCCACTTACCTTCACGCCTAAGTCGAATGAAAGCCCTTGCCTGACACTGATTGGAGAATGTCTGGCCAATAGGAAGTCGAGTTGGCCTAAGTTGATTTCACAGGTTGGTCACTGTTCAAGTTAAAGGTGAATCAATAAACTTCGTTTACCCAGTAGGTTCTCCTTGAATTAAGAAAAATTATTTAATTTGACAAAACGAAACTTGTAACACATTTTTTATAGGAGTATTTAATGATATTGCTGCCACTAACTTCTCTATTATCGAACTATATACTTAATATACATCTTTAATTTATTTCTTTTTATTAATAATAATGTATTGAGAAACAAAATGCGTTGATGATCAATAATTGTTTACGCCTTTAACACATCATAACTATATAATTACATGAACGTACGATTCCTATATATAATACCTGGTTATACATTGTTGAAATATTACAGTGATGATTAGTGATTTGGATACTTGTTCTGTTCCATTTTTCAGTGAAAATATCACTTTCACTTACCTATAAATGAAATATAAAAGGTAAACTAAGGAAAGTATTGTAGTCGTGAAAATTTACGAATTAAAGTTTTAAACGGAAGTACGCGTTTTAGGGTCGGCTGAGTCCAAATAACCAAGTCCCGAAAACAGGCCTGGGCGTGTGTGTGTGTATGTGCGTAAACTGAAATTACCTATTTAAAACATCGTTACGCCCAAGATGTTTTTTAAAAAATCGGCTGACCGGATGTGCTACTTTATACCAAGCATTTTTCACCTTTTTAAAATTTTCTCAAAAACGGCTCTAATGAGTTCAACTTTATTTATCAATGTAAAATTTAATGGGCTTTAATGTGATGAAGGTTGCATTCTGATTGTAACAGTCTGATCAAGCTTAAATGCTAATATTTTAAAGTATCTTTAATTTTGTTGATTAAAAAAAATTAAACATATGATATTTTTAGAATTGATAAATAACCAGAAAATATATATGTAATTTTTGGAATTTAAACATAAGAACAACAACATAGATGTACAATATACTATCGGAATGCTAATTTTTTTAGAAAAAAAAATTATTTTATGTACAAATTGTAAAAGGCAATTATACGTAAAATTTGATATTGCTATATTTAATAAAAATCACATGTTTCCAACGAAAATGAATGAGCCTTTTATTTAAATTAACTTCATTTTTTTAATTAAAAAATATTTATTAGTTCTTAAACTGATTTTAACAGGGGGGAGGGGGATAGATAAAAGTTGTGTGCTGCCCTCACCAATTTTTTTTTAGTTCATAGTTAGAAAAAATCAGGGGCTATTTAAATCGTCGAAAAAAGAAAATTCCTTGGTAATAACTTCATATTAAAGTTTTATGATTCCGATCCATCTACAACGAATTAAGAAACCAACTCATACGTCCAAAAAAAAATTAAAAAAATAGTATTCCACCTCAAATAGTGTTCCTGAATAAGGTGCATTACATTATCTAGTTAAATAATGTGTGTGGTGTCACGCTTCATGAAATCCTGGTAATGTTAAAGTCCTATTTAAACCTACAGAATGCGGAAGGGAATGAATTCAACCCAACTCTGGAGCCATGTATAAAGTTGGAAGGAACGATTCCAGTGAAACAAACCCTTATCTGAAGTTCCTGAGAGAGTTTCTGTTTTAGAGTTGGTATAGAGAGGTGTACGAAATTCAACAAAGGACAATACAAATATAAAATGTAACAGGATTTCATTTTAACGAATCAAGCTCAGCGAATTATTAGCAAGGTCATGCACCGAATTTTTAAACATTAATTTCCGTTTGACATTGCGACACTTTTATAATTTATAATTTATTTTATGATATACGAAGAAACCTTTTACGCTCTCTGTGAGCTCCTTCGGAACTTGTTTCAACCGATAATTTATCTTATATTTCATAGTATTGATCTGAAATCAAGCTTTTTTTGTCTTGTAAATTACGGAAATGTAATTTGTGATTGACTTTGTAAACATGGATATAATATCATTTACATATATAAGAATATTAAGGTACATCTATTCGAAGTGAAAGAAGAGACTAAATATACAAGATTATTAAAAAAAAAAAAAAAAATTGTATTATTTGTTTATTTTTTTCCGTATTATTAAAAAATCAAAAAACGGAGCTAAATAAGTAATGCTAAAGTAATAGTTAATTTGATTTTTAGTAATTCATGATTATAAAAGAGAAACGAGAGCAAATCCCATATTGTTTCCCGTTTTCAGTATGTTCTTTCGGTTTTAAAAAATAATAATCTTGGTGATTTAAAAAAAAAAATCAAATAAAAAATGTTAAGATTAATAAGGATCTCTTGTTTCGTGTGAGCTTCGGTTTTTGTTTTGTTTTTCTTTATCTTTTTTTTATCTTCTTATCTCTACGTGAACTGCAAACATAATGATTAGCAACAAAAAGTAAAAATGAAAAGTGTGAGTAATACCAACAAGTGCGTAAAATAATTTGAATGTGTTAAATGAGCTGAAATAAACGAATGTTCTTCACCAATTGAATGACACCGTCGACGGTCCAATCATTATCGCTTAGTGCCTCAGATACTTTAAGCGGTACGCTACATTTTAGAAATTCCCTACTGTAACGAAGACACTCTTCGAAAATATGAGTGTAAGAGTCACTTTACACAGTTGACATCGAGGAGGGTTCCTTCGTGCCATGAGGTGCTCATGAGTGAGGCGGCAGTGTCCTATCCTCAAGCACGATTGGATTAGTTTTTTGAACAATTTCGGGATTAATTTTATATGATTTTCATCACCCTCTATTAACTTTTAAAATTCTTTATAGAGATATTATTTCTAAAATCTTTGGCTTTCCAACGGTGTATTATACATCTATATTACAGTTTTTCTCTTAAAAAACACAACAATTGCATTAAAAATATTTTAGCTCTCTTCTCTTTTAGTTAGTTATCAAATTCCTTCAACTTGTATTTTTAGCTGTTTTTTAACAATGCTAATTAGATGTTATGGTTAATTTTATGACACCTATAAAAGAAAAGATACTTTAGAGGAAGACAATTTAAAATATCAGAATTTAAGCCCTGTCAAACTATTTCAATCAGAATAAAACCTACATCAAATTGAAGCCCATTAAAATTTACATTCATATAGCGAGTTTAATCAAAATCGTTAGTACTGTTTGAGAAAACCGTAAAAAGGTGCAAAATGCATATTATAAAGAACAATTTTCGGTCAGCCAATTATTATGAAAAAAGTTGCTGTAACATATAAGGGCCTAAGGCTGTCCCAAATATGCAATTTCAGTTTCGTACGACCTTTCGTTTTCGTGCAGACGTCAAAAGGACATTAGAGAAAATAAATTGTTAGTAATATTTGCCCTGTTTAGACAAATGACCTGAGCATTGAGCTAAGTTTGCCGATAGGAGTAGGAAGGGCCTAGATAGTCAATTTAGGACAGTGGAAGGCGCGGAGTAGTACAATGGCTTTCTAGAGTGGGCCGGTTCGATAATGTTCTCCCCGGTACCTCGCCTCAGGACAATCCCTCACCACTGATAACAACCCAACTACTACACAAATATAGAACTATAAGGTAGCGGCTACGGCACTCTGATAATACGATTAGTTCAACTTTCAACAACCAACCTGAATCGAACTTATTATCTCTTGGTTACGAATTTCCTCCAACTGGCGAAGACCTAAATTCCAAAGTAATTTTCCTTATCTCCCTTGATTTTGTCATTTTGGTTTATTTACTGACACCGTGACGCGTAATCTATTATTGTAATTATTTTATCCAAAGTTTAAGGTCATCTGGCTGCCCAGACAAAGCGCGTTCATACTTAAGGTTGCGTACTGTTAGATGGACATCGCTAGACCACAAGTAACGCCTGTTTTCCGGATTCAACTTATTACAAGACAATCAAGTAATAATTAAAGTAATTATTCTGTCATTGAATAATTATGTAGTAACTATATCTTGTTTTAATCTAAAATCTAAAGCTTTACAAAACTTTTTTTTTTTTATTTATTGTAATTTACAACTGTATTAAAGAACACAATAAGTAAAAATGAGGAATGAAAAAAAAATGTCATGAAAATGTCTTGAGAAAGAACTACTCAGTGGTAGCACTTCACTAACTATTTTAACTCAGTAGGTCCCGAGGCCACCTCCTTTCAGTCGCCTTGGAGGATTATCTGGGATATCTAAGGAAGATAAATTACGGACAAGTGGATTTGTATGGGCAGGGAGTTTAGAATGAAAAGAGGAGTATCTATCACGGGCTATGTCTCCAACAAATGGGATGTTAAGGTCATTATGAATGAGTTGATTTGTAAAAAAATAAGGAGCATTCAGGATTTTTCGAAGGATTTTGGATTGTAAGGACTGGATGCGGGAGGAATTAGATGGTTTCGTAGAGCCCCAAAGCTCGATTCCATAGTCCAAATAGGTCTGATAATAGTGATGTAAATGAGTCTTTTGTAATATACTGGAAGTTTTGAACGTTTGTCTAGTAAGTGTTGTAGTAATCGATATCTTCGAGCAGTTTCTTGTCGTTTCAGTCTTGTGTGAGGATTCCAAGTAAGGCGCTTGTCAAGATGGAGACCTAGGTATCGGATTTGCTCAACAGGAGTAAGGGTAATGTTATTAAAGGATACTGGGGGGCAGGAACTCATCGGTTTGCGACGAATGGTAAAGGTGATTTGGTGGGATTTGTTAGGGTTTATTTTAATCCTCCATTTTTGACACCATTCTTCAATGGCTGTGATGTGGGACTGAAGGGTTTGGGATGCAGTAGTTGGATCATTATGGACAGATAAGACACACGTGTCGTCAGCATAAGTATTGAGGACAGTATGAGGATGGAGTGGAATGTCAGCTGTATAAAGGGAGTAGAGGATAGGACCTAAGATACTACCTTGAGGCACTCCAGCAGATTGGGAAAATATGGATGAGTAGGAAAAGTTATGGTTAACCTTAAAGGTTTACAAAACTGAAAATTCATTTATGACAGATATCTGCCAAAGATGTTACTGAAAAAGTGTGTTTTTTTCACCAAAATCTATTGACTAAAATTGCTATTTGTATATTATGGGTTTTAAGAATTATTAATAATTTATGAATAAAGGCTCTAAGGATTTTAGTTTGACTCGTTTAAATAGAACGGACTTCAAAAATGATATGAGGGTTTACTCCTTATTTAAGTACGTGTATTAAAGCATAACTTACAAATTTTTTTTTTTTCTGATTAAGTATTCTGCATAAAATGAATATACGTACAACTTGTTTGTAATATACGAGTAACTTAAAAAAAAAAAAAAAAAAGATCATAATAAATATAAATCTAATATTTTTTTTTTTAAATTTATTTATTGGAATTTACAACTGTATAATGGAATACAACAAGTAAATTTGAGTGAAATATAAAAAGACATGAAACACTTGTAGAGAAGCTTCCCGATGGAAGCACTCTAAATACATTCTAAACTAGAAGGTCTCGGGGCCATCTTCTTTTCAGACGCCTCGGAGGATTGCCAGGAATTGAAGAGGAAGAAAGGATTGAAACAAGAGGATTAGGGTGGGAAGGGAGTTTGTCATGAAAGGAATGGTATCTAGATTGGTCCAAATCAGCAACATACGGAATATTAAGGTCTTTATGGATGAGTTTATTCGTGACAAAGTAAGGAGCATTGAGGATTTTACTAAGGATTTTGGATTGTATGGATTGGATACGAGAAGAATTCAATGATTTAGTAAAGCCCCAAAGCTCTACTCCGTAAGTCCATATCGGTCTTATGACAGTCATGTAGATGAGTCTTCTGTAGTCTAGTGGAAGATTAGAACGTTTGTCTCGTAAGTGTTGAAGTAGTCGAAAACGTCGTGCAGTTTCTTGTCGTTTCAGTCTTGTATGAGGGTAAATCCAATCTTAAAAAATAAAACAACAGCGAACAAATAAAGATTTGGTCGTTAATGGAAGGTATATAACCCATAAATATGATTGATGGCTAGAATAAATATTTTCATGTTTTATCGTAGATTACTGCATGAAAATATATGCCGTCACTGAAATTAAACAGACTTTTTATGGAATCTTACATCTATTATTTCACTTCTGAATGAACAATATATTTAAAGCATAAAAGAAGTACTTAGGAGCTGTACGTATTTTTTTATTTATTATATATTTTATGAAAAATAATTGTATCTCTAAATTTTTTTAATTTATATTTTTATGAAAAATAATTGTTTTTTATTTCATTCCTCGAAAAGGAGCTCAAAAGTGGTCTATTATTTTACTAATTTAATTTTTCATTTATAGTTTGAATTAATGTAATAATGCTCATTTTTATTATTACTTACAGTTTATCACATAATGAGGAAGTTATTGAATAAAAAATGAATTCAATTTTGAGAGGTCCTGTTTTATTGTAATTCATTTTTTCTTATCCTATTTTTAAATGTTTTCTTATATATTTAAAAGCTCTTCCTTTATTATTTGGTTCTTTAGTCTTTAGATTAGATTAACCGAATGCATTATTCGGAAATTATTCGTTCAGTCCCCTCCTTGAATATGCGTCCTGTAAATGCGAGTTCATTTTGTTCCTTGGGGCGGATAGGGTAATATATTATAAAATTTACTTACATTTTGTTTGGGTATTTTTTTTCAATCAGATTTAGTATTTTTGTTCTTATTCCATACTTTTTCATCTTAGTGGTCCTTGTATGTGTACTAAACTAATGATCGTTGTTGAATATCCTACAAATTACATCTAGAAAATTCGAAATGTTGAGTACTTTATAAGTCGTGAAGAACCTTTTAGATCATGTAGCCCATTCATTCTGAAATTCTATGTAATGACATTTTTTCGAGTAAAAAGTTCTGATTAAATTCTCAGCCGAAATGAGAAAGAAAAAAATGAGGATTAAATTAAGCGTTTGAGGGAGAGGGAGGGGATGAGGGAGATGGAATTCCTCTCCTGGTTGCGAGTCCCTCCAATATTAGGAGACCACTGGAGGAATGTGAGCCACTCATTTTGCCCACCGCCGCGAAACAGTCGAGTCTCCGATCAATCAGGTTTCTCTTTTCAATTTAATTGCCCGCCTTTTCGTAAAAATGTCCGATCCACTTTTTGCGGGTGCATTAGAGGAAAGAACTCCTAGGCCTGCTCCTCAAAGGGTTTATCTTCCCTGAGTCCTTTCATCTGCCTTATAGAGAGAGAGAGAGCCTTCAAAGGTGCGCGGCTTACGTTTATTTCCATTAAAGAAGTTTCGACTTCGAAATTAACTTTATGTTAACCTTGTTAGCCTTTTTATCTGGTGATGCATTATGACTTTCAGCTGCATAACTCTTTTTTTTTTTTTTTTTTTTTTTGTACCTATTGAAACTTTTCACCCTTTGGTTGTTATTATTGGGGAGGATTCGCAATTGGATCGGCTGCTCAAAGCATGCTTAATCAGTCCTGAAGAAAAGTTTAAAGAAACAAAAAAAGCCAAATAAATGTATATAACCATAGTACTTATATCAAAATTGGAAAATTTACAAACCCAGCCTACCCTTGATATTTAGAGGGGTGCAAACATTCCTAGCGAGTCCTGAGTATTTTGTTATGGTGATTCAGCGTCGACACCGGACAGTATCGTACTGTGAAATGGGCTGAATTGGAACAGTGGTGTGGAAGGAAACAAAACTTCTATATTATTTAAAAGTTGCGTGATAGCCACTTACTTTACCTGTAGGAATTAATTTTAGTGTTATTGTTTGGACATCCTGTAAATAATATAATTATATGGTTTTGTTCTGTTGCTAGTACTTTTGACTTTATTTGTACCAAACTGTTATCTATATAGCTTATTTTGTTACTGTTTATTGTACTTCATGTTGTCTTCTCGCATAAAATTACTAGCTTAATATATTATTTGGAACATTTTCTTAGCAACAGATGTTTTTGGTTATGGCATCTACTTTTTCTGGAGTGTAGGGTAAAGGGAAAACACTAATGATCAATACTCGAGTGATCAAAATTGTGTACAAGCAACTGAAGGAAGCTTCAATGACCTGCTTAAGACCCGATTTAAGGACCTTTTGCCGATTTTAGTCTTCGCCATGTTCTGAAACTGATTCCTTTCAAGTCCATAATTTTCTAAAAATTATCTCCCCTCTCCCTGCTTCCGAACCAAAGCCCTGTAACAGTAAATGTTCTTTTGCCGAACTCCTCACGAAACTTTCTATGTAGGTAGTTAATACATTTTATATAAATGTATTTAATAATTTTTTTAAAATTTTTAATTATTACATCCAAAATAAATTAATAATATAACACATGAAGAGATTCGTACTGTTTCTAGGCTAACGGCTATGAGGTGTTAAGGCCGAAATCAGAAACTCAATGTGATTCATTCATCATTATTTAAACTCTAACTTTATTTAGATACGAAATTAAAGCGACAAGAATTAACAAGACGTTACAAAAAACTTTCATATCTATTGGATTATAGATCATCACTAAATTTCTGGTTCTGCAAAACACGTACACACAAATAAAATACAAACTACTCAGTCCAAAATTTTACGAAAAATTGTTCTCGCACCATGGTATGTTTCGAATCACACGATACACAATGACACAAACATTCCAACAGTATATTCTTACATTCACTACAAATATTACACGTTCCATTCTTCGACACATCACTATACCCAAAGAAGACTTAAAAGACGATGGCCGAGAGATCTTTTAAACTTAAAATTCAGGACGCTGATCAAGAGGAAAATAATAATATCTCACAACGCAGTTGCGAATAAAAAAAAATAATAATAACTTTATTTATAATCAATTTTTTTTCAACAACATAGGTATGTAAACGTCGTGTGTTCTACACACCAGATTTTTTCTCACTATATTTATTATTACTTAATGAAAAATAACGATGGTTTTTTATTTCTATTCATGTCATTTAAACGTTTTCAAATATATAAAAGAGGACGGTTTAACGGGACCATAGAACGTGTATTTTTGGTGAAAAATATTTTTTCTTCCAATACATCTTATATAAAAACCTGTACCTCAACAACCCATGAAGGGTCTTAGGTTTAGTAAATATTAGGGTCGTGCGAAGTGGTGATTAGGTCTAGATCACGTCCAGGTATTTTCCCTAATCTTTGGATACCCACTTTATTGACGCTGGGTATGCCCCAAGAGGTTCTCCATAGCTAAAAGAAATAATTCTACCTTAGACGGGATTCAAACCATATTACAGTTCAGAATACTGTAGACTAGTGCTCTACCAACTGGACCACGCTAATATCTCATATATGAGTTAGTAAAAATAGGGGGAAAAAAAGGTAAGTATAACAATGGTATATTTATTAACAAGCTGAGGTAAAAAAAATCTAATTTTTAACCTATTTTTTTTTTTTTGTTCACCCTACCTTGCCTTTGAGGCTTTGATTTCCAAAAGGTACTATATCCATTCTAGGAAATTTTACAGGAAGTGCAAAAATCTCATATTGCTATAATATTAAACTAGCTAATTATGGTCTTTTTGCATTAAAATTTAGAATTATTTTTTTACTATAATATTGACATCATATTAAAGTTGTGAAATGAATTTTTTCAGAATGATTTGGAACGAAAATTAATGCGAGATTAGTACTTTTAGAAAATTACCGCATTTCTAAATCATGTTTTTTAAGGACTTGAGAGTTCATGAGATAAAATCAAATAGAATATTTAGATAGAACTAAATTATTAGAATACAAATATTTAAAAAAATCAATTTCGTATAATAATATAAACTTGCATAGACTATTTTTAAGACTCCTACTGTAGCATCGTCCGATTTACCACAGTAGTATAAAGAGGCGTTAAATTGATGAACAAACAAAGTACTGTATCAATTTACAAAAATGGTAGCCAAAATTAACTTTTAAATAAATAATGGAACGAAATTATACATTTTACTGATACATTTTTTCTTCCAAGTAAAAAATAAAAAAAAGGGGTACAAAAACCAAACAAATAAAAACAAGTGTGATTGATACATTGACAGACTGTCCTGGGCACCCACGCCAGGCAGGAACTTCCAAAACTGAGGCTATTACAAGTTTTGACATTTTGAAGGTTTCCAACTAAAAGAGATTCCGCTCTTTGCGTTGCTCATGAATAGAAAAAATGATGAGATGGAAGAAAGTTTAATAAGCTATTTTTATATTTTACCATCGTGATTTTTTTTCGTTAGTATAATGCTATGCATAATTCGGATCGAAACAATTTTACTAATATATTTAAAACTGAAAAAAAGTTTATCATCCAGCCGCTGTTTTTCATAATAGCTAGCCGTAATGCAATACAACGTATTATACAATGTGAATACGACATACACACACACACTTATTATACATATATAATATTTTTATCTTGTCATTTTTGGCCAGCAGAAGCGTTTGGGACGATTTATATTAGAAAAAATGTATAATTTTATTTTTATCTACCAGATTTCTAATCTATTATACTAAATTTTACTAATATAATTAGTGAACCTACATTTCAGAGTTAATACGAAGTATTTTAAATTGTAGGAGGGATTGGAATGGGGTAGGCAATCAAGGGGGCAAAGGGTATCTATGAGTTATGCATTAAGATGAGTTAGATCATGATCTAATATGCTAATGAGGGAGGGAGTGGCTTTCCCAGTTGTCGGTGTGGGCCTAATTGCTGCAAACAGGTCGGAGGAGGGGAGTCGGGAGTCTGGGAGGTGTGGGGAGGGAGGCAGGGAGGTGTGGTGCCCAGCGGGGAATCTCTGGATTGGATTAGTCTTGGTATCTTCATGGCTACAGCATCTTCCTTAATCATCAAGCGAAAACCGATAGGAATCGTTAGAAGAAAAACTGAGATAACTTTAGCAAATAATTGTATGATAAGTCTTACAAAAAAAAAAAAAAAAAAAAAAGAATATATATATATATATATATATATATATATATATATATATATACATGCAATTTCAGCAATATATTTGCCCTGGGATTTGGGAAACACTTCGTTGGTCTGTAGTGGAGAAGAAAGAAAAAAATTCCCACCCTAAATGACTATCTCTCTCTATATAAAATCATATCGCGATGCTTGGTATCCGCGAACTCCTTCTAAACCACTTAATACTACTGATATAATTTAGGGAATTCTTTCCTGAAGGCTTATAAGTATGTAGTATAAAGTTTTTATGAGCCCATGCACTTTTAAACATATTTTGTGATGAGGGAGTTTATGGTGAATCAGTGTTGCCACCGTACAGTATCGTGCAACTTATAGTCATCCATACAGTATTCAAGATTTTAGAAGAAAGAAAAATTATGTATATGTATATATGTACCAAATCGTACGTAAGCTTTTAAAATAAATGAAAAGTTGTTACAAAAGCAAAAACTAAGATTGTTACTTATTATTTATACTTTTAGATTATTTCATGAAAACGGATACTTCACTGTAAACTAACTGGGACTCCAATTGGAAACTAAATACAACTTATAACATGTATTTTTAAAATACATATTTTATAACATATATTATTTAAATATTTAACTGCAGAAGTTGTCCCTTCTTTATAAAACTTCCGTTAAAAAATAGATTTTTTTTTTTAATTTTAGACTATGAGAGTCTGTGGCTATAGCGCCCTCTTTCAGTCCC
The DNA here is from genome assembly GCA_023052935.1 of Piezodorus guildinii. Classification (NCBI taxonomy): domain Eukaryota; kingdom Metazoa; phylum Arthropoda; class Insecta; order Hemiptera; family Pentatomidae; genus Piezodorus; species Piezodorus guildinii. The sequence goes on from CM041292.1 coordinate 64,636,229, forward strand.
CACTGGCTTATTAGACCGGTGAAGCGACTGGCTGAGAGGCGCTGGGATCTCCTGGCCTCGAGCCCCACAAGTTAATGTCGGGGTTCGATTCGGAGTTCTCAGAGGCAGTATGTAAATTATTCTTCTTTGTAATTTTTATTTTTTTAAATTTTCTGTACATAAGGAATGAATGACTTCTTATAGCATTAATACTCATTGCCCAAGATTGTGGCAGAGTGTATTATTTCTAAATTAAACAATTTCATTAAAAAAATTATACCAGTAACATTAAACTATTAAAATACATCAAGAGATGCATTCAGCTGTGTGGTAATAGTTTGTAGGACAGATTTTGCTAAACTAGATGCCTCTTATTTGAGAGGCCTAGGGAGAATAACTTGCTCAATTCAATCATTAAAAAGACTGTAGATGCTAGCAAGTGCGAAAAAAGCTATCATTCTTAAACAAAATGGCCGTGAAAAATATCTTAAGTACAAAAAATAAAAAAAATTAAAAATAAATATTTTTTTAGCCTACAAAACCTAAAAAAAAATCTATTTCTTCCAAGATGGGCGACTATTTTTTGTCCAGACCTCTTGGTATGGAATAGCCCATATGTTATGTATTCTTTTTTATATATATTAAGAAATAAGACTACAATTAATAATTAATTTTTGATAAGACCATGGATTCAGACATTTAATTAGTTCAGAAGAAGTTGGGGGAATCATTTACTTCTATTGAGAGCAAGAGAGGAATATATTGCTTTGAAACTTAATACCTAACGTAACTCGAGAAAGTCTATTCGAGTCATCACTATTCAATTCATCCCCCGGCACGCAGCTTATATTATTAACTTTCAGGTATATTGGTTTATCTTGTATTATGCCATATTTTATATATATATATATATATATATATATATATATATATATATATATATATATATATATAATTTGAGTTAAAAAGCAAGCTTAAGTAAAACTAAAAAACAATATTTAATAAAAATAAATACTCTAAATAGGTCATTTTTAACCAACTAAGAATATTTACTATTACTTCTTTACTTCACACATGGTAAAAAGTAATAAAATAGATTATTAGGGTTTTATATGTTTATGTTTTTTTTATGTCATAAAAATCATATTAATTCTTATAATAATACTGATAATTGTGGGTTCTATTTATTTATTCTTACTATGTTTTATTTTTAGTGATCTGATTGGGAGTCAAAAATACGAGTATTTCAGTTCGTTCTGCCTGTGTTGAAATCCACGAACCATCATTGAAAATATCTCTGGTATTTACCAACTCAGGGATGATATTAAATTTGTGGAGGATTTTATTTTAATCATGAAACACACAGGTTCATATTTGTATTGTCGTAAACAGAGGTCGAATGTTAGTTAGAACATAATAGAATCACTGTAATAATAATAAGAAACTCTAAGTCGGAAAACATATAATTATTTTAGATGTATAAAAATAAAACATATCAATATTTCCCCTTGAAATTATTTAAAAAAATTAAGTTCTTGTCTTATAGTGATTCGGTGGCTTTGTTTATTTTACCTGGCTGATTTGTCATAGCACTGCCCACAATCTAATAAAATTGACTTTAATTTTCAATAAGTATATTTCTCTACTTTAATAGAAACTGAGGGTTATAAATAAGTGAAGAAATATAAAGCTCTAGTGCGTTGAGCCGTTGTGAGCCGGCAAAAGTCAGGGAAATGTCGTAATGTCATATAAAAACTTATTCGTACGTGCCTAGACTATACGACTTTCAGTACTAGCTTTCGTTAGTCCCATACTCAGTAGTACGCTTCACCCTCTCTATTAAAATTACAGTAAACCTGTTTCATATTTAACGATATTCGCTTTTATTCAGTGCGGATCAGGAATAAACTACTAATTTAATGCAGCTTCGATTTTCAATTTAATTATCAATATTATATTGCTTTATTAAGAAATAATACAATCTGCCACTATCTCGGGCAATAAGTATTAGAGCTAAAAGAATTCCTTTATTCCATATGTACAAAGTAAAAAACAAATAATAAAATAAAATAAGTTAACCTAAATAACAAATGAAAAAAATAATAAATAAATTATAAATAATAAAGTAAATAAAATAATTATAATCTTGGCCACATTCATTTATAAGAGATCTCTCGGCCACAGCCGCCTCAACCTTCGAGGAGGGTTGTAAGGATGGTTGGTACTAGATAGGGATTGTGCCTGGGGATTAGGAAGAAGAGTAAGTTTCTGGTGGAAGGTTGAGAATTTAGATGGGACGAGATCGAGGAAATAAGGGATCTTGAGGTCATGAGGTAAGGTGGTAAGGTTTTGGTTTCTGAACAATGTACAGAAAGGCACCAGAATTTAATATCAAGAACAGGAATTTGAATATTGAGACATATGATGTGTGTTGCACTCGGGATTGCTTTACAGATTCGGTCAAATCCCACCTTCTACATACTTCCTCATTATCTAGTCTCTCTCACTGAATGATCCTTCAAAATAAAACACAATATTTCATATTTCTCCCTTTTGTCTACTATTGTTTCTTAAAGCAGCATACTCGGAAATATTCTTTACCCAGCTTATACAGCTGGTATTCCAAACCATCCTAACACTTTTCTTTTTACCTTCGCTGATGAAATTTATGTGTTTTCAGTAATGAATGATCCCGTTGTTTCATCTTATACTATTCAATCCCACATCAGAGACCTTGTACTATGGTGTCAGATTTGGAAAATTAAAACTGATTCTAACAAATCCCACCAAATAACTTTTATCCGTCGTCGTAAACCTAAGAATTTCTGCCCTTCAGTCCATTTAATAACACTGCGCTCTTACCTGTTGAACAGTTTCGACACCTAGGACTTCTTATACAAGACTAAAAAGACTATAAGCTGCCCGGTGTTTTGACTACTACAACGCTTACTGGAAAAACGATTAAATCTATCATTTAACCACAAAATAGTCATATTGGCCAAAATGAGCTCACTGAGTAGAGCTATGGGGCTTTACTAAATCATCTAACTCTTTTCTTCTCCAATTTTTACAATCTCAATTAAAGTAAAAACCTCAATACTCCCTACTTTTTCGCGAATAAACTCATATATAAGTACATATTTATTAATGTTCCATATGTTGCTGACCAGGCCCGAACCAAGTACCATTCCTTTCATGGCAAACTCCATATCCACTCTAACCCATTAGTTTCAATTTTTGCTTCATTTTCGATTCCTGATAATCTTTCGAGGTGTCTGAAAAGAAGATGGCCGCGCAAACTTCTGAATTAAAAATCAATTTTGTGTTATTACTTTATATTTATGTCCTATTTACATGGCGTGTTTCTCAATACAGTTGTAAATATTAATAAATACGAGTATGTTAATTTGGAAAATTAGTACCCTTTTAATTCTTTTAACGTATTTTTGTTTTCAGGTTTACAATGGTGGGAGTATGGTGGTTCCTGGTCCTCTGGTGCCCGGGCCTTCTACAAGGTCACCCTTGCCTCAACTGCGAGTCCTACGTGGCACAGAACGTCGTCCCGGATACAGCTCAGGTATGTTCATTTTTTAATATTCCTTTTAAAGAGTTGTTTTTGTTTGTTTCCGGTGTGTATAATATGTGTTAAATTATTTGAGGCTTATTCATTAAGTATTTACAGGTATTAAGGATAAATCCCATAACTTAAGTTTTGATTGATCACATATCATTTGATATTAAATGAAATTATCTAAATGGAATATTAAATGAATTACTACTGTTGATTTCATGGAATCTCTCAACAATGTGTATGTTCCGTCTGAATTCCAAGCTAATTTTTTTGAACTATCCGAAGCGAAATTTAGAAAATAATTTTCATTTCTTCTATGTTAATCTGAAATAAAATTGCTTTTTTAATTCAAGACATTTTCTAAAATGTCATTTACGATGAATTTTCGCCTCTTAAAAATCACGGTTGAAGTACTGGACACTACTTGGTATTGTTTTTGGTTCGTTAAAATTATTGTTAGAGACTTTGAGTGTATAGAGTAATGTATACTTTCAGTGGAATTTCTTATATCTATTGATACTATTCGCAGGATCGCTTCTATGGTTTCAGCACTAAAAACATATCACAAGAGGCCTTGAACGAATTTCGTTAAGCACAAAACCGAATCTGAGCTTTTTTGGAGCCCATCATCAAATCAATATTATAACTCATTAACATCATATTAGTTTTAATTTTTTCCAGAGAGGGTCTATTTCTTAAATTATTATTATTTGCCGTTGCATAGCTGATGATTTTAGAAATAATATTATCTTCACACAAAATTTAAAAGTTAAGGGAGAGTGATGAAAAGCTGATAAACGTGAACTGCTTCTCATAGATAATGATATAATAGATTATTTAATAAAACACATGTTTCTATTAGAACTCAATGTAATTAATTCTTTAATGATTTCTTTCTGTCTCTTAATGTAATTAATAGTTTTGAAATTGATCATTAAAAACGAAGGTAAGTAGAAGTCGTGTGTTGCGTGCACCATATTTTGTTCATTATCAATATGTTTACATAATTGGTATTGTATATTGTTTAAAGCGATATTAACTAGGAAATCAGGATAGTTAGTTTTCTTATATTCAACATGTTTTGGAAAGGTTAACAAGATAATTGAGATAAATTACCAAGGATTCGAAACCATAAATCTTGTTTTTGATAAACTATAATCGTAATTACACAATAATTAAAAAGCATAGACCTGGTTTACCGTCAGTTACTTACAAGCCTCGTTCAATTAAGGGAATCTTGTAACTCACAGCTCAGCCAAGATTAATCCTGCGGTCTTTAGATTACTAATCCTGTGCTCTAGCCATTTAGCTTCACAGGCCTATGGTTTTAAAATAAACAAAGTAATGAAATTACTTATTGCTAATTAAAAAATGTAAAATAAAAAAAAAATAGTGGGGTAGTTATTTGAGGTAAGCCGATTTGGAACTAATTCCCACCGTGGCTGGCGCATAATCGGGCGAAAGTCGCTGACCGACAAACTTAAGATAATGGAGTGCCGTCGGGAGCAGGGGCCCTCAAGCAGTAGGCCAATCTCAGCTTAGCCAAATTGATCCATTGTCAGGGCCAGCCATTTACATGACAATGGCTTGTTGACAGGGCTAGTAACGAACCTCACCTGAGGCGACTGGTCCACGCATCCAAAAATCCTTAATGGTTCGCTGGCTAATGGACCATCCACGAGAGCTCGATATCTGCTGGACCTATTAGCTGGCGGCCTATTTCCGGCAATTCAACCGCTCAAAACTCATTGCCAACTCAGTCTGCGTAGATCGTTATCCCATATCGCTCTGAAATCCGAAACATGGTATCCGTGCGTGTAATGGCTTGAGAAAAATCCAGAAATAAAACCTTCATTCTTTGTTATTCCACTTCGTCATAAAATCATTTTATGATTAAGGAATTTTTCCATATTTAGAAAATAAATCCTACAATATCAAAACATTGCTACTCCAATTATTTTACTCACTATCCACTTACTATTTAACCAGTGATTCGGTGGAACGTGAGCTGCTGGAATCTCTTTGTCCTTGATTTCTATACACAGGTGTCTATTAAAAAATTATAGGTCCTTAAATAGATAAAAAAGGAACTTGATTCTGGGACTAATGTATTTATTTTATAAACAAATATTAATTTTTATTAATGTAGAACTATTACAGTTTTGGTTTTAAATATTCTCTTATTCTGATACTGATAAGAGTGATTTTTCTTCTTTCGGTAAATGAATATAGAAAAAAATTACAAGATTTAATTTAAAGTTTAGGAAAGAAGTTACTTAATCGCCTTACTTCATGACTTACTCAGTTAAGAATAGTTCATATTTATACATGATGTAAGATCTACATATGTCCAATAAATTAACTTGATAATAGAAAAAATAATAAATAATACGAGGCAAACCCGTGTTACATATTATGCAAGGTAGGGTGAAACTACATAATAATCTAACATAAATATATAGAAAATGAATCTGAAAACGAATGTATATTCTATACATTCTTCTTGAATGCTTCTAGCAATAATGTTTAGTGATATTAATAAAAAGATCAGATATAGAAAAATATTAGAATTATGTACAAGTGAACACCACCTTATTCAAGCTCTTTAAACTCACCTCATTTAAAAACAAATTGATCCTAAGGAATTTAATTCATATAGTTTTATAGCTCTTTAAAATCTCTACAAAATCGTTCTTAAAAATTAAAGAGCTATGTTAAAAAAACCAATAATGTTTTTTTTCGAAACATTCGACTAGCACGGTTCGGAGCATAATGATCTACATACCTGGTATTTTCGGCAGCAATTCGATACTTATTTCACTTTTTCCATTCAAACTGAAAGGCAAAGAAGAAGAAACACTTAAAAAAAACTTTTTTAACTGCAATAAGGGTTGAAACATTGTGAAATCGTGTTCTAAACCATAAAAGTAAAATTAATAAACCATATTCAGCTAATTCAAACCGATTTATTCCAATATTAAGGTTTAAAAGGTTATTTTATAATTTTTTACAATTAAAGGTAGTTTTCACTTTTAAAAAACAGAAATCCGTACAACAGCACAAGGTAGAAAATGAACAAGAGGGTGAAATGAGCCTAGTTCCAAATTTTTATCCAAATCGATGCTAGACGAAAAAATTGCGAGGCTTTGTCATTTTTCGAGCTTCATTCCCTGTTCTTTATATACATTTTAATAATACATAAAGTATGTTTGAATTTCTATTATAATTTTTTTTAAACCCATTAATGCACATTATTGCGTTCATCGTTATTAGCCAGGTGAGTTTGAGGCTCACAATCTCAGTTTGTGAAATTGGATGACTTTCTTTCCGAATTACACTTTGAGACTAAATCGGCTTTTATTACTGCGCCTTTGTTCCTTTTTTTTTCTTTGAAGGAGAATAGTATTTGCGCATAACAATCCATTTCTGCCCTTTTTACATTCCCCTCAAACTGGTCTTTTACTTAAGACCTCGAATCGCCCTCAGGAACTTTCTCGGTAGTACTCAACTTCACGGAAGAACAACCTTCATTTTCATTTTAATGAAGCCATTCACGTGATCCTCTTGAAACGGACGAAAAGCTTTACTGTCCCCAATGCAGAACTACAAATTTAAAAAAGAGCATTAGCTACTAATTAAACAAAGAAAATGCTACCAATTACGTCCATTTTTTTAATAATAAAAAAATAGTTTAGTCAAAGTAAAAAATAATGCATAACTATTTCAATCTATATCAAACAGTTATTTTGTTATTCATTAACAAGAAAATTCAATTAAGTATAAATAAATTAAATTGTTTTGATTCCATTCATACTTTTAACAATTAAAGGAATTATGTTACCTATAATCCATCTACAAACACTAATATTTTACTAATCATAATAATTACATCAATATTTAATAAATTACACTAGTTTTTTGAAAAAAAAAATTGGTATGAACAAATTAATTACCTAAATTCGGTCAAAAAATTGTGCAACTCTAAAGAATAATTGGTATTGATAATTTAAGGTTAAGGTATTTTTAAATCCACCAGGAATCCAATTGTAGATTGGATACTGTTATACTGATTCACCTCTTTTATTTCATAAATTTTTATTTATTTTTCTAGATTTTAAATGGATAAAAGATATTTAATTTTTATTCTGGGATAGCAAGCCCTTAAGAATAATAGGAGTACTCACTACGTTTGCTATAGCATGCTATTTGTGTTATTTTGATAAACCCGTCGAGTTTCTACAGTTATTTCCTGTATACAATTGATAAGTTTAGCACAAATAGCATTCTATAGCAAACGTAGTGAGTACCCCTAATATAAAACTACAATTTTGAGATTCCTTTTCTGGTTATAGCAAGTTTATATACAAATAGTTTATATACATTGATAGCTTATTATACTATATATAATGACTTATATATATATGTACCAGTTTATGGTCTGAAGATTTTCAAAACCGTGGTTTTATGCCAGTTTTAATAATAGACATCCACAGCGTTCCTGAGCAGAATTTCTCTTTCATCATTTTTTATATGGTTTCTTTCGAATATGACGTGCTGGTTTATAGTTAAATTTGTAAATATCACTTCTGAATTATATATATTGATATTGGAAATATTAAATTAAAAAACGAACTTTTCATTTAACACAACCACGCTTATAATTCTATCTGGCTTCGGGGCAGTACCTAAATTTTTACTTTCACTTACTATATATAGTAAGGGGAAGTATTGCGATCGTGAAAATTTTCGAATTCCAGTTTTCAACGGAAATACACGTTTTAGAGTCCCCTGAGTCCAAATAACCAAGTCCCGAAAAAAGGTCTGTGTGTGTGTGTGTGTGTGTGTGTGTGTGTCTGTGTGTGTGTGTGTGTGTGTGTGGTAACTCCCGGGCGGAAACGGTAAGTCCTATGAAACTGAAATTTCATATTTAAGACATCTATACGCCCGAGACGTGACAAAACTTTTTTCATCAAAATGAGCCTACCAGAAGAGGCACTTTATACCATGCATTTTGCACCTTTTTTCGATTTTCTCAAAAACGGTTCCGACGATTTTGATTAAACTCGCTATATCGATGTAAAATTTAATGGGCTTTAATATCATGTAGGTTTTATTTAGATAAAAATGGTCTGACAGGGCTTAAATGCCGATATTTTAAATTTTCTTCCTCTAAAGTACCTTTAATTTTGTAGATTCAATAATAATAACTAGATTATCTTGTTAACGCTGATGAAAAACTGTTAAATATATAAATTGAATAAATTCGATACCCAACTAAAGGAGAAAACAGAAAAAATATTTTTTTAATGCAATTTTTCGTTTTTGAACATAAGAGCAGTAATATACATGTATGATATACCGTTGAAAAGCTAAAGATTTTAGAAATATTATCATCTCATACACAAACTTTTAAAAGTTAATAGAGAGTGATGAAATGAACATAACACTTTTTTTTTTTTTTTTTTTTTTTATTTATTTTTTTTTTTTATTTATTTTTTTTTTTAACTTAATATTTTTATTTGCACCTGTATATGTTACAATCAGCAAATGAGTTATATATGAAAAACATAGCATGGGTTGGCATGAGGGAGATAGTACCCAGTGGTACATCCTCCTGACATTCAAAAACAAACTATTATTTCAGGCTAGGAGGTCCCTCATCCAACTCCTTTTTAGCCTACGCCGAGTTATGTATGGTATGTCAGTTGTAGCCATGTTTTGTACAAGTTTGTTTCTATGTCCATTTAGTTTGTCGTGAAATCGTTTGTAAGTCAGTCGAATGTGGTTTATTGTAGTTGGAATACGTAAGTCAGTGTGTAGGGTATCGTTTGATACATATGGTGGTGAGTTCATTGCTAGTCTTAAAAATTGCGATTGGAAGGTTTCTATTTTTCGTATGTGTGTCTTTTTAGCGGGTCCGTATATTTGGCAAGCGTAAGTCCATATTGGTTTTAATAAATAAGTGTAAACATTTAGTTTCTGTCTGGTGGATAATTTAGAACGTCTATGTAATATTGAATATAATAGTCTAAGTCGAAAGTTTAGCGTTTTACGTTTTGTCTTGACGTGTGGGCCCCATGTCAATCTTTTGTCAAATATTAGTCCTAAGTACGTTACTGTATTTGTTTGCGGTAAAGGGTGATTGTCTATGTAAACTGAAGGGCAGATTCCGCGTCTAAGTGTAAATGTAATATGTAGTGACTTGTCATGGTTAATTTTTAACTTCCATTTCTTACACCAGTTTTGTACGTTGTCCAAATGGTGTTGTAATGTCATACTGGTTTGTATAGGGTCTGTATTTCTCGTAATAATTGCAGTGTCGTCGGCATATGTCGCAGTTAAGATGTTTTGGTCTGTTGGTAAGTCATATGTGTATATTAAGTAGAGAAGAGGGGCCAGGATAGAACCTTGGGGTACACCTGCAGAGATTGGTTTTATTGATGAGGTCTCAGAACCCTGTCGGACAGAGAAGAAACGGTCATAGAGAAAAGATTGTAAAACTAAGTAATATGTGCTTGGAAGTATAGGTTTTAGTTTAAAAAGAAGACCCTGGTGCCACACCCTATCAAAAGCTTGAGTAACATCCAAAAAAGCCCCAGATTCGTACTGTTTTAGTTCTAGTGCAGTAGTAATGTAGTCGGTAACTCTGTGTAGCTGTTGTGTTGTGGAATGAAAAGAGCGAAATCCGAATTGGTGATCTGGTAATATGTCGTGGTCTGTCAGTATGTTAATAATCCGTTCGTACAACAGTTTTTCAAATATTTTCGAACATACCGGAAGAAGGCTAATAGGTCTATAAGAGGCAGGTCTATGTTTGTCTTTGTTAGGTTTATGTACCATTGAAATTGAAGAATATTTCCATTGAATAGGGAATTTAGTTGTCCTAAGTATAGCATTGTACAGTGTTGTAAGGAAGACTAAAGCTTTTCTGGGGATTTTTTGTAGTATCTCAGCAGTGATAAGGTCATAACCAGGAGTCTTCTTTTTTGGCATTTTCATAATCTGTCTTGATACTTCAGAAGGAGTAAAGGTTTTTGGCGGAAAAGACATAGGAAGAGGTGAGTCTAAGACTTTCTGCACATAATTTTCGTGTTGTATGTCTGTTAAGTCTGTGTGAGTTTTAAAAACAGTTAAAAGATAGTCAGCAAAAATTACAGATTTCTCTTTGTCCGACACAGCCCAAGAATCATCATCTTTTCTCAATGGGACGGACACTTCGCGATGTTTTAGGAGGCGCTTGGTATGTCGCCAAAGACTGCTGTCGTCCGTTGTCAAATTTTCCAGATATTTGTCAAAGTTAGTTTGTTTAAATTTTCGTATTTCTCGCTTCAGTTCATTATTAAGTTTGTTGAAGGTTCGTCTGTCTGAAGGAAGTCTGTTAGTTTGCCATTGTTTTCGTGATCGTCTCTTGGCTCTTATTAGGTCCCTGATGTATTGAGGGTAGGACGGTAAACTTAATCCTTGCCTTCTTTTTATTTCTTGTGAGGACCAGGCAGCTTCTTGGATGGTTGAGGTGAAAAGTTCAACCGCTTCTTCTAAATCCTTTTCGGTTTTTAATGCTTTAGGCACGGTAAGCTGGTCATTAATACATTCATTAAAGATGTCCCAATTCATGACGCCGTAAGTGAGTGATGGTCTCCTTTCTGCAAAGAATTTTTCTACCCCCAACATCAGGGTTACCGGTAAATGGTCCGAGCCAAGATCTGTTTCGGTAATAATGGTAATTGGTAGAGTTGTCAAATCTTTGGCTACAAATATGTCAAGTACGTCAGGTTTTTGTACTGAGAATTTGGTAAGTAAGTTGGTTTGTCGGGGGCAAATACATTTAATGACAACTGGGTAACAGCAGACATGAGTCTCCTACCTCTTGGTGTGCATAAACGTGAACCCCAGTGTTGATGTTTCGCATTGAAGTCGCCTCCAGCAAGGAAGTTCTACCAAATGATTGAAAGAGTTCTACGAACATTTGCTCTGTTAAAATATATTTAGGGGGACAGTAGATAGAAGCAATTGTTATGTTTCTGTGGTTGGTCTGTAGCTGTATTCCTGTTATTTGTATTTGAGCCGTCGAGTTTACGTGTATTGGATAATGTTTAAGGTTAGATTTAATTAGTATGGCTGTCCCTCCGTGGGCAGTATTGTCTGGATGGTCTGTTCTGTACAAAGTATAATTTGGTATGTAAAGTTTGTTACGTGAAGTTAGATGTGTTTCCGTCAGAAGTACAATGTCAATACGTTTTTGTTGCATATAAATTTCCAGTTCAGTTTTATGTCGAAGTATTCCGTTTGTGTTCCAAAGAAGGATTGACAGGGAGCCAACAGTCAGAGAACTAATGTCCATAAGTAGCAGTTAGGGCTTGTGTTAGTTGTGATATTTGATTCATTAGGGTCAAAAGGGGCTGGATGAGGGCACTTAAATTATTTAATAAATTTGTTTGTTGGGAAGGTAAAGACCCAGCTGGTTGCACCAGCTGACTACTATCTTCCCTCATACCTGATCTTGGATATGGCTGAGGCTGATGAGTCTCTAAGTTCGGTCGAGGACAGTTCGGGCGCTCCATTCTTGGAAGTAAAGTGAAAGGTTCCGAAGGCTGCTGTTGATAAGGGCTGTTTGGTAGAGGTGGGTACTGCTCTAAGTCTGGTGGAGGTTCGACAGTCACCGGCGGAGGACGGTACTTCTGGGTTCGCTGTGCTCTCAGGTTCTTGAGGGCCTGGCATCCCCGGTAATTGGCTGGGTGTGCCCCTTCACAGTTGGCACATTTGGCAGGAGTATTTCTAGTTTTGAGGCATGCCGATGTTTCGTGGGCCTCTCCGCATCGTACACAACGTGGCTGGTGGTAGCAGTAAGATTTGGTGTGGGCAAAGCCCTGGCACCGAAAGCATTGTGGAATTTCTCTCTTTTTTCGGACCTCTTCAATTTTTATTTTTGTATAATAAATATAATTTAAGTCGAATATTTTTTCATTATATGTATTTTTGGTTATATCAACAAAAAACATATTTAGTGGCAATTTAGTTCGGGCTGATATGGAATTGGTAACGTTGGAAACGTCATACCCCAATGTTTTTAATTCCTCTTTGATAATCGATTCTGGAGTAGATGCATGGAGCCCTTAATAACCACTCTCGGGTTCTTATCTTCTGACAACTGATAAGTGTGAAAATCGGCGTTCACTTTTTTTAAACTGCGTACGGCCGATCTGTATGATTCCGGCGAGGCTGGGTAAAGTATCACATGCCTAACTGTTGATTTAATATTAAAGTGATTCTGGCCTATTTCTTTCTTTAAAAATGAAATTAAGGCTTCTATATTTTGAATTCCATTTAAAAATATAGGAGGCGGTTTTACTTGTTTACTCTCTGTTCCATTTGGTTGGTTGTAGGCTTCTGTATTATTGATTTTTAAAAGTGGGTCATACCTGTTTGTAGTTTCAATGTTGTTAATTTTTGGTGATTTTTCTAAGCTCTCCTGAAGAACAAGGCCGTTTTCTTCCCGTTACCACTTCCCATTCGTTGTTCTCCTCAGTAGAGGCAGAAGGACCTGCCTCTTGTAGCAGTTCCATACTTCTGTCCTCTTCGGGCATCATAGCCCCACACTACGTATATCCACTAGTATAAATGTTCACTATTAGTAATTATTCACTTACAATCACTGATTCTATTTATAAACAAAAGTACCGTGCACTGTTTTGAACAACCAAATATAAAATAAATGGTTCTTAATTATTTATCCAATTTAACATAACACTGTATGGGTTGCAGCACTATAACCTTCCACCACTTCACATTTTTTGCACTTTTTTAATTGTTACTTACATATAAATCCTATAACTTTCTGAACTAGATCAATAACTGGTCCTTTAGAGATAAAGATCACACATAAATATCATTTATCAAAAAGAATAAATCATATTTCGAACTGACACATTCAGAGCACGTGCTTATTACTACACTGTCCTGAACATAACACTAACTGATTATTTTAGATAATAATATAATATATTTTTGAATCAAACACATGTTTCTATAGAAATTTAATTTAATTAATTCCTTAATAATTTCACGTATTTTTATATCTAACTGTATATGAAAATTCTTTCATTGATTTTAAAAATGGAGGTAAGTGAAAGTCGTGTGTTGCCCGCACCAGATTTTTTATCATCGTATGGATTGATGAATGTTTGTAATAACCTTTATTTTATTTTCTCAACTTCATATGTTTTATTTGCACCTGTCAAGAGCAATTAGTGACTATAAGCAAATGTGCTATAGAAACATAAGCAGCGATCATAATATGTATGGGGAAGGAAAGTAACAACACAGCTTCCTAGACTTTAATTTAGCAAAGGAGGTCTCTTATCCAAATTCTTTTCAGCTTTCTATTAACAGGCGTTTCGGTAAATGAATTGTCGTTTATAAGTATACTGTCATGTCTGTGTAATTCGCTATGAAAACGCGAATAAAGAGTTCATCAAATGTTGGTCGTTGTTAGCCCGTTTGTAGGGTTTTGTTATTTACATACCAAGGAGCTGTCATTACGAGTCATTTTTTTTGATGAACCATAAATCTGCGAGACGTAAGTCCATATGATTTTAAGTTGGTAAGTATATGTATTCAGTTACTGTCTAATTTTGAGTTTTCGTTTTCTCTTAAAAAAGGTTTCTTCTTTAAAAGTTATAAATCGTACCCTCCTTGACTAGATGCAGGTTCATTCATTATCTCTGATGATTCCCAATTAAGTCTCGTTTTAATTTATATTTGTAATTTTTGTTTTACGGTACCCTAATCTACAGCTTTTAAAATTGAGAAGAACAATTCATTGAAATGTTTGCTAATGATCTTCTAGTAGAGAGCAAACAGTGGCACGTAGGTCACTTGGAATAGACGAGGACTGAACCCCCCTCCTTACTCGACTGTTCTTAGCCGAAGTCGGATTGGAAGGAGTGTTTACAAGGGAGGGAATGGCCTCTATTTTACATGTTGCCAAGAATACAAGGAGGGAGGGGCACCTGTTGATCCCGGGCTACTGTTATCCATCCGAAGGGGGCAATAACAGAAAAGGCTCCCTCCGCACCCTCTGCTCCCCCACTCTATATTGTCTTCGTTTTGTTTCACCTGTCCAAAACGTCTTAAGCATTGAAGCTCTTTTGTCAGATTTAGCACGTGTACCTATATTTTTTTTTTTTTTATTATTTTCTAACTTATATTTAAAACTGTATGGGTTAATACATCAAGTAAATGAGTTATGAGATAAAATACATAAAAAAAACTTTCCATTGGCAGCACTCTAGTTTGTAATCTAAACTGGAAGGTCTCGAGACAATCTTATTTTCAGACGTCTCAGAGAAAGCATTTCGGACGTCAACATGGAAGAGGAAGCAAGGACTGAAACAAGTGGATTAGAGTGGGAGTGGAGTTTGTCATAGAAAGATTGATACCTGGTTCTGACCAAATCAGCACCATGTGGAAGATCAAGGTCTTTATGGATGAGCTTGTTTATCAAAAAGTGAGGAGCGTTGAGGATTTTTCGAAGGATTTTGGATTGTAAGGATTAAAGACGGAAAGAATTTGATGGTTTAGTTGAGCCCCAAAGCTCAACTCCGTATGTCTAGTGCGGGCTTATAATGGACATGTAGATGAGCCTTTTGCAGTTAAGTGGAAGGTTAGAGCGTCTGTCTAGTAGGTGTTGAAGTAACCGAAAGCGGCGAGGACTTTCTTGACGTTTCAGTATAGTGTGCGGGTTCGAAGTTAGACGTTTGTTTAGTAGGAATCCTAGGTAGCGGATCTGTTCAATTGGGACAAGCGGAATATTATTAAAGTTTACTAAGGATGGTAACTAAAATCAGAATGTTAATCAAGAAGAACCATTTGATGTGTTTAAGCCAAAATTATTATTGGTATGAATATGTCTTTTGGTTGGTGGTCTGTAACTTTCAGAGTGTACTGTTTTATTCGCCTTGAGTTTGAAACGCTCTAGCTGTTTTGATGTTGCTCGAATCGAAAATTTTACAATTCCCTAGTCCGAAATTGAGTGGAATGTGTTTTATTTATATAACATTTTTCACTAAGTCATTCTATTTAGCTACTACTGGTTCAAATGAATAAAATCCCGTTTCGCTACATTTATTAATTGTTGAGGCTTTATTAACGCGCCGTGTGCCCTATAAGCTGTGTTGGCGTTGCTCACAGTAAAGATGTTATGTTATTGTCGTAGATAACATTTGTCCCTGTTTATGGTAGATGGTGTATTATTATATGAAGGTGTTATATTTAATGATAAAAGTCATATTTTGCCTAATTCTTTTTTTTAGTGTTGGCGCTTTTTTGGCACGCCCTGTCTCTGTTGGACTCTCCCGATTTAAACTTTTGACGAAAGTTTATTGTCAAACATATATAGTGTAGAATATTATTTGCCATATAACATTTGTCGCTAGGACTTTCCGCTTTAAATGAAGAAATTGATCATTCTACCAATGTCTAAATGTACATTGGAGGATTTAAATAAAGCTTGTTGATAGAATTTTTATTTCATTACTTTTTTTTTAAACTTTTCAGCAATAAATTAAATATGTATTTATGAAATGTAACCAGAAATTATTATTCCTGATATAACCAATTTTGTATATTGCCATGTATTTTTTTTCCTTTCAAGAAGTGGTCCATGGAACAAGATTGGTCCTAGTAATGTCTTGAATTTACAAGAATTCAGTAATACACCATCATCTTGCTATTTAGATAAATACTTTAATGACAGGAGGCAGTTCTTTGTTGATAATACACAGTTGGTGAAGAATAAATAAGATTAAGTTGTTTCCAGTTCTTAGGATTAATGCATTTAAGATTTTTGCTGTTGTTGTAATACTTCCTATCAGGTTATGAATTTAGAAAGAATACTGTGGCGAAGAACCATATTTTAATTCGGTTCCTAACCTCTTTCCCATGAGTGTCACCAAACTTATTAATCATGCTGCTAAAGTTTCTCAAGACTGAGAAGACTCTATGATATCCCGTGGGAAAGTGCTGTCACCCGGTATAGTCTCTGATATTTTTCGTGATGAAAAGGGCAAAATTGTTTTTATAAATGCCAATGGTAATCAAATCTTAATTTCCAGAATTACGTTTATTTCAAAATCGAATATTAAGTTAGGAAGGAACAGATCTGCTACCTAGGACTCCTACTTGACAAACGTCCATGGAATCCGCACACTAGACTGAAACAAAAAGAAACTGCGCACCGCTTTCGGTTACTTCAACACTTACTGGACAGACGCTCTGACCTTCCACTCAACTACAAAAGGCTCATCTACATGACCATCATGAGGTCAATCTGGACTTACGGAGTTGAGCTTTGGGGCTCTGCTAAACCGTCAAATTCTTCACGTATCCAATTCTTACAATCCAAAATTCTCAACGCTCTTTACTTTGTCACAATAAGCTCATCCATAAAGACCTTAAATTCCTTCCATGACAAACTCCACTCCCACTCTTACCTATTAGTTTCAGCTTTCTCTTCCATTCCAGAAAATCCTCCGAAGCTTCTAAAAAGAAGATGGCCTCCAGACCTACTAGTTTAGAATAACTATTGGAATGTTGCCAATGGGTAGTTTCTCTTTATGTGTTTTATCCAACAGCTTATTTACTAGATGTATTAAACAATACAGTTGTAAGTATCAATAATTAAATAATCATAAAAAAAAGAAAATTAAAAATAATTATTCCCGAGAAGTAAGATAATTTTAAGATCTTATGTAATATATTTATTAAATTACATTAAAATTCGGTACATATTCCGATTTTATGTTCTTAAAAATTTATTTTTTTAGTTAATCAAAAAAAATTAGTAAAGTAATTTAAAAAAAATAAAGTATAAAAGATTAAGGTTTTCTTGAAATTCTCTGTGATTACGTATAATATATACTCTTCCTGTTAATAATTTTAATATTAAATTTTTAAGGAAATCTCGTAGTTTTTTTTTTTCATAGTTATTAGTAATGAAAGTTTCTGCTATTGATGTTCAACAATAAGTTTCTTGTTATTAATATTTATATATATATATATATATTATATATATGTGTGTGTGTGTGTGTAAAGTGGTTATATATGTGCTGAGTTTTATCAGCGCCTTGGAAATTGTAAGTCTTGGTCGGTTCGTTTTGTTTCTCTATTCTCCACATCTATATTTTTTTAATGGAAAAAAGCCTCATAATATGTTATTTAAATAATAAATCCCTCGTGGAATAAAACGCTCAGATATCGGTTATTATCTAAGAAATAGAGCACTTAAGTTCCAGCATGGATGTAACATAAAATTTATTATCTTTCTGTAATCCGTGGATCGACTCTGGGATCGGAAGATCCTATAGGGGCATAACCAGCTCCTGTAAAGCGTGTTCCTGATCCTTAAATGGGCTGAGTGAACAGCCATGAAACTATAATGGAGATCACCTCCCTGTGTTACCGTTGGGCGATAAACATTACTTTCTTATCAAGCACTGAACAGAAGACTCTAAAAGGTTGTTCTTTATTTATTTTTTTATTAAAGGATTACTACAGTGTGGATTCACTGAGCAATAACATTGTAACAGTTAGGAACCAATGTTTGAAAAAAATCGTTTCTTTATTTAGCGGTCATTCTTCTATTGATATTTGTTATACCTGTCACACAGGCTCGCGATTACCTTTTAACGTCTCCTTCGAAGAACGGCGTTACGAACGTTTGAGTATGGGAGGTTTACCATAGAAGGATATTATGCTAGCCACTACACCACTAGTGACCCTTTTTTTGGTAAAGAATATATGCAAAAGTTATTAAACTATTTACGACTACTTTATTTATTTTTATATCTTTAACGACAATTCGGTGATGATTCCTTAAGATTGATTATTTTATGTACTGATATGTTATTTTATTATTATTTTACACTATATATCTGATCTCAATTTTAGTACTAATAGATCTTCGTTAAATATATATTTTATATATTATATGAGCACTCATAAAATATACTTCAAAACAAATTGAGTAATTGTAAATTAAAGTATCTAGTTGGGATGAGAGAAAATTCTTCATGCTATTGCTTATTACATAGTATGTAATTATAATTATTATTTATTTGTTTTTAGGGGAACCTCTAAACAAAAGGGGCTGGCTGGCTCAGCACAAATAACAAATATTTTTCCAGCATATATTAATAACTAATACATACGAAAATCTACGAAACAATGAAAATGTTCACAGTTATCCATATATATGAAAAATATATGTACATTGTTAACCACTTGAAATATATTACTATTAATATTTTATAACTTTATAACAAAGAAACGTCTGTAAATACCTACATTCTTACTTAATACCGTATCACTCTTGACCACTTCAAGAAGGATCAACATTATGATTTTTATTATTATTATATATAACAATTTTGGGTCTATTACAATTTTTTCCATCGGCATTTCATAAACAACATTCACAGTAGTTTTGTAAGTAATGAGAATACGTTGTCTAATATTTTATAGAATTATCATATTACTCTATTGTTTATTTTATGTACACACTTGTATTTACAAAGGACTAAAATATAAGAACGCCCAGTAAATATTACATCAATAAAAATAAAATATATATGAAGTGGAGTGAGAATGATTGAATGTGTGTGTATGTAGGAGAGAAGTAGATTCCAGGTGCAATCAATAAAAAACTTAATTAAGTAGAAAACCTAATTTATTTTGCTGACGTTGCGGCCTAAATTTCAAGCCTTCATCGAGGCCACTAATGAAGAGATATCACAACGATCATTGTTCATTTTTTCATTCACACATTTTGTTTATCTCCCTCCTTCAAGCCCTGAAGAAGCCTTAAAATTTAGGCCGAATCGTTGGCACAAATAAATTATTGACTGCACCCGTATTAACTTCCCTCCTACTTACACACACAGTCAACTTTTCTCACTTTAATTCGGTATATATTAGGGATGGGCATAATCGAATGACGATTATCAGATCATTCGAATTAATCGATTATGGTCAGGAAAAATAATCATTTGAACTCAATTTTTTTACGATGTATATTCAAATATCCATAAAATGGTAATATGATAGGCATAATGGAATGATTGATCCTTTTTTTTTTATTTTTTTTTTTTTTTTTTTTTTTTTTTTTTTATTATGGAATCATAGAATTATTCGATTATTAAAATCATCATTAAGCCCACCCCTATTGTATATTTTACCTTTATTGATATAATAGGGGTACTCACTATGTTTGCTATAGCACAAAAAATGTGCTATAGCAAACATAATGAATTTCCCCTAATATTAACTGGGCATTCTAATGTTTTAGCCCTTTGTAAATACAAATGTGTGATTAAGAGAAACTATGTAATATAATAATTTTATATGACAATAGCCAGCATATCCTCAGTACTTATAAAACTAATGGTTCTTTTTTTTTTCAATGAAATTTCGGTGAAAAGAATATTATTATAAAAGAAGACCTAAAATCGTTATAAGTTTATATCACGGGGAGTCTAAAAATCATCTTTCACATGTCTCTTCTTAGAATGTTGATCTATAGCATTTCCAAGTCAATTGTAACCTTTTCCAAGTCAAATGTAACTTTTTCCAAGTCAAATGTAACCTTTTCCAAGTCAAATGTAACCCTTTCCATTTCAAATGTCACCTTTTCCAAGTCAAATGTAACTTTTTCCATTTCAAATGTCACCTTTTCCATTTCAAATGTTACCTTTTCCAAGTCAAATGTCACCTTTTTCTTCACTTCTAGCCTTAAATATTCCGTTTTATTTATTTATTTATTGAAAAATAATTAGTTTAATTAAAATTATGACTTTTTTAATAATTTTGGCATATCATATCACTGTTTTTTTTAGATATTTGATATCAAGTTCTATTTTTACGAACTAATATTTAAAAAAAATATTTAGTTTTAAAATAGTTGTTGATTTTGAATTTTTAGAGGGGAGGGATAGTTTTTGGGAATAATTAATGTGTTTTCGGGTATTATAATGACGTTTTTCAAGATGTATTTTTTATCGCTCGCGTGCATATTAACTCGCATTTACTTTTAATGTTTTTTATTGATATAGGGATTAATTAATATGTTTCCGGGTATTATAATTACGTTTTTCGAGCTGTATTTTTTATCGCTGATGCGTATTTCAACTTGAATTTACTGTTAATGTTTTTTATTGATATAGGGATTAATTATTGTGCTTTCGGGTGGTTATGATTACGTTTTTCGAGCTGTATCCTTTATCGCTCATGCGTATTTCAACTTGCACTTACTTATAATGTTTTTTATTGATATAGGCATTAATTGTTGTGTTTTCGGGTGGTTATGATTACGTTTTTTGAGCTCTATCTTTTATCGCTCATGCGTATTTCAACTCGCATTTACTTTCAATGTTTTTTATTGATATAGGGATGAATTATTGTGTTTTCGGGTGGTTATGATTACGTTTTTCGAGCTGTATCCTTTATCGCTCATGCGTATTTCAACTTGCACTTACTTATAATGTTTTTTATTGATATAGGCATTAATTGTTGTGTTTTCGGGTGGTTATGATTACGTTTTTTGAGCACTATCTTTTATCGCTCATGCGTATTTCAACTCGCATTTACTTTTAACGTTTTTTATTGATATATAGGTTATTAATTGTATTTGCGTTGGTAATTACGTTTTTTGAGCTGTATTTATTGTCGTTTGTTCGCATTTCAACTTGCATTTAGTTCTTATCTTTTTATTGTTATAGGCTGTTGCACAATGCTTTTTATTGTTGTTTTTGCACGTTCTGATTACTTTTTTGAACTGGATGTTACATCGCGCTTGCGCATTGTTTTAGATCACTTTTTATTTAAGTTAAAATGTGCACTAGCTATAAAAAAATGTCATAAAGTCTATTAGTATTCCCGAAAACACTATAAACGATCACTCTATCAAATATTCATGAAACAGGAACATAACTTGAAATGAGTAAAAGCAATAACAAATAAGGATCAAATAATGTTACAAGAACACCCGAAAATAGAATAAACGATTCCTCAATTAAATTATCAAATAATTGTAAGAACAAGTCAGGAAGTGGGTCCATTATAAAATATTTAGTTAAAAAAACTTACACAGAACGCTAAAAAAGGAACTATAACTATTCCTTTTATAAAAAAATAATTAAAAAAAATTATAAGATAAAAATAAATAAAAAAAGCTAAATGATGTAGGTATATTCCAGCAACGTTATAATGAGAACTAAAAACAAAATAATCAATCAAAAACTTAATCATAACCACCCGAAAGAACAATAATTCATCCCTATATCAATAAAAGACGTTAACAGTAAATGCAAGTTGAAATATCCAAGAGCGATAAAAGATAAAGCTCAAAAAACGTAATCATAACCACCCGAAAACACAACAATCAATGCCTATATCAATAAAAAACATTATAAGTAAGTGCAAGTTGAAATAGGCATGAGCGATAAAGGATAGAGCTCAAAAAATGTAATCATAACCACCCATATGCACGATAATTCATCCCTATATCAATAAAAAACATAAAAAGTAAATGCGTTTTGAAATACGCATGAGCGATAAAGGATACACCTCGAAAAACGTAATCATAACCACCCGAAAACACAATAATCCATCCCTATATCAATAAAAAACATTGAAAGTAAATGCGATTTGAAATACGCATGAGGGATAAAAAATACAGCTCGAAAAACGTAATCATAACCACCCGAAAGCACAATAATTAATCCCTATATCAATAAAAAACATTAACAGTAAATTCAAGTTGAAATACGCATGAGCGATAAAAAATACAGTTCGAAAAACGTAATTATAATACCCGAAAACACATTAATGAATCCCTATATCAATAAAAAACATTAAAAGTAAATTCGAGTTAATATGCACGCGAGCGATAAAAAATACATCTTGAAAAACGTCATTATAATACCCGAAAACACATTAATTATTCCCAAAAACTATCCCTCCCCTCTAAAAATTCAAAATCAACAACTATTTTAAAAATATTCGTTCGTAAAAACAGAACTTGATATCAAATATCTAAAAAAAACAGTGATATGATATGCCAAAATTATTAAAAAAAGCCATAATTTTAATTAAACTAATTATTTTTCAATAAATAAATAAATAAAACGGAATATTTTAGGCTAGGAGTGAAGAAAAAGGTGACATTTGACTTGGAAAAGGTAACATTTGAAATGGAAAAGGTGACATTTGAAATGGAAAAAGTTACATTTGACTTGGAAAAGGTGACATTTGAAATGGAAAGGGTTACATTTGACTTGGAAAAAGTTACATTTGACTTGGAAAAGGTTACAATTGACTTGGAAATGCTATATCTTAAAGCGGTCGGGAGTGATCGGTATTCAGTAAGAATGTAGGCATTAACAGTTGTTTCATTCTTGTTATATATCAGTACATGAAATAATCAATCTTAAGAACCGAATTCGTCGTTAAAAGATATAAAAATAAATGAAGTAGTCGTAAATAGTTTAATTATTTTTCCTGATAATACATCTCACAAAAAACAGTCACTAGTGTAGTAGTGACTAGCATAACAGTTTCCATGCCCCAGGTCGCATTTTATACATACATTTCATATATTTGAAAGATCATAACCTTTTGCGCAATAAGGTTTTAAGCGTATATAATAAATAAAGTTCAGTCCTCGAGTTTTCTTTATTTTATAGCGCAGAAAACAAAGAGTTGGCTGCTGGAAATTGCATGGAATATATATTAACAGTAAGAGCTCCATTATAGCTGCTACCGTTTATCGCCGCCTAATCCGAGGCACCTGTTCCGTGGAATTCCCTGGTTTTTAAATTTCCGTTTTCCTAAAATACAAGGCTAGGAACGTGATAAGGTAATTTAATGTCGGAGAAAGGTGCTCATTAGTAAGCCCTAGGGGTCTAGCTCTTTCTAAGACCGAATTCATTTTATTGCCGGGTTTATTTCTTTGCTTGTTTTAATTCCGTCAATGTCTCAGACCCATTCCTCCCTTTCAGACAGCGCTATTGCCCATTTTGCAACGGAATGTTGAGGGCGTGGCTAATAGCGCTAGGTTAATACGTATTCAAACATAAAAATATGTGGTTCTTCCTGTAATAGATATTCTTCGAACACAGAAACTATTTGGCTGTGCATTAAGATAAATTTTATTTTTCAAATATTTATTTATGCATGTCAGGTATCTCTATGTCAGGTAATATTATAGGGGTACTCACTACGTTTGCAATAGCATGCTATTTGTGTTATTTTGCTAGACCCGTCGAGTTTCTACAGTTATTTCCTGTATAAAATTGATGGGTTTAGCACAATAGCACAATTAGCATGCTATAGCAAACGTAGTGAGTACCCCTTATGTCAGGTATCTCTGTAATATATATTTATCTTCAAAAAATATAGAATGAGGTGATGAGGCTCACCTTTTGCTTTAAGTAGAACCTAAATCAAATACTAAAAGCTTAATCTCAATATTCTGCCATCATTGAGGTAATCCAGAAGGTGTCAGCTTACTATATATCGGATTGTTAATAAGTTTGACCGTTTCATAGAACTTTTTATTCTTCGAAGTTATGAATTCGGAATGTTTGTCCATTTTTAATTCTAGAAGTTTTAGATCTTTAGAACGACGTTCCTTTCACAATTTTCCGTTGTACGCCCTTTTGAAACGATTTTAATCGTTTTTCGGTCGACTTAGCAACATGCGAAAAGAGTTGAGCACCATATAATAGAGTTGAACGTATAATAGCCGAATATATTGATATCTTCAGTCGAAGAGCCATACTCGAAGAATTAATTAAGTTATTATGTTGCCTTAATTTTTGCCTCACTGTCTTATTTTTTTTACTAAAGTGGACGAAAACTTTAAATGTCTATCAAAGGTGACTTCGAGATAGCTTATATGTTTTGATAGTTTAATTTCGTAGTTATTTATTTTCAATTTTTACGGCAATTTTGTCTTTCCTTTTTGAAATGAGTACACTATTTCCTTTGTTTTTTTTCTGCATTCACATCAGTTTTCAACGTTTTCAGCTCGTTTGCCATGATTTGGCAGCTTTTTCTGAATGCATAACAGCCTTGTTGGCATTTGAGCTGCTAATGGTGACAGCAATATTATCAGCAAAAGCTGATATTGAGGCATGGTCGAACTTGGCTCGAACAATTTTTCCAGAATAATATTGAATTATTATTTGTTATTTAAAGTTTGGAAAAAGATATTATACAATGCGAGAAAAAAATACATGCAAGCTATCGATAAGAAACAAAAACTTTATTATATACAAATAATTGTTAAAATATTAATTTGTATTGTTGTGGTCAAGTCAATAAGTACACGAATTCTTTAAAAATGTGGCTTCTTAATTATAAGTTAAAGGTCTAAAAAATATCTTACACCTTAATGTGACTCACATGACAACCATAAAACACGGATTTAGACTAAGTGTATGTTGGTCGATTGTTGGCAGTCTAAAATCAGAATACAACGACTGAAACGACAAGAAACTGTAAGACGATATCGACTACTTCGACACTTACTGTTACTAGTAAACACAGTCGATCAAACCTCTTACAACTAGGGCTCATTTACACGGCCATCATATGACCTATCAGTACTTACGGAGTTGAGACAGGTCGTGTAGGCCCTTGGCCGCGTGGTGTGATCACCTGGGAGATGTACTCACCACGTATCTCGATGGAATTTTATAGGGTAGGGTCATCAATCTCCACGCCTATTTTTGTGAATAGATAGTGGAACCTAATGGTTCTTACTAATAGTATAAGGCCTATCAGAAATAATAAAGGGTTGAATATTGCTGTCAAATTCTTTTCTTATCTAATCCTTACAATTATTCGATGAATAATATCCATTTACTGAGACCTAATTGTTCCATGCATTGAAGATTACCCAAACCCATGCAATACAAAGCATTACCCTTTTATGACAAAATTCATTTTAATCTTAACCTTTAGCTTTAATCCTTGCTTCTGTAACGGGTGCTTCATCCGATAGCTGATACTTCACACGCTCGCTCACAGAAAGCGCTAGCGATGGCTACTTGAGTCACCGGCTGAATATAAGAAGACGCTATATTCAATACTATTTAATATTTTATTCAATACTATTATATATTAATATTTTTATTCATGTAACTGTTTTATAAGAAGAAACATACCTTACGAGGTATCCTTGACCTGGGGCGGATACATTAGTCTGGTAGAAAAGATCTCATCGTCAATTATTGACATGGTTGACTAACATCCCCAAGAGTCAGCTAAGCTCTTCAGATAACCAACCTGCTTCTACCAGGTGTTTTCTCCCTAGGTCAGAGTATCTCTGCCTTTGTAACATAATGTAGTCTATCTTTATTCAACATCCTTCAAATACCTTCTCTCCTTCATCCTTTCTATTCTCCTTGTCATGTGCACTTGTGTGGAATCCTATCCACTGCAGTTGTGCTACTACCACACGGAGCATATCCATCCGAACCAGTCCCGTCTGCTGATTGGTAGGTGCGGGTTCACTACTACCCGCTGAGTTACCTCATACCTGATGTTGCGATACGTGCTCTTCTTCCATGCATGAAAACGAAATTGTCTAGGCTTTCTGAGACCCTATCTTATCCATAATAATAACCATACCTCGACGATTTCCGAGAATCCTCTGAGGCATCTGAAAAGAATATGACCATTAGACCTGATTAAAAATATTTTAGTAATGATTTAGAAACTGCCTCTTGTGTAGTTTTTTTGCACGTGGCTTTTTGTTATTTATGGGCATTATTTCCTTTGGTTTTCTGAACACAATTTGCGCCCAACACCAATTATCCCTTTGAAAGTATTATTTAACCTTTGTTAACATGTAACAAGATGGCCGCACCTACAGTTCTATATTCATATCGCTCTGTATTTGTTCCCTTGCCATTTCTGTTTTACTGAGTAAACAGCCCTCAAACTTTGTGAATAGTGAGTTAGTGAACAGTTAAACACTTTATAAATCACAACTGGAGAGACAGGTGAGTGCAGTTAAAATTCATAAGCACGTAATAGATTGGTGATCGCCAGGGCCTGGAGACGAGGCTACTTCGGCACCTGCCGAGAGGCTACTAATTCCTTCTGCTTAGCTATTGTTTACAAGGTCTCGGCCAGAACTGTTGTCATTTCTCACTTCGTAACCGAGTCGTTATTCATATAAACATTATTTTTACTTTTATTTCTTTAAAGTTAATTTTTGTTCTATTTTATTTCTTAATATTTTTGTGAGTTTTCTTTCATTATCTCATTTCTTTTTTTTTTATTACTCAGATATGTTTCTTTCAATTATGTTTTCATGTGTATATAATGTAAATAGTTTAGTTTTAAGGTTTTAATATTTTTCTCGATAAATATTCTGTTTATTAGCCATTGTAGGTTCATATATATATATATATATATATATATATATATATATATATATATATATATATATATATATATATATAATCGATTTTTCGTTTCTTTATTTGTGATCATGGACTCAGATATGGTTACATCGTGTGATGACTCGGACGGAGAGACTCCTTTTTCCGAAATTAGTGAATCTGATTCACAATATTTAAAGCGCCGTTCACTACAGAAAAGAAATCGCCATTCAAACCCTGGATCCCAAGAAAATTCGCCAACCAAAAAGAAAAATAAACCGGCCAAGATCAAACAACCGCCAATACAAATTACATCACCGCCTAAAACCCGCAGTACTACTGCAGCCAACAAGAACGAATCAATTATGCCATCTACGTCTGCGACTCAGTCAAACTCTATCGCTCAGATTAACTCTAAAGCTCAGTCAGCATCTACCGCTCCATCTGCTTCTGCAATCAACAACTCAGTTACAGCTAAAAGCTTAAATGAGATTCCGGCCCAAGGGTTTACAAATCCAGAACCACCTCCTGTATTCGTCTCAAAAATTAACGATTTTATGTCCTTCGGTCGAGAAATAGCCAACCTGATTGGGCAGTCTAATTTTCGTTGTTTTTCGAGACATGATGACATCAAAATCAACACCACCTGTAAAGATAGCTACAAAAAAATTAATACATTACTTAACTACAAACAATTATGACTTCCACTGCTTTCAATTAAAGGAAGAAAAATCCTACCGAGTGGTCTTGAGAGGACTTCACTCAACCACACCTAAAGAAGCCATCAAAAGAGACCTGGAAGAAATTGGACACAACGTTAGAAATATTTCACCCGTTACACACCCGAAAGAAAAATATAGTTTACCTTTATTTTTCATTGATCTTGAACCGGCTAAAAACAACTCCGAAATATTTAATATTAATAGATTGGTGTACTCTACAGTTCGTTTAGAGGAACCGAGAAAAAAAACAATCATCGTTCAATGCACCAAGTGTCAAAACTTGGGGCACACAAAAGCTTATTGTTTTCACCAGGCTAGGTGTGTTAAATGCGCTGGCCCCCATGCATCTGAAACATGTCTGAAGCCTCGAACTGAGACAGCAACGTGTGCTCTTTGTGGCGAGGCCCATCCGGCGAGCTACAGAGGATGCACGGTTTATAAAACTCTTCTCCGACAGAAAATTCAAAACACACCGGGACGAAGAATCAAAATTTGGAAGAAGAAAGAAAATTTGGTTGATTTCCCAAGAATTCAGCAATCACCACAAACCATCGCGCAACCGCAGCCTTCTACCTCCACCATCACCAATGCTAAAGATGATTCCAAGAAATCATTCTCCGAGCCCGCCATTTTTAAGAAACAGCCACCTAACCGTCAGACGCCTTCGACCTCACAAACCAAGCCTCCGGCTTCCCATCAACATCCACAAGCTACATATCGATCAATCCCTTCCAACCATCCACCTCTGCGTGTAAAACCATCTCCGGAACATCCTCAGAAAATCACTCCCCGTCCCATTGTTCAGCCGAAACCCTTACCTCAAGTATCACAGAGGACTGAACATCCTCGTACCCAACGCCAAATCCATTCTCCTGTCAACACTCCTGACCACATAACATATCCTTCTCACGCTCCTTATCCACACCCTTTTCCCAACCAAGATCTTTCTAGCATACACTCCATCCTGAACTCCTTTCTCTCAGATCTTGCAGAAACCATTAAACCTCTTGTCACCCTTCTCACGAGACTCCTTTCAGAAATCCCATTTAATCTCCCACGATGAATATGAAGCCCCTGACTATAGTATTGTGGAATGCTAATGGCCTACATAATCACCGTGACGAACTGGACATATTTCTACATGACAAACAGATAGACGTTGCACTACTGACTGAAACCCACTTCACTCAACGATCAAAATTTTACATACGAGACTACATCACTTATAGATCTGACCACCCCGACAACACTGCCCATGCCGGATCATGCATCCTTATCCATAATTCCATATCGGATTCCCTTATTCCTTCTACTCCAACTGACACCATACAGTCAACCTCTATAATCATTTCAAGTCGTCCTTTCCATGTTACCCTTTCAGCTGTATACTGCCCTCCTAATAAATCCCTTCCGTATATCCAACTTGATACCCTATTTCGATCATTAGGACCGCGCTTCATTGCTGGAGGAGACTTTAACGCCAAACACCAGCGATGGGGTTGTCGAACATCCAACCCCCGTGGCAGTATCCTCTCAAGTATCTCAATCTCAAATTGTTATTCTATTCTCTCACCCATGAACCCAACTTATTGGCCTACATCTCTCCGAAAACGTCCTGATATCCTGGATATATTTGTCTCCTCTCAGATAAGCTCCTCCCAAACTATGATCGAAACCCTGAATGACCTTTCATCAGATCACAGTCCAGTTCTGCTATCCTTGCATTCGAGCTTTGTTCCTAAACCCCCGATCACCTCATTAATTACAGGACGAGTGGACTGGGACGGATTCCGATGCGACTTGGAGAATACATTGGACCTAAAAATTCCACTAAAGACTAGACATGACATTGATAAAGCTGTAGGAATACTGACGGACTCAATAACTAACAGTATAAAAGATAATACTTCATCCACATTCAACATCAATACTACTCCACAGACTGCACTGCCACAGCACATTCGTATCTTATTAAGAGAAAAACGCAGGGCAAGATCGAAGTGGCATAGGACAAGATATCCTTCAGATAAAACAAATTATACAAAATTGACCAACAAACTAAAATCAGAACTCAGGAAATTCAAAACTCAAACTTTACTTTACATGACCGAAAACCTCACTACCAACGATAACTCACTGTGGACGACCACTAAAAAACTCCTAAAGTTCAAAGATTTTAATCATCCTCTCCTAAATGAATCACAATCCTGGACAAGATCAGACGACGAAAAATCCCGGACGTTCGCACAACATCTCTCTAAAATATATAACCCTCATCCTGATATCCTTAATCCTCATCACCTCGAATGTATTGAAGCAGAACTGGATATTCCCCTCCAAATGAATCTTCCCCCTAAAGCGTTCCATCCATCCGAAATATCAAACATCATCCAGAGTTTACCATCTCGCAAAGCTCCTGGACATGATCTTATAACTTCCCATATCCTAAAACAACTTCCTCGAAAAGCCATCCTATATCTCACTTACATCTGTAATGCCGTTCTCCGATCCACGTATTTTCCCACTTCCTGGAAATTATCCATCATTAAAATGATTCCCAAACCCAAAAAGCCTCCTGAATACCCATCCCCCTACCGTCCTATCTCTCTTATATGCATCATGGGTAAAATCCTGGAAAAACTTCTGCTTAAACGCATATATCCCATCCTTGATTCCAATCACATTATCCCAGATCATCAGTTTGGTTTCCGAACATCCCACTCCACTATCCAGCAATGCCATCGTGTGGTGGACGTTGTCTCGTCTTCATTGGAGCGCGGATTGTACTGCACGGGAGCCTTTCTCGATGTAGAACAGGCCTTTGACCGAGTGTGGCACCCGGGATTGCTTTACAAACTCCGTAAATTCCTTCCACCTACATACTTCCTCATTATCCAGTCCTATCTCACAGGCAGGTCCTTCAAAGTAAATCATAATAATTCCTATTCACCCCTTTTTAATCAGTACGCAGGTGTTCCTCAAGGCAGTATTTTAGGACCCATCCTTTACACAGTTTATACAGCTGATATCCCATCCCATCCTAGCACTTTCCTTTCTACCTATGCTGATGACACTTGTGTGTTATCAGTCAATACTGATCCAATTATTGCCTCCCAAACTCTTCAATCCCATATCAGAGACCTTGAAGTATGGTGTCAGAATTGGAGAATAAAAATAAATTCCAATAAATCCCACCAAATAACCTTTACCCTTCGTCGTAAACCAATGACAACCTGCCCAACAGTATCCTTCAATAACACTCCTCTTGTCCCAGTTGAACAGATCCGATACCTAGGACTGCACCTGGACAAACGTCTCACTTGGAACCCTCATACAAGACTGAAAAGACAAGAAACTGCTCGACGTTTTCGACTACTTCAACACTTACTGGACAAACGCTCAAACCTTCCACTTAAGTACAAAAGACTCATCTACATGACTATCATAAGACCAATATGGACTTACGGAGTAGAGATTTGGGGCTCTACTAAACCATCAAATTCATCTCGTCTCCAATCCTTACAATCCAAAATCCTTCGAAAAATCCTCAATGCTCCTTATTTTGTCACAAATAAACTCATCCATAAAGACCTTAATATTTCCTTTGTTGCTGACTTGGCCCGAACCAGGTACCACTCCTTTCATGACAAACTCCATTCCCACTCTAACCCACTAGTTTCAATCCTTGCTTCCTCTACAATCCCTGATAATCCTCCGAGACGTCTGAAAAGAAGATGGCCCCGAGACCTTCTTGTTTAACATAGTCTGGGGAGCTGCCAATGGGTAGTATCCCTACATATGAATCATGTCAACTTATCTTGTACCACATTTACTAAATGTATTTTATTATATAGTTGTAAATACCAATAAATATATTTAAAAAAAAAAAACCTTTGTTTGTTTGTAATTTAGCGTTTTTAAATGTTTTCACCAAAATTAAGAATCGTTCTCTACATTTTTGAGACTTCAACGTACTTTAACGGGTGTTTTTTTTATTGTATAAATTTTTTTCAAAATCAAATAGAAAAATAGACTTAGTTTTCTGATATTTTTTAAACCTCTGAACATATTAGTCTCTTTTCGGCTTCTTTCTAATGATAACCTAGCAGTTCACCATATTTAGTACTAGTAGGGACATCCTAACAACTGACAGAATCCGCAATGACCAATTCAGAGGGTGTATAACATCATTTTCCCTCTTATTGGTTATATGCAGCTGGTCATCCGATTTTCCAAATTTTCGTTTACTTTCGGAAATTTTGAGGAAATTTATTTTGCGCTATTAGTAAGGTTTTCAATCTTTTTACAGAATCAATGAAAGGCTTTTTGATGTCTGATTGAACTGTCCATAGTCCCTAGTTAGAAATTCTTCCAATGACCAACAATATCACAAAAAAAGCTTGTGTAACAGTAATATCAGTTTCAATTATCAACCCTAGGATCTGATTAAACATGGGTTTCATATTAGAGGAAGTTGGGACATAGGATCGGATGTGAAGCTGTGGTTCAAATTCCGGAATGGCCAAAAGTATTGAATCTGAACTAATAATAGAATTCCGTGAAACGCTATAAACTATAGAGCTGTAAATAGGACACTGGATGGGGTCTAGTTACAGGGGTCTGGGAACAACAGAGGAAACAGGTATTTGTCTCAAATGTTTCAGATGTAGGCGGTTATGAAATTATATCCTGGCCCTTAGTGAAAGAGCACGTCGGATTTTCTTCCTTGCCTAAGAATTATGTGACCTCAGTACTTTCCGATTTAGTTATCGAAGTATATAGTGATCTATTAGCTTGCTAAAGGCTACTGAGGTTAAAAACACCAATTATTTCACAAAAGTTACTAAAATCATTTATGATTTAAAGATTTTTAAAAAATCTTAAATACTTAATTTATCCTGGGACAAGAATTTAGAATAATATTACAAAATATGTTTGAAAAACTAAGAGTAAAAGATTTTTATTTTTAAATATATTTATTGCAATTTATTACTGTATCAATCAATAATACATTAAGTCAATGTGATTATAACTGTTCGCGCGTACGCGAATTAAAAATAATAATATTTATTATGATTTCAATTTATTTAGATTAAGCCTTGGATACGGCACAGATGTTTAATTCTACAGTCTTTTGTTTTTGCTATAGCGTGAGCCTGAATTGAGATTTTGTCCCGATTGTATGTTTTTGTAGTCCGTGACGATATTTTTGATGATATACGATTCCCGGTCACGATATAGGGACTCAATTTTAAGAATTTAGGTTCTCCTAAGTTTTGCAAGATCTAGGAGCAGCTGGAGGAGACTGCCGAGCCTGAGTGGGTCTGTTCGAGAAGACACAAGAAGGCGATTAGGTAAGCTGCTGTCTATCTTAAATTTACTTGTAAAACGACTTGGAGATCCCTTATTTTGGGCAGAATCTAAATTTAATGTTTTTATTATTATTTTTTTTTCATACAGTCCACAACAAGAGAATTTTAAATGGTACAATTAGTACCATTAACTATGAAGAGGCATGTAGAAAAACCACCGATTGGCAGGACTCTAAAAAAGTTCTAAACCAGACGTTTTCTAGACCATTTTATTTTCAGACGTATCGGAGGATTATGAAGAATTAAAAGGAAGCAAGTATCAAAACTAATGGGTTAGAGTAGTAACGGAGTTGGTTATCAAAGGAGAAAAAACTGATGCGGGCCAAATCAAAAACATACGGAACATTTAAGTCTTTATGGATAAGTTCATTCGTGTCAAAGTAAGGGTCATAAAGGATTGACGAAGGAATTTTTGGAGTGTATGGATAAGAGAAAGTAAATAATTTGACGATTAAGCAGGACCGAATACCTCAACTCCGTATGGACAGATAGGGTTTATGATAGTTATGTAGATGACCCATTTGTAGTTAAATGGAAGGTTAGAGCGTCTGTCTAGTAAGTGTTGAAGTAGCCGATATCGGCAGGCAGTTCCTTGTCTTTTCAGTCGTGTGCATGTATTCTGACACGTCGGCTTTAAACTTATCACGTATGGAAGGTCTTAAAACATCAAGGTCTTATAAATGAGTCATTCGTTTCAAAGTAAGCAGCATAGAAGAATGACGAACAATTAGATGTGTTAGTAGAGCCCCAAAGTGTAAACAAAATACAATAAAAATAAAGATGAATAATACTAATAAATTCAAAGTTTCTGATAATAATATAGAAACTAAATTTAAAAAAATATGTAAATATATACACAATTACAAATTTAAATCAAAAGACATTTACTGTAGTGGTGCGGTGCTAATGAAATAATATAATTAAATGTGCAAATTCCACACAAAATAAAATTTTATTTTTAAAAAGGTTTTCTTGATTTAAATTTAAATTTTCATATCATAATATATAGTGCTTGATAACTATAAATAACCTATATTTTTCTCTTTAAAAAGTTTATTTGAATTCAATCAATTCTTTTGACTAAATCTTATTATTTTGTTGCAAATTGAAGACACGAGGTGCCTGAGAGACAATTGTAAGTCAAAGGTGAGACCTACAGCTGAAATGCACCCTACCTCAACGCAGTGTGTTGGGGGAAGTGGGGAAGGTGTATTAGGTTTAAATCGCGACGAAACATTACGTGATGCCTGGGCCTTAGTTACTGGGAAGAAATGGAACTTGCCAGCAGAATGCAGGGATCCACGTAGGCAAAAAACAACAGTTGCAGGAAATGACATGACCATCCCCGTAAGTTACGCTTATGCTCCGCTAGAAAACTTAATTGAGGTAGATCACCCTACCGACAACGCTAAACCCCCCAAAGACAAACCACCTTCAATATTCATTAACGGCATCCAAGATTACCAAGCTTTCGTCGCATTTTTAGAAAATAAATCGTCTCCAAATTCATTTTACCAACTGCCAGGGAGAACATCCAGCCAACTACCGTGGATACCAAGTTCTGAAGGAGTTGAAGATTCAGCGAGCTTCATGAACACACCGCTCCGAACGACCTCATCCTCCACCACGAAGTTACGACGAATTTCCAGATCTTTGTCAAAAAAGTCAATCAACTCACCATCTAAGGATACTGTGTTCCATTAGAGTTACCAGTTCAGCAGCTGAGAGCTCCGACTCGACAACAGGAACTCCAACAATTGGGGCCACCAATTCAGCCATAAAATCATCAGCCTCCAGATGGGACCAAATTACACTTTTCCCCCTACCAACAACGAACCAACAGGCTCGGATGTGGGGAGGGAAATACATCAGCAGCCGTCTTCAGGTGAAAATTCATCCCGAATTCCACAAATAATTAGAGGGTTGAATAATCTTATCCAGTCCCTTTTGAACCTTCTCCAAGAGCTCGATTACTTCACCCAAGCTATAAATCCTCCAAGTGGCTCCTAATAATTATAATAATAATAAATTCTTTATTTATTCTGGGACCAGTCCCTTTTGAATAATTTTACAAAAACATACAAACAGAACTTTAGTGTCTTAGAGTAAAAACATAAAACAAACAAAAAATAATAGAAAATAAAAATGTGAACAATAGTGATACATTAAAGGTAGCTAATAATAATTAATAACAAAACTAGACAAAAGATAAAACAGAAAAATATGTCCATATACACAATATTTTAAGTAATAGTGCTTTACTGTTTTAATGTTAAATTATTGAAATAACAAAGTTAAATATACAGGTGCACCACAATGTAAGATGTTGTACTTAAATAATTGTTTCTATATGTTTTTGTTTAACTAATTTAAATTGAATTTGCAAATCTATTTAGGGCTCTTTGAAAATTGAATAGAGAGGAAGTGATCGAATAGACGGGATTTGAAAGTCTGAAGAGTATCAGAATGCCGGGTATATGAAGGAATGGAATTTCATACGAAAGAGGAGCGGATTAGAAAGGATCTGTCGAAGGCTGAGGTTCGATGAGGCGCCACATACAGGTCTGAAGGCCGTGAACGAGTGTTGCGGGAATGAATGGAGGATTTGAATGAAAACATCTGAGATGTAAGATGGGCGGCTGGATTGGAGAACTTCGAAGAGGAAGGTTGTTAGGAAGTATTTACAACGGTAGGAGGGGTAAAGCCACTTCAACTCTTCGTAGAATCTGGTAACAGGATATCATTCATATCTGGTCCCTGGATATCCCAAATATGAAGCGAATGAAGCAGTTGAATAATCGTTTAAATTTAGCTTCGAGATCTCTAGAGACACTCCCATACACCGCACAGTAGTTGTCAAAGTGGGGGAATAATAAGGAACAAACTAGAAGCCTACGGGTTTCAAGTGGAAGTAGGTGACGAAGGTGATTTAGGAGTTTTAAGGTGGATATAGTGCGTCGAGAGATTTCGGAGACATGTTTTTTCCAGGAAAGAGTTTGATCGAGGATAATTCCGAATTTTTTAACGGTTAGGTGGAAATTGATAGGGTTATTATTGAGGAACAGTGTTGGGATTGGAGGAAGGGTTTTAAGGAGGTTATTGGAGCCTCTTACAATCGCCTTTGTCTTCTCTGCATTTAACTTAAGCTTGCTGGCTGCTGCCCAATAACTGATTCTGTTGAGATCTTCTTGAAGTTTCGCAGTCGCTTGTAATGGTCCGAAAGAGGAAAGGTTAGGTAAATTTGGATGTCATCTGCATACATATAGTATTGGGAGTGATATATATGATTGAGAAGATCATTGATGCAAATGCCAAAGAGGGTGGGAGATAGTGATGAACCTTGAGGAACACCACAGGATAGAGGCAAAGTCCTGGATGAAGGTTGGCCTGGAACTACCTCATACTGTGAACGGTCGGTAAGGAAGGATTTGAACCAGCACAAAGCACTGTTGGATAATGGAAGGTTCTTTAGTTTAGTAAGAAAGATTTTATGGTCAACTGTATCAAACGATTTGGAAAAATCTAGAAGGATCAGGATGGTTAATTTTTGATGTTCGATAGCGGATTGTTGGTCGTGGATTATTTTTAGAAGAGCAGATTGTGTTGAATAGCATAGTCGGAAGCCGGATTGGGGAGGGTTGATGAGGGAACGTTCTTCCAGAAAATTTGATTTTGAACTAGGCGATCCAATGGTTTGGAGAGGTTTGAAAGTAGAGAAATAGAACGGAAACCGGATGGTGTGGAAGGATTAGGAATTTTATTTAGTGGCCGAACTAAGGCGGTTTTCCAAGAGGTAGAGAAAATGGAGCCTAATCGTATAATAATAGCCTTATTAACACTCTGAAATAAAATAAAGACTTCAATTATTGAAATAGTACTGGACACCATACTTAAAAAACAAGACGAGAAGACCTGCTGCTAAGTACTGTCCTTCCTCATGCCTGACATGTCATTATTTTGTTTATTATTCTATCCTATTTGCTGATTGTCACATACTGCTGACAGGTGCAAATCTATAAATATAGTGAAAAAAAAGTAAAGGTTTTTCTCTTATTATTAGATATGTTTCGTTGCCATTTTAAATAACAGACTTTTCCTGGATACCTAAAATTTATTAAGATTCAATTTAACCCTATTCATGTAAACAGTAAGATATTTTGTAGGATTAATGAGAGATATGTCAAAGGGTGGTGTAAATATTTGGGCAATGTATAAGATGAACGATAGTAATATAATTATTTTCAAATGGATAGGTTCAGAGGGCCAGGCTTGGGTTCCAACCCGTCTCCATTAATTATTGATATGGTTGCTTTAAAGTAGACTTAGTGGTCTAACGTATATTCTGTTTACATAATTTCGTTGTACAGTCATTAATAAAGGAAGAGCCTTTTCTTTTTAATCGTAGAAACTTTTGTCAGGAATGTTTAAAACCAGACCACTCATTTGAAGTTGGTTCTGCAACTTAAACTTCACTAATTAATGATATTGCAGAAATTCTAGTAATTGATATATGCTTTATGCCACTTATGCTCATGTAAGTTTATATGTAATATACTATCTTTTATTGATATCTTAAGGTATTTTAAAAATGATAAATTTATTATTTATTTGTGATACCTCTTCTACCCCTGTGGGTCATTAGAGCTGTTCATCGCTGTAAAGACACTCTGAGTTGGCTACAATCGCAAATTCTGGACGATGATCTGAACGCCAACTAAGCTTCCCTGATGGCATTGGCCTCTTCCGTAAAGACTAAGCAAGCCCCCGGAAGCTGGTATAGGAGTTCTTCATTCGTTGTTATTCTCTTATATTATTATTAGCATAAATTTATTATTATCTTGATATTTTTCTGGAAAAAAATCAAGAGAATAATAAAAATAGAAAAAATGGTTCTTCTTGTTTTCACTTTATTTATTTTTATTCTGTAATATTTAGTTCTTCCAATTCGTAAATTAATAAATAAATACTAACCACGAGAAACAATTAAATATTTCCATCTAATAAAACGAATGGTACTGGAGTAATATATCATAATAGTAATAATGATAAAACCAGGTTAGTATAAAAAGCTGTTCAATGGATGCATATAATGAGCGTAATTAAAATCATTAATGCCGTTTTCGTAATAAATTAGTAAAATCGATGATACAAAGTGTTATTTTCGACAATATAAAGGTTTTTTTTTTTTTTTTTTTTTTTTTTTTTTATAATATGATAATATATGAGTGTAGTTCATGTATCAAAATAGCTTAGAAATTTTAAACGTACATCTGCTTAGAATACGTAGTTTCAATTTCGTAAAAGTAGATGCTCAATGTATTTTTTGTGCCGTATTTACTACTTGCACAAAAACGTACTGCATTTTGACAGTATTTTTTATTTCGACTTATGATCTATAAATGTTAAAAAATGTAAAACTTGAGGAAGTGAGTTAAGTGAAATTACAAAAGGAAATTTCCTCTAGAAAATATATTCGTGTTCGTTTAAATACATGTCCAAGCTTACATCTATAAATAAAACTATAGATTACATTTTTTTTTAATGACTACTTTAAAACTAATAAAAATTCAGCCGTGAATAATAAAGTTAATTATTATTTAAACAAGATATTGTTTATAGAGGATCCTAGAACCCTTTACTATTCCTTCCATTAGTTCCTCCTTTGTTTGAGCGAGGGACTAATTTACCTCCTGTGAGCATCCTTGAAGCACTTTTTTGGCTTCAGAGTGTCTGTAGAGGTTCTAATTTGGGTCCAACCATTGTTCCTTTGTGGTTTTCCATTCTCTTGTCCGTGGTTAGTTACCTTTCTTGCTCTCTCTTAAAAAAATGTCACCTTACTCCTGTGTATTTCTATTTCGGGTGCACTTTGAAAAGGTACTAGGAGTTTACATTGACTCAATAATCTGATTAAAAATATCACAGGCAGTGTTGTTAATTACAATTTAAATTATGGAAGTTAATAGAATATGAGTGATGATAAAAGGATATACCTTTAATCAGAAAAAAAAATCTTAACAATTTTTAATAACTAAAAATATAAAAAATTCAATTGAAACATCTTTTTTACTTTTACCTAGTAAGTTTAGGGTCCCCTGGGTCGCTCGATAATATAATTTCTCTTTATACTGTCCTATTTCTGTCTATAAATATTTTCATTATAGATATATGTATTGAAAAAAAAAATGACTGATTGTTATCTTCTGTTTTTCATAGCCCTGAAGTTGGCCTAACATGTATGCTGAAACGTTGGCACAATATTTTAAGTTTACTTAATTGAAGCGTTTCTATGACTACATTCCCAACGAACTCCTCCACATGAAAACGCATGTCAGTTGTTATTGTGAGGGAGAGGGAGGGACAGAGAGAGGAATTAAAAAGGCTTGAAAATGAACATATTAATAAATAACTGAAATTTATGAATAATTAAAGAAAACTGGGTTTATTTTTTATCATGTTAAGCAATAAATAAGTAATAATTAATAACACTATAAACATAACAAACAAATGCTAGAATTCCTCTGATTATAAAATAAATATTCATAATGAACGAACATAAAGGTGAACGAAGCCAAATGTAAACTCAAAACCTTCACTCTTGGACGAAAATCCTGTCCGCCAGTTTATTTCAACTCATTTCCAATTCCTCCCTAAGATACAGTCCGGTATTGGCTTACTATTAGACAAAAGATTGACATGGAACCCACATACAAGACAAGAATTCAACCGACGATTCGGACAGTCATAGGGACCTCTTGTAAATATGTATATATATATATATATATATATATATATATATATATATATATATATATATATATATATATATATATATATATTGGAGTTCTAGCGCTGGCTAGGTTCTCCACTCAATGTGATGTATGTATGGCGTGTATATAGGTATGTGTGATTTATAGACTTTGTAAACATTCTATTGATTCATTATTGTATATATATTTTATTGTAATTTTATGCTGTGCAAATATTTTATGAATGTAGTATGTATGCTATCTTTCACCACTACTATTGATGTCCGAATTGGGACAGATTGTAATTCTACTCAATAAAAATTGTCGTGACAAAAAAAAAATTATGAACGATAAAACTGTATTATATATCCAAAGTTCTGTTAATAATATCATCTCACCCGACAAAGCTTTTAACTTTCTTGAATGAAATATTTGTACTAATAAAAGAAAAGGAAAATAAAATAAAAATGGAAAATATACAAAATCAATAAGCAAGCATCACAAAGGCAGGCGTTTTAGGTACACCATACCGCATGACAGATCGCTGTTCCTGGTTTCATCCCATTTTAACAGTACCATTGTACTATGTATTCAGAAACATTGTGGAGTAATTTTACTAAAGAAATATTAGCAAATAGTAATCGTGAACGGACCAACTTAATTTTCAATTCTGTTATTCAAATCTATCACTTCGAATAAAGATGTTTATATACAAACTGTTATACGCCCGACTTTATTAATAGACGCAGTTCTAGTTTCGGGCATCACTATTTTTTTTTTTTTATTTATCTTAATGTTTTTATTCACACCTGTCTACTTAATGGACTGGTGAGTGCGATAGGGGTAGGTTTTGACATTGTGAATAGAGTAATACCCAGCGACATCTTTTCCTTGCTTGATTCATGTTTTCTGTTTATGACAGGAGGTTTCCCATCCAGCTCAGCCTTTGACGGATGCTGTGATGCATTTCAATAATGGCCATGTTATGTATTAATCTGTTTATATGTCCGTGTAGCTTGTCGTAAGAACGTTTGCAAAGGGTTCGAATCTGTTCGTTGAATGTAGAAGGTCTGTACGTAAAGTAATGTTTTTTAACGTACTGTGGTGAATTTCTAGAAGTTCTGAAAGTTTTTGATTGAAAAATTTAAATTGAAATATGTGTATCTCTATAGCTGTGGCGCGTAAGTCCAAATGGGTTTCAGTAAGTATGCGTAAATGTTTAATTTCTGGTTAAGTAATTTTTTTGAACGTCTTAAAAGAAGTGAGTATAAAATATACAGTCTTTTGTTAGACGATATTTGTCTGTAGGCCCCATATTCTTCTTTGGAATGTCAAGTCGAGATATCCTATTGTGTCTGTCTATAGAATATGGATATTTTCAAGATATACTGGAGGGCAGGTTTCATGTCAATGAGTGAAAGTAATGTGTTGGTATCAATCATGATTAAGTGGAATTTTGCAATGTTTGCAGCAATTATAAAGCTGCTTTACTAAGTGAGCTGGAAAACGTTGAAACCTATCAACAATTAAATATGAGCTACAATTCCTCAATGTAAATTAGATTAAAAACAGACCTTCTGAAATTCCATATCAGTAGAAAAAAGGGAATGCTCAGATGACTTAGTTATTCAAAAGAGTTAATAGAAAGGGCAAAATTTTAAGATTCATGACGACAGCTTCTTGATTAGTAAATAACAAAACTCTACATACAACCAACAGTTGACGAACACATACGAACTCTATATTCGCGTTTTCAATGAAAATTACACGGACACGGCAATATACTAATAAAGGGTATGTCATCAACTGAAATCCCTGTTAGAAGAAGGCTAGAAAGAAGCTAGAAACCTTCTCTCCTCAGTTAAAGGCTAGGAAGGGGTGCTGCTGGGCACTTACATTCTCCATGCCCATCATCACCGCTGCTTACGTTTCTATAGCACATTTGCTTATTGTCACTTATTGCGATTGACAGGTGCGAATAATAAACATGAAGATGAAAAAAAAATCTTTACTACTATTGCGAAAAAAAGTTAGTCCGTTTAAATTCTATAGAATTAGAAAATGCATTTATGACAAGATTAATTGCCTCATTTAACCTTTGAAGAATAAATTTGTAAAACAAATTTCTCACTCATCCATTATTTACAAGAGCATTATAACTCTTAAATAATCCTCTTAAAGGTAATAAAACGCGAGATAATTCGGATTAGGAACAATTTAAATGTTTTATGGGCGGATAATTAACAAAGAATTACGAGAGGGGTAACTTTGTTATTAGACTGCTATATAAACGAAGCGGAATAGTTTAATTGTTTTTAATTCCGCTAATGTGCACTAATGATGGTAAGAGAGAGCTGCGAACAGCTGTTGGAGTAGTGTGGGCCGCTGGTTGCTACATCATCCATCATCAACATCTGTTCCCATCACCACTGTCCTCAACATTTCAGGGCTTCTGTAGCAACAATATCATTGTCACTGATACCATGCGCCTATTTGGAGCATTAATCTTGTTTTCTGTATTGAAGTATCTTTCGAAATAAATCGCTTATAATGCCTAATTAGTGTGATTTTTTTAAATACAAAAAATATTTATTTTAAAAATCCAGCAATATTCATTTCGTAATTATATTTCAATCGATTTTCAAGGAGTGATTTCAATGATTTATATTCTCCATATTTGTAATTTTCTTGTACTTAATGGACGACTTCCGTCGATCACCTATACTTGAAATTATACGAAATATTTCTCATAATTCATAATGTGCCCATGGTAGCAGAATAAAACTTATTTCTAACATTTATGCTTAAATATATCCTTATCTCCTTAAACAAGCATGACTAGTTATTAATTCATGTAAAACTGACGCGCCTTAGTTATTTTTCCTTAGTGTTAATATTTTATCTTTTCTAAAATCAGCAAATCCGCCAATACTTTAAAAAATACGACAGTTATCTACAGAGGCTTAACTGAAACCAAAGATACAGATAAATCAGTAATGAAATTTCCTGCGAAGATGAATGCGGGAAATCATCTGCCGAATAATATTTAAAATGAGTAGTATATGAACAATATTTACATACGAGTATAGTTTCACAAACCAAACAAAACAATAAATAAATAATTCCAGGAATATTTTAAAATAACTTAGAAAAACAAAAATAAATTATGACAAAATTAAATTAAGACTATTTCAATTTAGATATATTGATTCCTAGATTTAAAAAAAAATGATATTGATGTATCAGGTCATACTTTGAAACACGTAGAGAAATTCAAGTATTTAGGTTCAATTATAACTAGAAAAAATGAAATCCAGGAAGAAATAAAGTCCCGGTTAAAGGTGGGAAATGCGTGTTATTATTCAGTT
This sequence comes from Piezodorus guildinii, assembly GCA_023052935.1. Taxonomy (NCBI): domain Eukaryota; kingdom Metazoa; phylum Arthropoda; class Insecta; order Hemiptera; family Pentatomidae; genus Piezodorus; species Piezodorus guildinii. The sequence goes on from CM041292.1 coordinate 64,679,434, forward strand.
GCTAAGTTACTTAGTTCGCGGCTTCTATCTAAAAACTTAAAGATTAGAATTTATAAAACTATTATTCTTCCAACGGTTCTTTACGGATGTGAAACGTGGCCGCTTACTTTAAAGGATGAACAGCGGCTTAAGGTTTTCGAAAATAAGGTATTGCGTAAAATATTTGGTCCAAAGAGAGATGAGGCCACTGGGGAGTTTAGAAGGTTGCATAACGCGGAATTGCGGAGTTTGTACCCTGTGAATATAATTGAGTTGATAGCATCGCGGAGACTCAAATGGGCGCGTAAAGTTGTTGGGCTTAGTGAGGAACGGATTACGAGAAAGTTGGTATTCGCTGAACCGACTGGTAGGCGTCCGAAAGGTAGGCCGAGGCGTCGATGGGAGGATTGCATTAAGGCTGATCTCGGGGGCTTGGGCTTGACCGGTGAACATTGGACGTGTCTATGCAAGCGAAGTTTGGTGGTATCGGCATCGAACCTTCGGGTTCGGTAAGCCTATTATTATTTATTATTATTATTAGATTTAAAAAAACACTTAAATAACCTAGCTCACTTCAAGTATATACATTCGTAAATGCTTTCCAAAAAACTATACCTACCGGCCTGCGCTTTAAAGCACTATAACACAACTATCGACCAACACGCAATTCCTCACCTTCATTCTTGTTACTGTTTACTTTTCAGCACTTACAATATAAATTTTAAAAATAGTTTTCTGGACGAATTGAACTAAAATTACATCCATATATTCATTGAAAAGTTTTTTTCTTTTGTAACATTTTTTTACCGTCCTCTAGGATCCAACCTAGTCACATGCCCGCCCTACCTGCATTGCAATATATCCTCTATTTGTAAACTTTTGTCTACGACTTGATTTTATATTTTTCTATCGTTGATGTAGACTTTTCTTTTAATATTTAATATAGTTATAGAAAACTGAGGCTGTGTCCTTGCCTGTTGTTTGTTTGTTTATTTATTTAACGTCACTTTATGCTACTATGGCTTATCGGACGATGCTACAGTGGGAGTCCTAAATTTTGCCTATCCAGGTTTTATTAGGATAGAGATCTTTAACGAGTACCTGACATCGCACAGGCTCGGGACCACCTTTTAACGTTCCCTCCGAAGGACGGCGTAACTAAGGATTTTTTACTCCCATTAAAAAATCCTAGGCCCACCTGCGGATTTGAACCCGTGACCTTTGGCATGGGAGGCTGTTACGCTAGCCACCCAGCTACAAGTGATCCCTCCTTGCCTGTTTATAGCAGTTCTTGCTGGCCGTAGACCAGGCCTGCGAGTCATATAAATACACTCTAAATAATAACGATTCATAAAAATACACTAGCTTTAAGGACCCAAGCATTTAATGCTTGAGATAACTTACTTTTAAAGATCTTTTTTCAGCTCCAATATTTTTTCCATTCCATATTTAATCTTCTTTCTTACTTAGATATATGTACTGATGAAAAAAGTTTACGAGCTGATTCACAAGATCATTAACCCTTTAAGCTCTCTCCTGGTGTAGGTGGTAAATATTAATTGGTATTAGTCAGTAGTACTGTAGTTTGCGACAGTAGTCGGGGATATTTTAATGACATTGGTTCTACCTATTTTATGAAAAGCTATTAAAAGTAAATTTGTTTAACTGCGCACAAAGGAGTTGAAAATTTATAATGTTTTTGAAAGTTATTGGAGGATGTTGTGGTTCCCTGGGTATAGGAGAAAGCTCTATGGTTTGTTTTTCATCGTGAAGGATCTGAAATAGATTCAGGATGACAAACGGCGATTTATTAGTTATTCCTCGTAATGATGTGCTAGGCAGGTGTTCAAATCTTAAAAAGGTAGCTGAAGCGATTGCTGACGTGATCATTTTTATTTTTACATCGGGGCTTCTGTTCTATTGGAAATGTGTTTGAACCTGCAGATCTAGATATTTTACTTTCAGCCTTGGAGGACATTATTGATGAAAATATCTCATTTCATAAAATAAATAAAAAATGATAATAAAATAAGGATTATAAGATGAATATAAAAGAAAAGCAAGCCCAGGCTTGCTGAACTATCGGCAACCAACTGATATAAAGAAGTGAACCTACTTTCATTTTTTCCTGACTCTACACAGTAAATTATAACTTTACTTATCGAGTTTTTTTCCAATATTCACTGATATTGTTTTTCTGAAGTCTGGTGATGGTTAGGGATGGTTGTTTTCCAGAACAAGCTTAGGGAAATCGCTACTCAAAAGCAAACATCTGCGAGAAAAAGTGAAGTAACAACCATCGAGCGAATAAGCCGATTGAATCATTTTATTGTTTCTTTCCGTAGGTAAGAAGCCTAAGTGTGACATGATTAAAATTTAAAGGTGATTCCGGAACAAATTCAAATAAAATAGGGAATGAAGGGCTTGATCTGTGATCTTATGGATCAATAAATTCAATCTTAGTAAGTCAAGGTTTCTATATTAAAATTTGTATTCGATATTTATCGAATAATGTTTACATTTTTCTTCCTTTTTCTAATATGAGATTTATTAGGTGAATAGCCATATTTATTTTTTCATCTCGAAAAGGGGTCAAGCGATCGTTATACGGGAACATACATTTGAAAGTAAAGGCTGCTTCCACTGAGGCGATTTTTTACAGCCTGAAAAGTAGGGTCATTTATCCCAGAGCCAGTGAAATAGAAAGCCCTAGCACAGAGCTTTGAAAAGAACATTCCTGAATGCTATACCGGAAACACGCTTTTAGCTCGTGGCATTTCAAAAGATTTCTAGGAATCCCGGGTCACCTGCGGCTCTTATTCATTTACATCTTGTCACTCTTATTCAGATTAGTTAAATAAAAAATAAACTTTTAAGCCCCCAAAAAAGTGTATTAAATAGCTCTGAATAAACTCTTCTTTATTTAATTTCTTTATTGACGTTATGTGTGACAACTGTTCTAGTCAAGCATTTCATACACAGGTCCATCAATTGCAGTGCTTTTATCATTAATTGTCTCTTCCTTAATTGTTTTTACTTCATTTTTTGATTCACACAAGTCAAAAATAATGTAAAAACCAGTAAATGGGCTAAAATAATAACAGTCCCTAGCAGCACGTCTTTTTTTTTTTTTATTTATGTTTGTTTAGCATTTTTTACGAAATTAAAGTATGAGAGGGCGGGGTGGCTGAGTGGCTTAGCGCAAGTTAGTTTGAACGCATGTTGCCTAACAACCACAGATGATCCGAAACTTGAGACCAAATCATTACGAGTTAGCGTCTCGGTGCCGAGGGGCTATTATATCGGCATTAATCTCCCCGCTCTCCCTGGTCCCCGAAACTCCCGTCTAGCATTCAAAGGCAAGGTAAAGGTAAAAAAGAAAAGAAAAAAAATGTGTTATGTATGTTTGTTTTGTAAGACTGTTAATAAGCCTATTGTTGTTTTATTAAGGGCCATTTTAAGGGTTCAAAATACGAGTTAAGCGAGTGAGCTCTTAGAGAAAGCGTTCCCGTAATTAAATAATAATATGAATATACTTAAAAAACAAAACACTTTGTAGCTTTATTAGTATTGGTTTCAGTGCATTTAGAAATTAGTACTGTTTCTGGAATAACGGCGTGCCCAATTCTGTTATTGTTCCAAACCCGATGAATCAAATATAAGACTCAAAGAACAGTAGCCTAGTGTCCAATTCTTTTTATTCATACAATTTGAATCGCTTTCCTTTTTTTGTTTATTGACGAGGTATGATCGGAAGTTACTCGTTTTGTGACATGATTATCTGAAAACGCGAAAATAGTAATAAAATGTTTTCCTACCTTAAAAACAAAATCGAAGAATTCTTAAGACAAATTCCAAACCTTTTTATTTTATATTGGAAGTCATGGGGCATAAACTTTTTGACAGACAGTAAAGTTAAAAGCGGAGGGGAGCCCAGTTCTCTTTTAAGAGGAAAAGAATTTTCTTTTAGTTCTGATACGGCTCCCACCTGACATCTACCTTGAAAAGTAATTAATTTCCTTTCTTTTCGTTTTGATACCTTGAGTATTTTTTAATAGTTTTAAGTCTGCTACTGACAATGAGGAAAATAATTTCTTGCAAGTTTTACAATTGTCACAATTAATTAATCAACTAACGATTGACGGGAATTCGAAAACACCACCCTCTTGACATTTCTTTCGTATATAGAATTTAATAACTAGTTGTCATCGAGCTTGTGTGTATTTATATTTACTTATGTGGATATTTTATAAAAATAGGTAAAATAGCATAATCATTTTTTTCGTTTATTTAATAGAAGATATGTACATAAATCTGGCTCTTCTTCGAATAACATTAGAAAAATGCAGAAGGCTTAATCATTACTATGTTTAAAAATTTATTATAAAATCAATTCTAACAGAAGTCTCAAATAATATTTCAAACAATGCCTTATCAAAGTGATTGGTTCCACTTTCTATCTCCGACTACGAAGACTGTCAGATTTCTTAATTCCATTTTTCCTTTCTTATTTAATATTTGCATAAAAAGCTGTCTCGACGAATCTCGATCACTCCATTTTATGCCTTAGTTGAGAATTAAATAATATGTAAATTTCAATAAACCTCAATATTTCCATCCTTCGCGGACTTAACTATAATCAATTATTAATGTTCCGTTTAAAGTCACGTTCTTGCTTTCAAGAATAAAATAAAAATTAGCATTTTGTGTCACTCAAATAAAGTAAGATATTTATTTACATCATAATGAAATGAAAGAAAACAGATGGAGACTACGATTTTAGCTGGAATGAAGAAATTACTCAACATCAGAAGAAGGATTTGAAGAATAATTTTTGGTCCTAGAAAAAAAAGGAAGAATTTAGAATGAGATTGAACAAAGTGATGTAAAATAAAATTGAGGATCTCAAAGTAACAGTTTGAAAGGAAGGTTGAGTTTCCACGGACATATGGTCCTATAAAGAACCAGGCAGGCAAATATTTAGTAAAATGTGGAAGTATAAAACTCAGGGTGGATTTTTTAAGCGAATGAAGGATATTTAAGAAGATTAAATATCAGATAGGAGGACTGCTTAGATCGGGAGCATTAAAAACAAAAAATTTCTAAACTGGCGATTCCTGTGTGGAGGAAAGGAAAAATCCCATTGGAAGAGCGTGGACAGAGGATAGAAAGACGAGGCATTGAGAAAGGATGAAGGAGATTTGGAAAAAGAAGAGAGAAAGGACATGATGTTTTGAGAGGTTCTAGAGGGCCTGTTCTCGAAAATCAAAACAAAAAAAATTGGAGAAATAAGCAATACAAATTTAAATTACATTTTAGACTTGAGCATACTTTTTTTTTAAGAGTGTCTAAAAGTTAAATCGGGTATAAGTACAATATCTCTTAAATAGAAATAATTTGTAAATATAAAAGGAATTTTTTTAAGTCTTTTCGAAAGTTGAAAAATATAGAATATATTTTTTGTCAGATTTGCCAAAATGAGTAGATGGATGGAACAAAGACATTGAGTATTAGTGCTAAAGGAAACCATTTACTCTATATGTACTATAAGCATAGATAAAAAAATAGAATTTATGGTTAAATTTCAATCTTTTTTAATAATTATTCTCGTTTTTAGTCAAGAGACACTAATCATTTTTTTCTTTAAAAGTTATGGCGTATTTATGGTAAAATTTCAATTTTTCTTTCCTTTTTTTCATTTTTTTTATAACTATTCGCGTTTTTTTTTTTTTTTCTTATTCGAGTTCTGCGTATCTTAAAACGTAAGCCTTCAACTTTTGATTTTTTTTTTTTTTTTTTTTTCTGGTCGATTGCAAAGGTTAATTATTGAAAATAGTCAACCAAAAGATGAAATTAAATAAAATAATAAGGAAAAACAAACTTTAGTATATATTATTATACTTAATAATAGCAATGTAATTAAAAACTATAATATAATAAATATCAAACTTATCTATACAGGTATTATTTATTACTAGCTACAGTAGGATTAATATGTATATGTTAAAAAAAAACTCTATATATTGCAATTTCCTTTTTTTCATTTTTTTTATAACTATTCGCGTTTTTTTTTTTTATTTCTTATTCGAGTTCTGCGTATCTTAAAACGTAAGCCTTCAACTTTTGATTTTTTTTTTTTTGTTTTTTTTTTTCTGGTCGATTGCAAAGGTTAATTATTGAAAATAGTCAACCAAAAGATGAAATTAAATAAAATAATAAGGAAAAACAAACTTTAGTATATATTATTATACTTAATAATAGCAATGTAATTAAAAACTATAATATAATAAATATCAAACTTATCTATACAGGTATTATTTATTACTAGCTACAGTAGGATTAATATGTATATGTTAAAAAAAAACTCTATATATTGCAATTTCCTTTTTTTCATTTTTTTTATAACTATTCGCGTTTTTTTTTTTATTTCTTATTCGAGTTCTGCGTATCTTAAAATGTAAGCCTTCAACTTTTGATTTTTTGTTGTTGTTTTTTTCTGGTCGATTGCAAAGGTTAATTATTGAAAATAGTCAACCAAAAGATGAAATTAAATAAAATAATAAGGAAAAACAAACTTTAGTATATATTATTATACTTAATAATAGCAATGTAATTAAAAACTATAATATAATAAATATCAAACTTATCTATACAGGTATTATTTATTACTAGCTACAGTAGGATTAATATGTATATGTTAAAAAAAAAACTCTATATATTGCAAAAGCATTATTAATCTTTTAACAACTTATCTAGTATATTACTTCTAAGTACTATTCTACCCAAAACCAGGACCTTGGAACCGTTGAAATGTTGAAGACTGCACTACTAACCTCATTGAGTATTGTGCTAGAGTTTTGGTATAGGTGGTAGAGGTGTAGAGTACTGATGGAGTTCCATTGTGACTCTAGATCCTTCAATTCCCCTAGATTTAGTAGCACCTATTCCACATTAATAGGTCTATTTCCAGCCTTAGACATAGGTTATATCTAGCATTCTATTTATCTAACACGATGATTTCAAAGAATAATACTGAACGATGTTTATTTATTCATAAGTTTATAGTTTTAACTTCTCATAAAAAGTATAATTAAAACTGAAAAATAGAAACAAACTACATATAAAAATTATTAAAGTTGTTACGTTATTTTCCTTAATTGCTCCTTCTTTATTAAGACCATTTAAGTTCAGATCACGAAGGCGTGATATATTTGGACAATTAAACGTTTGAAAAAAATGCTGAAGCCTGAGGGCGAGAAGTTTAATAATCCGAGAAGGTTTTTTTTTATTTCCTTTCGTCATTCCTGGTATGAGGATATTTTCAATACTACAAAGAGGTTCATTGAAAGAGTAATTAATAACCGTTTCAAAGAATTCCAACAAAGGATGATTTTTTTTATTTACTTGTCATGGTTTTTAACTTAATGAAGTGGTTTTCGGAATTGACAGTTCTCTGATTCGTCCATATATTTTTATCGGCGTTCTTTAATAATTAGAATAATAGAATATTTAATAGTTTTGTTAAAATGGTAAATTTAAAATAGATTTATTTATTTATTTTTATATTAACATTGGATAAATTTTTATCTTGCAGAATTAGAATACGGACAATTTTCTTATTTAACTCAAATACCCCAAGAAAGGACTTTTATAATCTTAAATTGTTTGGTAGTAATTATAGCTACGCATAATCCACCTTTGCCAGAAGTATTATATAATTTTCAGTTCTAAGTTCCTTGTTAGTTTTGATAATTTAAAAATTAATATCTCTTCATTTCATTACCTATTATGACGATCCTGATATTATATGTTTTTTCTACATTTTATTACCTCTTTAAAATTTGGAGTGGCGTGGTCTGATGGATAAAGCACTGTTCTACTGTTCTTCAGGTTAATTATTAATTTCAGCCTTGGGGTGGCTTGAGGTAAAGTGGGTACCCAAAAATGAACGAAATCGGGTGGCTAAGTGTAATTTAGTCCTAATATTTCTTACAGTTTACCTGTTTCTTCTCTTTGCGCAATGTTACGGAACCTTCTAGATCTACACAGAATGGATATTTTTTTTTAGAATAATCGATCAAGACAAAGTATATCATATTTTTTTCTTTTTAATTTGTTTTAATAAGGATTATACAATCTGCCGCCTTCGGGCAATGAGTATTACAGATAGAATAAATCATTCATCCCAATTTACATTTAAATAAAATAAAAGTAAAAAAATTAATAAAGACTAAACAAATAAAAGAATATATATATATTATCAACACAATAAAAAATACATAAATATAATATCAATCTTGTTCATATTCATACCTATTACAATATTTACAAACTGCCCCTGGATCACTGAATCAAACCTCGAGATCCACTAGTGGATGTCGAGGCACAATCCCTAGAAGAGCCCAGCGCCTCTCATTCAGCTGCGTCACTGGTCTTGAGAGCCAGTAAGGGCTGCGCGAGGGCGCTAGAGCCACATACACTCGGGATGAGTGGAGAAGCTGGCCATTGCCAGCACTCCAATAACATAATTACAAGAGATCTCTGGGCCACTGCCGCTTCAACCTACGTAGAGCGTTATAGGGATGTTTGGAACTAGATAGAGAGTTTGCCAAGGGATTAGGGAGGTGAGTAAGCTTCTGATGGAAGATTATGAATTTGGAGGGGATTAGATCAAGGACAAATGGGATATACAGGTCAAGATGTAAGGATTTGTTGGTGACATAATATGGGGAATCGACTATCATCATTAGTAATTGTAAATAAATAAATACGTTCAGATATTAAAAATGAGATATTATTGTCCTTTACTTTACCTACACTCGAAATTTTTAAATTGATTTAAAAATGTGGTTGTAAATAATAATATTTTAGGAGAAAATTAGTCTGGGTGAAAGAGTATCTTAGTCTAGCCTGAGATGTACTGCTACTTCATTCAGCCAATCCAGAGGAACCACATTATAAAATACATTTGCATCTTTTCATGTTTCTCTCAAAAAATTGCTCTAACGATTTTGATTAAACTCGCAATAGCGATTTAAAATGTATGTGCTTTAATATCAAGTATGGATTCAATTTTGATTGAAATATTCTGACATGACTTAAATGCCGAATATTTGAATTTCCATTTTCTAAAGTACTTTAAATATTGTACATTAAAAATCAACCATTTAATCTTATTAGAAAAAACAAAACAAAAACGGCTAAATATAAAAGTTAAACGAATTTTACAACCAACTAAAGGAGAAAAAAGTAAAATATTTTGTCTGTAATTTTTTTTTTTTTTTTACACAATAATAGTGAATCTTGATGAATAATATTTGAAAAGCTAAAGATTTTAGAAAATAACATAATGTTATATACTACGTTGTAAAATATAAAGCAGAAAGACGAAATCGGCAAAACATAAGTGATTATTTTAGATACTGCTTTTTATTGTTAAATTATTTAATCTGAAAAACACTATAACATCGAAACTCAAATTAATTCTTAAACGTTTTTGCAAGTCTGACTTTATTTATGATTTCTTCAATTGTTTTTCACAAAAGAGGTAATTCAAAGTCTTGTCAAAACAACACTAGGTCTTTAAAATTCGATTTCGCCTTTTATAAAAAAAAAATAGAATAAAAATTAAAAAATGTGAAATTTATTTAAGGGAAGGTACTGCCGTATCTTCGTCCCATTACTTAGGAGTAAGTATAGACCAATTTAATGTTTTGTTATATTACCTATTGTTCAAAATAATAAAATCTTCCCAACCATATCTATATTTTTGATTTTTTATAGCACTCTAACTCTTCGGATAAAAAAAATAATAATGTCACAAAGAAATTATATTATTATTATATAAATATTATATATATATATATATATATACCTATTTATTACGTCTGCTGCAAAGAAAACTAGATAAAATATATAAGATTCCATTTAAAAACCACTTGTTAAAATATTATCACCTAGTTATTGTTAAGTATACAGAGACGAAAGATCAAGAAAAAAAAACTCATTGTTTTCAAATCGAAAAGCTGATAGCGAAATTCCTCTGAGAGGTAGCAAAGCAACCACCCGAACTATATTAGATTACGGATCGCATATTTTTATGCTCAACGGAGCATAAATGAATTCGTATTTAGATTACATGTTCTTGGGCAAAGGCTCAAACTTAAAGTGGATCAGAACATAGATTTTTTTTTTTTTTATGTTTATGTTAGCATACAAAATTTCATGAAATTCATGATATCAGTGTAAATGGATTTTTTTTTAAATAAATATTTATATCATCCTTTTATTTTCTTCAAAATTCAATAAAAACGTCCCTTCATTTCATTGACGATGAGAACTACATGAATATATTAGCGATCTTATCAAATAATAATTACTCAAATTCTCCAGTTTGACTGAATATCCGATTATACTAACTTTTTTCAGTTGACACATTCAATCCCCTGATTAATAACTGGCAATGCCTTTATTTTGTTAGTAATTTTTATGTTTCATCTTTGAAATTCCACTTATTAGATTAAAACAGAAACAAATTGTAATTATATATATATATATATATATATATATATATATATATATATATATTATACACTATATTAAATGTACTACTTGCTCAGTTTCCGACATCAGTTTTTCGATATTTGGGAGATTGTTTATCACTAAATAGATGCTAGTCGAATCTCACGTTGGAGTAAATACGAGTACGTTATAACTATCATTTAAGTTTATGAGCTTTTCGTCACATTTATACAAGATAGATCACATTAATTTTTATTTTATTTCGTTTTTTTTATATTTTGTTTTCAATGCGATAGTATACATCCATATTACTATTCTTATATTTCTTATTAAAAATGAATATTTCTTCTATAGTTTATTATCCCATTCCTACTTAATAATTAACATTTTAGGCCGGCCCAATCCTTTACACGGTTTATATAGCTGATATTCCTATCCACCCAAGCACTGTTCTTGCTACTTGCGCTGATGACACATGTGACCTATCCGTGAATAATAATCCTGTTGTTGCTTCTAAAATCGTACAATGCCATATCTACTATTGATAAATGGTGTCAAAATTGGAGAATTAGAATATATTCTAATAAATTCCACTAAATCACCTTTACTCTGCGTCGTGAACCTGTGACTTCCTGTCAAGCTGTCTCCTTTAATCATACCCTACATCACTGTACAACAAATACGATACCTTAGACTTGATTTTGACAAACGTCTTACATGGTTTCCTCATTACACGACTTAAACGACAAGAAAGTGCTCGTAGATACCGACAACTAACACACTTACTTGGAAAACGATCAAAACTACCTCTTCACTGCAAAAGTTTCATTTACACAACCTTTATCAGACCTATTTGGACTTATTTGGGGGTCCACTAGACCATCGAAGTCATGTTGCATCCAATCCATTTTTTTTTTTTTTTTTTGTAGGCGTAAACCACTTGGGTCATTTTCGCCTTAAATCACTTTTTATAAACGGATTAAATATTATAGTCTATTGTACAAGTCGGTCTGTCGTAGGAAGTCAAAAAGTTTTGCAGTTGTTTGTATGTTGTCTTGTAAAACGGTTGGTAAGTCAGTGTCAATTGCAATATGTGCTCTGTGAGTATCATAAGCCCTGCACTCTGTCAAAATGTGTTTAACAGAGATTGGGCAACCGCATGTTGGGCAGTCCGTAGGAGGTTCCCGTGCCATGAGATGTCCGTGAGTTAGTCGGGTGTGTCCAATACGTAGGCGCGCCAGGATAACCTCTTCCCTTCGCTTTTGTCGTAGGGACGAATGCCAATGGGAGATGTCCCTTCTTATTTCTCTTAATTTGTTGTCATTAGTGTCATGCCAAATCTGTCCCCACTTCGACCGAATCTGCTACTTGATGATAGAAACATAGTCGCCAACAGGCACCCCAGTAAAGGGAATGCCATCTGTTATTGCTTCTTTGGCTGCACGATCTGCGAGTTCATTGCCAACTATACCGCAGTGGCTCGGTACCCAGACGAAAAAAACTGAATTATTGGAAACTATTGTGGACTGCAATGATAATAAAATATTTTGAATAAGAGAGTCGGTAGAGAAAAGGCGTTTCAAGCTGAGCAGGGCCGATAAGGAGTCTGTGCAAATAATCCTGTTTGTCTTAGTAGGGTAAATTACATTTAAACTTTTATAAATTCCAACTAGTTCTGCGGTATAGATGCTACAGAGTGGAGAGTGGAGAATGAGTTATTCACATCCAATCCTTGTAATCCAAAATCCTTCTAAAAATCCTCAACGCTCCTTAATTTTTTATTAATAAACTCATCCTGAATATCCCATTAGTTGCAGAAATACCCTAAAAAAGACACACCTCCTTTCATTTCAAATTACCCGCCTATACAAACCCCTCCTGTCCGTAATCTCTTATCCACATCCTCCGAAGAGTCTGAAAAGACGGTGGCCTTGAGACCTGTTCAAATAAACTGCTGGAAACATTCTTCTCAACTATTTTTCAAGCCAATTTTATCTGAATAACTCATTTCTTATTGTATTATGTAAAGTTGTAAATATCAATAAAAGATATAAAAAAACAAAAACATTTTAGTCCAAATATTATATGGTAGATTATTATATCACTATATCTATTTTATTGAATATATTTTTATTGTAAAACAGCTTTCTTTGATAATATAAATTTAATCATATTATATTAAGATTACATCATTACCTTTATTTTTATATTTTCTTTAAAATAAATTTGTTTACAGAAGAAAAAAGAAAAACAATTATTCTTTCTTCTATGGTTTCGTGAAATACCAATTTATAGCTGTGTAAAATTTTGAAAATATAACGCCATTAAAAAATAAATAAATAACAAAGTAATAGTAATGTTGAGTTCTGAGGATCATACTGATAAGACTTCAGTGCCAAATTTTCAATTTCCCTCGAATCAAAATTACAGTAGTTCGATCTTTCCCTAAAATAAGTTTCACTTTATATTACATTGATAGACATTATATTTATTATTTTCAATTTATATCTAAAGAAAAGTAAGGGAGGGGCTGTGATTTTAAATAAAGATCTGCCTTATCTATTAATTATTTTTTTCAATCTCATGAATAAAAAGAACTTGTTGATGAAGTAAAGACATTTATTTATATATTTTTAGAAACAATAACAGAATTTAAAACAGAATAATGGTTTTAGAATTAATGAATCTATATTTAAATATATAATTAATTATTAAAATTCCTAGTTTTTAACTTTTAACGTTAATATTGGTAACTTTTCTGTCGACATAACTCTGATTTACGGATTCTGACGTGCCTACATTGAAATTATTGCAAATATTTTTAGACAATCGTAATGTAATGTTTTCACAATCTGGGCAATAAAAAAAACACATTTATTTAGCTTTGTTTTTATCTTAAACACAGGACTATTGGGACCCAGACCATGCTCCCGGCTAATGACGCATGTTTAAACAAGACAACCACAGTTTTCCTTTTCAAGTTTACAAAGTTTATTCGTTAAATTGGCTACCACCAGTCGCTCTTAATTGGTTGTTGAAGTTGTCAAATTAAGAGGGAAGTTTGGGAGAAAGTGACTTTTGAATTAGTTTGATTTAAATCAGCATATTGAAAGATTTGAAATAAAGGCATTGTATATCTACTATAAAACACAATTAGAATTGTGTTGGGATGAGTGACATTAAAACGAAATAAAAGACTGGGCTAATGTAGACTCGATCCCGTATCGAAAAGAGCTGGTCTTGAGTACTTAATCATTATAATAAAAAAAGGGTAATATTAAATAAAAAGATAAAATTTAAGCAAACAAAATAAATAAAAGTTTAATAAAAAAAATATGAGGAAAATACACAAAAAATATAAAAACCATTTTGATTTATAAAAAAAAATAAAAAAATCTTCTATTAACCTAACTGGAAAAAAATAAGTTCTAAAATTGGGTTAGTAGGTTAGTATTACAACTAATGGTACAAAAAAATGAATAAATATAGTGAGAAAAAATATATATAGGATAGTTATCTGTCCATATTTTCTTTGGTTCCGCACGACGGGTAGGCGAGTGTGATCCACAGGAAGGACGGTTGGTTATGTTCCGCACGACGGATAGGCGATTCTGGAAGGACGGTTGGTTATCTTCAAAAAGATGAGACGAAGTCCTAATCGAAGATGGTTTGAAGGCCTAACGAAAGAAGCGTGCTCTCTGCTTACTGGTGCGATCGGTCTGGCTTGAGGGCAAGGGGGACACTGTTATCTGTCTAATCCCTAACTACACTATTGAATATAAATACTAGAAGACGTAAATATAACATGTAAACTAACAAAAAAAAAAATATTTTCCTCATTAAAAAAAAAAAAACTATTTCAGGCTCAAACAAATTGTGTATAGATATTCATGCATAACAAGTTAAGATGACATTGGGTTATTTTCATAGTAATTTCACAACTCAAGATACTTCAGATGAAGATCATGTATACAAATATAATTAATTTTTAAGAAAAATCTCAAGATTGAAACCAAAATTTTCAAAACTAAAGACTAATGTCATTTTTAAAATTTAATTTCGTCTTATTATTTAATTTTTTTCTAGTTATGATTTGGACCTAGGTTAGCAAATATACCTGCATTTGAATTCCTAGATTATCTTAGTCATTAATTCATTTAGGAGATTTTAATATATTGTCTAAAACATTTATAATATTTAAAACGCCGCGATTTTTTACAAAATGGTTTACGATTTCCAAATAAGCAATTAACTAATATTAAAATCAATCAATAATCCAACGCATAGTATAAGTAGATATACTATTTATCAACGATTTCAATGATTCTCTTTTTCATTTTGTAGGAAATTTGATTCTCCTATGGATAGCAAGATATATTTTTGTGACTATGTATATGTCAACAATTTTTTTCTGTTTTACTGATTGTAAAAGTCTGTCCATATTTGTCTCCATCTTTAAAAATGACTGAGTTATAGGCGTATTTATGAGTAAAATTTCGATTTTTTTTTCACTTTTTAATAATCTTAGATATTTTCCCTTACTATGTATGAAATTAATAGTAAGGGGAAGTATTGCAATCGTTAAAAAAAATTCGAATTTCAGTTTTTAAGGGGAAATACACGTTTTAGGGACCCCTGAGTCCAAATACCCAAGTCGTGTGCAAAGGTCTGTGTGTGTGTCCATGTGAGGTGTCTTGCACGAAAACTAAAAGTCGTACAAAACAGAAATTTCATAATTAAGACAACTACCCGAGATGTTACTCACTATTTCAGTAAAATCGGCTAGCCGGAAGTGCTACTCTCTAGTGCTACTAATGTCGACCGAATTTGATGTCGAACTATAGGTCAAATAGCAAAACTCCTTTTGTTAATTATTTATTTTATTTCATAACCATTCATATAATCTATCAACCCATGTAGACGAATAGCAGTAAGCTATGGAGATAAGTAATGAATTATATATGAGAAATTGTTTTTCGAAAAATAAGTCTTGAGAATGGGGAAACAACCCCAAAATGTTGATAGATGATGTGAATGGTTATGAAATAAAATAAATAATTAACAAAAGGAAGTTAAGGTGTGCTCATTTAAGTGTTAATAATAAATTATTTATTAATACACATATTTCTATCGAATTTCAATGTAATTACTTAAACTTTATATATGGAATATATAGTAAGGGAAAGTATTGCGATCGTGAAAATTTTCTAATTCTAGTTTTCAACGTAAATACTCGTTTTAGGATCCCCTGAGTCCAAATGACCAAGTCCCGCAAAAAGGTCTGTGTGTGTGTGTGTGTGGTAAGTCTAGCGCATAAATGAAAAGTCTTATGAAAGTAAAATTACATATTTAAAAACTACTATAGACCCGAGATGTTACAGCAACTTTTTCACTAAAATCGGCTGACCGGAAGTCCTAATTTATCCCATGCATTTAGCACTTTTTTACGATTTTCTCTAAAACGGCCCCAACGATTTTGGTTGAATTCGCTATATCGATGTATAATTTAATGAAATTTATATCAAGTAGGTTTTATGATTGAAATAGTCTGAGGAGGCTTAAATGCAGATATTTTAAATTTTCTTCCTCTTAAGTACCTTTAATTTTGTATATTCTACAAAAATAACCATACCATCTTATTACCATTGATAAAAAACAGGTTAAAATATAAGTTGAACGAATTCTATATCCAACTAAAGGAGAAAACTGAAAAAAAAAATTAATGCAATTGTTTCACCACTAGGCCACTGAATGTGCGCTGTCATCGCCGGACGCTCCAAGTAGTCCTAAGCCGAAAAATACTAACTTTCTAGATAATATTATAACATATTGTTTAATAAAACACATTTTACTATAAAAATCAAATGTTAATAATTCTTTAACAATTTATTTTCGTTTCTAAGTTTGCTTAAAAATTCTTAAATTGATATTAATAACAGAGGTAAGTGTTTTGCGCGAACTAGATTTTTTCATTTGTGTATGATTCAACTGTATTTCAAATTATTTAATTTCTTTTGACATCAGAGGTATGTGAAAGGTATGTGTGTTGCGCGCACAACATTTATGTTGTATACCAATTGCAAGTTCTTTTGGAACTACGAAATTTTAAAAATAATTTTAATTTGATTTAAAAGATTTAAATGATTTTAATATTACTAAATAAATAAAGAAAACATTTGATTTTAAATTATTTCTCTTTCTTTGTCATATTTATATTTGTATATGCATTCCCATTTTCAAAACATGTTATTTATTTTCGTATGGACAGTTGAATCCTGTTGCATGTAAATGAGATGTAAACTGATTTTATTAATAATTAGTATTAACTAAATCGACTAAAAATAAATTTAGATGCTTCATTGGTAATAGTTTTTATACATATTTAATTACGATGCATTGCTTTTGAAGTACAGTTATTAAACGTTGCAATAAAGCTAACATACATTTCTCGGTGATTTAAAGATTTGAGCAGTATTGATCGATCGATTAGAAAGGATTATAGGGTTTAATGTGGCCTAAGTAATTCAGAAGATATGGCCCATGAAATAACAATATAATAGCGGATCGTAATGAAAAATTATTATTTTTTATTATCTGTTAATAAACTAGTTAAAATTTTTCCACAAATTTATTTTATGACATTTTTTTATAGTCTACGTTTCAGAACGTTTTATTATCTTCAGGAATCAATATATTAAGATAAATAACAATTATTATTTATTATTTTATCTCGATTTTTACTAGAGGGTTGAAAAAATATAAAGTTATAGCTTCAATTTTTTTTTTTTTATTCTTAAAAATTCTCTTCAAATATATATATACATATACATATTTTTTTTTGTCTTTTGCAAAGGTTCATTATTAAAAATTATAAACTAAAATTGTAACTGAATCATTTCTGCATGCTTATTTGAATATTAGATGTTAAATAGTTTTATAGATAATTCATGATAATTTTTGCAATCCAAAACATAAATGAAGCAAAATGGAAAAAAAAACAAAAAAAAATAGAAATGTAGTTCCTTAATTTAGTAATGTTTAACAAATATCTATTAACTTATAACTTGTTTTTAAATATACGTTTTAAAATAGGGCTCACAACATCTTATTATTTCAAATATATTCTATATGTAGAATAGGCTGGATAGATACCTCTCATATCCCACTAAAGAAAAAATTAATGTTTTTGATTTTAATATTGATATGCTAAAGCTCATTTTTATTGGTTTACCGAACTAAATTTTCTGACTCACATAAGCTATTTTAAAAATGTATTAAAGAGATCAGTATAGTTTTGAATATCGCTGAAAAAGTATATATTAATAAGGATTAGCGTCTTGAGAAACCATAATAAATATTACGATACTGAATTTTCCGTCGAAAGACTGCCGAATCAGCGAAAATATATAGAACCAGGCTAATACCTAAATTTAATAAACGGATGATAATAATAACTTAATAAGGTTATGTTCTCCCTATTAAGTTGTGATATCAGATAATTCGAGTCATTATAACCTTTTTAATATTATAATTTATAATTTAAAGTATGAACAGTGAAGTGCTGCCAGTTTCTCTTCATGTCTTTTTCATGTGTTTTATCTTACTGCTAATTTACTAGATGTAATAATCAATACAGTTGTAAATAAATAAATAATATATAAAGAAAATAGAAAGTATGAGCACCTTTTCGCGAAACATTTCATCGAAATAATCTAAAACAAAAGAAGCAATTAAAAATAAATAAAAAAACATTTTTATTTCTATAATATTGAATTATTTATTTAAAATATTACAAAACCATCTAACCGACTTCGCGGATTAGTGCAAATTTGGGAAAATTCTACTTAACGAAGACAAACCCCACCTTTTAAATTTACCTTCGACATGAAACCTGACCTCCAGCCTTGACAATATCTAAATACTCCAGACAGAAACAACAAGATATATCGGCTTGACATTCGACAGAAGATTGAGATGGGACCCACACATAAAGAACAAAAAGATACAGCTAAACTAAAGATTGCAAATTTATATTCACAACTCTCAAGACGTTCAAATTAAAACTTAAGCATTAATTGCAAACTGACGTTTACTTACTGAAGTCCATTCGGGCTCACGTGTCTTAGATATACGGGGCAGCCATGAAGACACACATACCTAAATTTCAAATTTATTAATAAAAATAGTTCAGAACTATAACGAATTTTCCACGGTACTTCAGCTACAATCCTCTACATACAGACCGTCACATGCCAACAGTAAACGAACTGACTCAGAACTTCTGCAAAACTTTTCACTACATTACAAGGACAGACCAACACATTAATACAAAATATGACCACTACCAACATGCCTCAGAACACTCACAGAAGCCTAAAAAGAAGTTGGATGAGGGACCTCCCGACATAAATGCGTAATAGAAATCCCAGAAGGGAAGGTGACACTGGGAATCCTGTTGCCATTAGGCCCTATCATGCCACAATATCAAAACCTTACCTCACTGATTGTCAAATATACAAAATTAACCTGATGCACTGAAAAAAAAAAATTCCATGGGCTCTACTAACCCATAAAATGCCCATTTCCTTTTCATGCATTTAATCTGACATCTAATTTACAAAATATTAAAATATAATATATATATATATATATATATATATATATATATAAAATATATATATATATATATATATATATATTATATATATATATATATATATATTTCCCAACATTTTTATTTATATAATGGATGAAACAAGGATAGAAGATGAGTGAAATTTATTAAATGAAATTATTATCAATCAGCTTAAATAAATTAATTGTAATAATTTCTTCATAAATCTTATTATTAATCTATAAACAATAATAATTTTGTTTATCATTTTCCTACAATTGTTTCACCCATATTTTCTTTCAACAAAATGTTTGTCTAATCTATATTTATTAATGAACGGTCATGTAAAATATTATTAGTAACTCTTTTAAATTATATTTAAGCCTGTTTAAAACTGGGAAAACTGCTCCTAATTTATTGAAGAGATGCCAAGCATTTCACAAACATCACTGACAGGCAATCAATGAGACATTGCCCTAATGGAGGAACAAGAGATGAAAAGAGAGCTTCAATCCAAGAAGATCTTTTTGCCTTAGTGATTCAATGGGAAAACGGTTATCCTAATTGAAAATTCTGTTTCCAGATAGGAGAAGATTCCCTCCTAAACTGATTTCTAGCTTAGGGCTTGCTTTTAATATCAGTCTCGCCTTCCAACCTATTCAAATTGAGGATCCATCTAGAACTATTTCACTGGTCCGATATCCCTATTATGTAATAAATAATTATCCAACAACAGTTATATTGATTGTTCTTATTGTGAAAATTATAAGCTGGGATAACCCGAAATAGATTCAAGTACAATTAATCAAACCATAATTTTGAATACAATTGTAAATTACTTAAAAAATTGAGTACAAACAAAATCCTCTCAACTACAAACTTTTTCTACAGCTTGCACTTATGGGTTTAAACGTTTTTCTGGAAAAATCACTAATTTTATAGTAGTGTGAAATTAGAAAATAGTAAATAAATGAACCAGTAGAATGATTTTCATTTATTTCAAATAACATGTTCCATGAATACATTTGTGTTTACCACGATAGGATTTTTATATATATTTCTATCGCAATTAGAAATGGATGATTACATAATATTAATCGCTTAATAAACTCATCCAAATTTTTTTTCTAATATTCAAACATTATATTTGACTGTCGCTCATACCCGAGCCTTTTTGGTAAGGGATATTCCAAATCGGATTCCAAAAAGTTTTATAACTGGGTTTTACGTTGCTAGAATTGAGTCTCTGGTACCTAAAAAAGGTATCAGGTATAATTAGTACTTCTGAGCTGTCGAACATAATTAGGCTTAATTTAAAAGAAAAATGGAGAAACGTAACATTTCTGGTAACATGATTAACTTTTTTTTTTATAATTTAACTATGAAAATTATAAGTTTCTAATTGATATTCCGGGAGACCGTGGCTGAGTAGCTAGTTCTCCCACACCAGAGGTTGTGGATCGAATCCCAGTACCAGCGGGGCTTTTCAAGCATTTTATTAAATTGGCTTTACTTCACAGCCTCTCCCCCAAGTATGTGAAATCCGTCAGTCAAACGGTGGCCAATCACAAACATGGGCGTATAGGGAGTGATGACCCTACACTACAAAAATTCATCGAGTAATCGCGGGTGTATTCTCCCACAGATTACACGGCGCGGCCAAGGGTCTACCGGTCTGTCGTGCCACCTAACAAAAAAAATAATTTTAAATATAGCTTCATCCTAATTTACAAAAAAAAAAATATATAGAGAAAAAAGGTGTGAAGTTTCATATTCATTTCCGCTAGTTTTAGTTTACGGACATACTCCGTTGAATCAAATGGGTTCTCGTCAGTTTCTGAAGTTCAGCATGGATGGCTGATAGCTTGGAAACTCTTTTGAGAGTTTTAAGAACTATGCATTCCATTGGATAGGATATTTAAACACTGACCTCAGGATCCTATGTTCGTATTAAGCTGTGGCAGGACATATCTTTAGCTTGTAATTTCAGCCGTGGTGCGACCCTGAGAAAGAGGGACCCTTCTGGAGCTCATCTACATCACTAAAATATATGATGAACCTTGGTGTAAAACCTAAAAGAAATTTTTATTTTTTTTAATTTTTTTTTAAGACGGTAATGTTTTATATTTATAATTATGTGTATATCCTTTCAAATTAAATGTTTTAGAAATTTCTGAGGTCTACTATCCAATATAAATTAATAAATACCTCTAGGAATACCCCCTGAAGAAAGGAGACCCCAGGGTTAATAAGGTTGGTCAGGTAGCCAAATTGATGAGTGCTAGATATGGCAACGTTGCATCTTTTATCATCCCTATCTATCCCTTCCTCCCTTTTGCCCTCTCAATGTTCTTGTTGTGTAAGTAAAAGGGTCATCTTAGTGCAAATAATTTTACTAACAAAAAAAAAAAATGAGACTGTTATTTAGTTTGATATATTTCTAGATTTTTGTATATAAAAAATAAAATACCTGAAACTAAAATTCTTTGTTTTCTAAACGATGTTATGCAAAAAGTTTTAGGAAATATAACTATATTTATTGAATCCTCTTCTTAAATCAGTTAACCTTATAATTCACATGCTGGTATTCTATTCACATGATTTTTTGATTCGCAAAGTATTCATTTTGAATTTGGCAACAATAGTAACATACCTGAACTCAATAGTATTACATGATAGTTTATCGTATAAAAATATTAAGCAAATAATAAAATTGAACTCTGGTCGTAATTATAATTTAATCAGTACTATAATTTATTTTATCTCGTATCTATAAAGTTTTCTAAAAATCTATTTTTTAAAAACATTTTATTGGTATTTACAACTGTATTAACAAAAAACTACATACATCAAGTAAATTTGATGTGTTATATAATACAATGACATGATATACATGTAGAGAAACTTCCCATTGGAAGAACTCTAAAACTATTGTAAACTAGAAGGTCCCGGGGCCATTTCCTTTTCAGGCACCTCGGAGGATTAGCCGTAATTGAAGAGGAAGAAAGGATTGAAACTAGTAGGTTAGAGTGAGAATGGAGTTTGTCATGAAAGGATTTATACCTGGTCCGGGCCAAATCAGTAACATAGGGAACATTAAGGTCTTATAAGTGACATAAGTCTTATAAGTGACATGACTATGGATAAGTTGACATCAGGTTCATCAGCATAGGTAGAAAGGAAAGTGTTATGATGGGTTGGAATATCAGCTGTATAAACTGTGTATAGAATGGGTCCCAGGATACTGCATTGAGGAACACCAGCGGTCATTGGATCTATCAGAGAGGTAGTATTGAAGAATCAGGAAATATGTGGGAGGAAGGAATTTACGGAGTTTGTTCAACAGTCCCGGGTGCCAGACCCTAAAAAGTTAGATTGGTCCTTTCTCCGCCCCCGCCAATTTTTAATCCATTCCACAGTTTCACAATGTTTAATTTGCATTATTTGAACAAATATGTTTTTTGTTAAAAAAAAAAACTTCATAGTTGCTAATAAAGTAGCTTAAACAAAGGGCCTAGCCGGATAAGCATGTGAAATCTGCCCCCGCGTGTATTTGAACCAAATTTATACCATTGAGTCACACCTATGAGAAACAACCTCACGCAAATTTTTAGCCCCTTAATCCTAATGGGGGGGACGTTATGGAGGGGGAAAGGTAAAACAAAAAAAATTGTTTTCTCCTGAACTGCTCAACCGATTTTCACGAAAAAAATATATGTTATGGATTTTATAAATAGGTTTCAAAAAATATTTTTTTTTAAATTTTTTTCCACGAAAATGTTGGTCCCAAAAAATTTTTGAATTTTTCAAAAAAATATTTTTTGGTTATGATGGTTTGGTACACCTCCAATTTTTCGCTACTTTATTTCATTATAGGGTCCTCCATAACATATATTTTTTTCAATTTTATCGGAAGTGTACCCCATGGTGAAAAATAAAAAAAACAATTTTTTCTCCTGAACGAATCAACCGACTTTCACGAAAAAAATATATATTAATGGTTTTCTGATTGAGTTTCAAAAATCATTTTTTTTAATTTTTTATTTCGAAAACGTGAGTCAAAATTTTTATTTTTAATTTTTCAAAAATAAATTTTAAATTATGTTGGATTAGTACACCAACAATTTTTTACTAATTTGATTCATGGGAGGGTCCTGCACAATATTTTTTTTTTTTTAAGTTGGTCTAAAATGTACCCAATAAGGAAAAATAAAAAAAAAAACAGCATTTTTTCAGCTCTCTGAGTAGTAGCTGGTCACGCATGAAGAGTAGGGATAGAGCTGTAGGATCGTAATGTTATTAGGTATCACTTACACACTATGCACATACATACTATTTATTATACCTATTATTATAAATATCTTATATTGGATCGAATATATTTATTTTTTTTTTTTTGTATTTAGTTAATTTTTCTTACTTGGATAACTACTACACAGCACTATATGCTATATTTATATAAAACGTAACTAAAAAGATTTTTTTAATATATATTTTTTTATATTATTATATGTTAAATAATCAACAGTCGACAGGCTTTTTGTCGAACACTTCATGCTAGTCTGTCATAATAACCTTTTTTGATTAACATATAATAATATGAACAAAAATATATATAAAAAAATCTTTTTAGTTACGTTTTATATAAATATAGCATATAGTGCTGTGTAGTAGTTATCCAAGTAAGAAAAATTAACTAAATACAAAAAAAAAAAAAAAATAAATATATTCGATCCAATATAAGATATTTATAATAATAGGTATAATAAATAGTATGTATGTGCATAGTGTGTAAGTGATACCTAATAACATTACGATCCTACAGCTCTATCCCTACTCTTCATGCGTGACCAGCTACTACTTAGAGAGCTGAAAAAATGCTGTTTTTTTTTTTTTTATTTCTCCTTATTGGGTACATTTTAGACCAACTTAAAAAAAAAAAAATATTGTGCAGGACCCTCCAATGAATCAAATTAGTAAAAAATTGTTGGTGTACTAATCCAACATAATTTAAAATTTATTTTTGAAAAATTAAAAATAAAAATTTTGACTCACGTTTTCAAAATAAAAAATTTAAAAAAATGATTTTTGAAACTCAATCAGAAAACCATTAATATATATTTTTTTCGTGAAAGTCGGTTGATTCGTTCAGGAGAAAAAATTGTTTTTTTTATTTTTCACCATGGGGTACACTTCCAATAAAATTGAAAAAAATATATGTTATGGAGGACCCTATAATGGAATAAAGTAGCGAAAAATTGGAGGTGTACCAAACCATCATAACCAAAAAATATTTTTTTGAAAAATTCAAAAATTTTTTGCGACCAACATTTTCGTGGAAAAAAAATTTAAAAAAATATTTTTTGAAACCTATTTATAAAATCCATAACATATATTTTTTTCGTGAAAATCGGTTGAGCAGTTCAGGAGGAAACAATTTTTTTTGTTTTACCTTTCCCCCTCCATAACTTCCCCCACGTTAGGATTAAGGGGCTAAAAATTTGCGTAAGGTTGTTTCTCATAGGTGTGACTCAATGGTATAAATTTGGTTCAAATACACGCGGGGGCAGATTTCACATGCTTATCCGGCTAGGCCCTTTGGTGATTTTCTTTTATTTTAACAAAATTTAATAAAATTTCTGTAAGATTTGAAAATATTTATATGAGGGGCTTTGTTGATTAAATTTATTCTATTTTATTGTTATTCTATTTTTCTTTTTCTTTCATCCATTTTATTAATTTTTATTTTAAGAAACGTTTATAATGGTTAAAAAAAAAAAAAAAATATATATATATATATATATATATATATATATATATATATACACACACACACACACACACACACACACACACACACACCGGTCAACCAAATTAATTGTTGGGAATAGTAGGTCAGATGATAGGCTTTAATTAATAATTATTGACGTGAAGGAATGAGAGAATGACTTTAATACTTCACAGGGAGAGTATATTGGGAATTTGTGATTTACGGTTATGGGTCAATCCTTTCCGTCCGTGCCTATTGTACCGTCTACCCCTGCTGTATGGTTTATTACCTCGTAAAAGTCGATGTCAAGAAACACAGGAGGAATTAATTAGGTAAATCTGTACTATAATAAGTAAGTCGTTAAACATTAGCAGAACTCTGCTTATCCGAGCGCCAAATTATTCAAATAGTAATATTTAGACATAAGTTGTGCATGAACAGTAAATTTATTTGTTTTCTGATTAAAATAAATAAATAATAAAAAATGGAAAATATTTCGTTATCTCATGTTAGTTACTTTAATTAATTTATGATATATTTGTAAACAAAATTTAGCTCCAAATACATACGCATGGTAAGGATAACATATTTTTTTTATTGATTGAACTTTTTTTATTCTAAAAAATTCCTTGTGTACACATAAGAAGATAAGAGATTTATTTTGCGTTAAATAGCATCTTCATACGATTCTGCTTCATTATTACAGGCAATATGCTTTTGCACCTGTCGGACATTCAGTAATGTAGTAGTGCATTTCAAAGGTTGCTATGTGGTGATTCTGAAGTAGCGTGGTAACCCAAATAGTAAGTAGTTTATTAACAGCAATTCTGAAATATATATAAGTCCATTTAAATATTTTTTAGATGGGATAACTAACAAGGCATTGAACACTTGTGAATACTTGAGCCTCCTCAACCAAAAAATTGTTACTGTAATAAAAAGATATGTAACATATATATATATTTATATATATATATATATATATATATATATATATATATATATATATATATATATAGCATATACAGCATAACTATTTGAAAATTATAAACGATTTCGTAATAATTTGCAGCGTTTTTCTTATTAGACCTATTTGTATGATATATTAAAGATTTTGGACGATGACAATATGGAGTCAAAATTCTTAATTTTTGGACTTGTTTCAACTTGTTTTAACTTAAATACAGCTTTCCAAATTAAAAAAAAAAACTCTAACTAGTACTTGGTTTCTTACTTATCGGAAAACGAAAAACTGTCCCTTTACGCACACCTTGACAGTTCGCCTGAAAATCTTGGTTAGTGAGCCAGCATAACTATCAAAACGTAAAACAACTATCGCAAAGATGACTGTTCAGAACAGGTTTTAGATGTACTTTCTCTATAAATTTGAAGAGTCTCTTCGGGATTGCGTCTTCAATCTTGATTCAGGTTATTTTTTAAAAATTATTTTTTCGCTATTACGATTTTTAATCAGTCTACTGTTGAGAACGTTATTGCCACAGCAAAATAGTTCTACCCATTCCCATCAGACGCAATGGCGGGGACGTTGGGTCTCTGCCTAGGCATTCTTAATTAGCAAGTTGATGAGAGCGGTTGTGATAACGGTTGATTGAGGTAATGAGAGTCCTTCGGGAGCCCAACTTGTCCTAATTATTGACTAACGAGCAGTCCCGGTCCACAATGATCCAAATTACCAAGATCCCCTCGCCCTCCGTAATCGATTTACTCCGAGCTGCTAATATAGTAAACTAAAAGTCAAAATCATTAACCACGCTCTGATGCCCTTTATGTTATACTCACGAACTCCATAAATTAGTCAAACAGCTAGCTTTGGGAATTCATTTTGGTATAACTGTGATCAGTATGTCTCCTAGCCTCATTTGATCATCTATATTCCATTCAAATATACATTACAACTAGATAAAATAAACATTAATTAATTCGTTGCTGTCGAGTTGACTGTCGTTAGGCATGTTATGACATGAGTTTTATAGCATTATACAAAGTCTCTCTCATAAATGTCACGTCATATTGTGAAAGCCGATACTAGATCTCAAGTAGAACAAAAATGTTCGTATAACAGATTCTCCCATATTAGGGAGGAAAATTAAATATTGAGTTTTTTTTATGTTATTTATGGTTTTGATCTGAAAAACTCAAATATATCTACTTGATGTGCACACACAGAAAAACATGTGTTACTAAATGAAATATAGGAAAATTTTACAGAAGGTTAAAAGTCAAACACTCAAAATAAAAATAAAATAGTGCTGCGCATGTAGAACATTAAATTTAAACATTTCTTAGAATATTCGAGCATTTCAAGGAGTTACCCATCTATTGCTAGGTTTAAAATTTTCCGGATTTTAGAAAAACTCCTCCATTTCATTTGCTTTATAATGGTGCGAAAGAATTAAAAAAGTTTTGTTTGACCGGTGATTTCTAAAATTGTTACTGTTAAATAAAAACCATAGGTTACAGAAAAAAAAAATCAATATTTCGTTTTCCTTCCTGAACGTTGAGAATCGGAGTATGGGTCATATGAGCTTTTTGGTTCTACTTTAGGTCTAGTATCTGCTTTCACAATATGCTGAGACATTTTTGAGACTGTATAATCTTTTTTTTTAAACATATTTATTGATATTTACAACTGTATTATATACATCAAGTAAATATAATGGACAAAGTAAACTGACAAGAAATACATGTAGAGACGCTACTCATTGGCAGCACTCTAAAAATATTCTAAACAAGAAGGTTCCGGGGCCATCTTCTTTTCAGACGCCTCGGAGGATTATCAGCAATCGAAAAAGATGATAGGATGGAAACTAGTGGATTAGATTTGAAATTGAGTTTTTCATGGAATGTTTGATGCCTGGTTTGGGCTAATTTAGTAACATATGGAATTATATAGTCTTTATTTGTGAAGGAACGTTAAGGATTTTGTATTGTAAAGATTGGATACGAGAAGAATTCGATGGTTTAGGAGAGCCCCATAGCTCTACTCCGTATGTCCATATCATGGATGGACATATAAACAAGTCTTTTGTTATTAACTGGAAGTTTGGAGCGTTTGTCCATTAAGTATTGAAGTAGTCGAAAATGTCGGGCAGTTTCTTGTCGTTTCAGTGTTATAGGGGGATTCCAAGTTAGACGTTTGTCAAGGAGGAGTCCCAGTTATCGAATCTGTCCAATAGCAGCTAATTAAGTGCCATCAGTAAAGGATACTGTAGAGCAGGAAGTCATTGGTTTACGAGCAAGAGTAAAGATTATTTGGTGGGATTTGTAAGAATTAATTTTAATCCTCCAATTCTTGCACCATACGTTAAGGTCTCGGATGTGGGATTGAAGAGTGTGGGAGACAGTAGCTGGAGATAGCACACACGTGTCATCAGCATAGGTAGAAAGGAAAGTTTTAGGATGGGTTGGGATAATATAAATATAGAAACAAGGAATATACAAACGAAATAAAAGACACAAGAACTAATTAGACATACAAACATCTATCCAATCACTTGGTTTACAGATATACACTAAACTTAAAACACGAACAACCAATATACACTCTATTTGAAACTTCTTTAACTTAGGGGTTCTTCGAAACTCGTACAAACAGAATAAATACTAACTGCAAATTCAAATTCTCAACGGGGGTTACCTGTAGCAGGGTGGTGAGCATTACAGCCTCCTATGCCAAAGGTCCCGGGTTCAAACCCGCTGGTAGCCCTAGGATTTTTAATGGTAGTAAAAAATCCTTAGTTGTGCCGTCCTTCGGAGATGACGTTAAAAGGAGGCCCCGAGCCTGTGCGATGTCAGGTACTCGTTAAAGACCCCTGTACTAATAAAACCTGGATAGGCAAAATCTAGGACTCCCACTATAGCATTGTCCGATTAGCCACAGCAGCATAAAGGGACGTTAAATAAATAAACAAATAAACAAACAAATTCTCAACGAAACATGATCAATGTACCTCGATTTCTTCAAATTACAGAGAGGCAATTGTAATATTCACGACAGATACAACATATTCCGTTCTACTATTCATAACAATTCAAATCCAGTAGTTTCATCCCTTTTTACCTAAAGGCAATGTTCTCGAGATCTAACTTAATATCTTTTCAGCATAACAAGATTTCCGAATAGATTAAAAACATCACAGAGATAATAACCTAAATAATTTTGTTATTTACCTGAACCTTCAGGTAATAGAAGGTCAGATATCCTGTGATATATGTATATATTGTACATTGTGTAAAAAAATAAAGTCAGAGGTTAGGAAAAAAAAGTTATTTACCTAACCATTTTAAATATGTTACAGAACAGTTATAAAATAAATTTATAATTAATATTAATATATATATAAAAAGGAAAAGGGATAAAGCCTTACTGCTCTAGATTTCTGGTGTATTTGAAGTTTTTTTTTACATTTTTTAAGCAATAAACGTCGTATGATGATTTCAGGTATAAAACCAAGATTAAAAAAAAAATTAAAATTATTTCAATATTTGCCGTTTTATCATTTAAAATATCGACATTTAAGCCCAGTTAAGCCCAGTCAGACGATTTCAATCAGGATGAAACCTACGTCATATTAAAGCCCATTTAATTTTACATCCATATAGCGAGTTTAATCAAAATTGTTATAGCCGTTTTTGAGAAAATATTGGGTTGATGCAAAATTAATGCAGGTTTCCTCTATTGCAATATCTTAATTCCAATTGTGTAAACATAGCTAATCCTAACATTGATCATTATTATACCAAAACAAACCTTATCTAATACCCTCTCTTTCACCATGAATTTGTTTAGTAAAATCGTTTTGTTCAGTGTGTTCAAAGGTCTTGAATCGAAAATGTCAAAGTGCGATTTTCGTCAAATTTATTTTTACGAATTTAAATTAGGGCGCAGCGCTGCGCAAACGGCTCGTAATATTAATGAAGTGTGGGGTCAGGGGGCTATTAATGATTGCACGGTGCAGCGTTGGTTCCAGAAGTTTCGCAGAGGAGATTTCGACCTCGAAGACAAGGAAGGTCGGGGCCGTCATCTTGCTCTGTACAACGACCAGCTGAGGTCAAAAGTGGAAGAAGACCCAACCAAAACCACACGAGAAATGGCGGCGGAACTCGGTGTGAACCAATCCACAGTTGTACGCCACTTGGAAGCAATTGGTAAGGTAAAAAAGTTGGCCAAGTGGGTGCCAGTAGTAACGCCAGACCACACGTTGCACAACCAACGCTTCGACGACTGCACGAGTTGGGCTACGAAGTTCTCCAACATCCGCCTTATTTACCTGACCTCTCGCCTACAGACTTCCACTTTTTCAGGTATCTGGAAAACTTTTTGAGGGAGAAAAATTTTCAAAACCAGGACGACATTGAAAATTCTTTTCGTGATTTCATTGAGTCCAGGGATTCGGATTTTTTTTCTGGTGGAATAAGAAAGCTTGTTGAACGTTGGCAAAAGTGCATTGATTCAGATGGAAATTATTTTGATTAAATATATATGGTTAAAGTAAAGATATGGCGTATTTACAATACCTACTAAAAACCTGCATTAATTTTGCATCAACCCAATAGTAAAAAGGTGCAAAATGCATGGTATAAAATGGCCCTTCTGGTTAGCCGATTATGATGAAAAAGTTGCTATAACATTTCGGGCGTATAGTTGACTCAAATATGAAATTTCATTTTCATACACCTTTCCGTTTTCGTGCTGGACTTACCACAAACACACGGACATACAGAACTTTTTGCGGGACTTGGTTATTTGTACTCAGGAGACCCTAAAACGTGTGTTTCCGTTGAAAACTGAGATTCAAGTATTTTTACGATCGCAATACTTTCCGTTATTATATATTTTATAAAAACGAAAGTAAAAATGTTAATTTTCAAATTATATAATATATAAGAAATTATAAATAAATATAGATTATATATAACAATATATAATCATATCAAAATAGTATTAAATATTAGTGGTATAAATATTCAAAATATGTCTTGACTCTCGATGGAATTTTATTTGTATATTATAATAGACCTTATTTCTTTCATGAATTATTAATATATATATATATGAAGAAATATGAGGGGTTATTCAAGGAGGGCGGTGTCACTACACACTATATTCACTCCCGTAATAGAAAGGCTGGTGTCAGGAGTTGACTCGCCTGTCACATATTTATCCTCCAGCAAGAAGATCAGATAGAAGGAGTCTTTTGACAGATCCCGATCATTTATTTTTATTTTTCTCTTTCTGGAGGGGACAGCGAGATTGACATGGCTATTCCGTTAGCTCTTATATTGAATGAATGTTGAATCAGCTGTTTGGGATTTTTTTTCTTTTTATAACATAAGCCAATTTTGTTATTTACACAGATTTCCAATTGCTAATGACTTCATAGTTTAAAAATTAAATAAGGATTTTTTTTCAGAACAACCACTGTAAGTTATTATCCCGTACTTTTACGGGAGACATAATAGATTTCATTAAAATTCGAAAAAATTCTCATCTTTGATTTGCCTTGAAATCTTAAGAAATTTCATACATATTAGCTGTTGAATTTCATAAAAAGTTTTTATTTTAATTTTTTTTCCTATGCACTAAATTTGAAAGTTCATTATTCTTTGTCTCCATACGAAAATATTTACGTTCAATTATTTAATGGTTTAAGAAATTATTTCGTTTTTAATAACGAAAACGTAAAAGTTTGGGAAAAACAATATAAATTTTCTCAGAATTTCTTGTCGTGTATTGTTGAATATAAATTTTGAATGCGATTTTTCAAATGAAAAACTTGTTTTAAGGTTCACTGAGTCCAAAGACCTCAGTTGTCGGTGGCTGATCATAACCATATAGTCTGCGAGACTAAGTTCCTCTGACTCAGAGAACCTTAAAACGAGTTTTTCTTTTGAAAATTCAAATTCTTAATTTAAAATCAACAATGTGGAATGCTACCAATGGGCATATTCTCTTTATGTCTTATCATGTACGTTATCTATCTACATGATTAGCTAATTTACTTGGTGTATTTACTAATACAGTTTAAATTACAATAAATAAATAAAAAAAAAAAACGAAATGAAACACGACGAGAAATCCTAAGAATAATGCTACCGGTTTTCAATATTGAGAACGAAATAATCCGATTTTTGCTGTGTGTGCTTTCCCAAACCATTGAATAATTGCATATAAATTACTTTGTATGTAGATAAAGAGAACTGAACTCTCAAATGTAAACCTTCCGAACGATTTAAGAAAGTAACAAATTTTTTTTAAAATTCATCAGTCCAACATTTATGGAATTAATTTCTTATTTAAGGGTTTAACACGAATCGAATTCTAACTGGCATTCGAAATTTATTTATTAAGATATATTACAAATTTTTCAATATGAACAATAGTAATAACAATATGAGGCCACATTTGTATAATATTTACAGAAAAACAACGATTAAGTCGAATTAAAAATTTTAAATTAACAGAATGATACTCGACTAGAAATTTTAAGAAAAATTAGTTCTGTTAATAAATAAAATAAAATGGAAAATATAATGTATTCATTTAAAGAGTTAAAAAAAAAATAATAATAAAAAAAATACGGACTTTAAAACCATCACTGCAACATTTTTGTTAGATCTCAGGCACAAATCTATCATAACCATGTCATTTTATGCAATATTTCACTAAAATGGACTTTTAAATTGTCACCTTATACAGTGGGTAGGAGGAAATTACTTGGAATCTGAATGGGAACTTTTAAAAATTAGTGAATTAGACTGACTCCTCAGATATAGTAGTTGTGCATAATTCCATTGACATCTAAAGATCTAAGACTTTCTTTGTCTCCTAAAATATTTATAATACCTAAGCTAAGTAGAAACAAGGCTATCTCCGATAGCTCTGACCTAGGACTTATCCACGAGGCAAAAGAACCGTCACCTGTACGTAAGATCCGCTACCCTGTGAGAAAACAGGTAAGTAAAAT
Organism: Piezodorus guildinii; assembly: GCA_023052935.1. Lineage (NCBI taxonomy): Eukaryota > Metazoa > Arthropoda > Insecta > Hemiptera > Pentatomidae > Piezodorus > Piezodorus guildinii. Next base: position 64,712,306 of record CM041292.1, read on the forward strand.
ATCGTGAGATTTTATGATTGTGAATTATTATACACCCTTACATACTTTCATCGTATTATAATAATTATTTAATTACCGTATGCCCTATAAAACTTCATCATTTATTGTTTTTAACTTTTATTATAAATTGTTTTTTCTTTTTTAACTAAATAACTTTATTTGCACCTGTAAAAAAATACATAAAGCAAATGGGTTGTATTTCACAAATATGGAAAACATGGCATGGATATACATGAGGGATACAGTACCCAACGGTGCATCCTCCTGGCATTGAGCACAAAAATATTTTCAGGCCAGGAGGTCCCTCACCCAACTCCTTTTCAGCCTTCGCCGAGTTATGTTAGGTATGTCAGTTGTAGGCATGTTTTGAACACATTTGTTTTCGTGTTCATGTAGTTTGTCGTGAAATCATTTGTAAGTCAATCGTATGTGGTTTGTAGTAGTTGGAATACATAAGTTGGTATCTTTTGTAACATACGGTGGAGAGTTCGTTGCTAGTCTTAAAAATTTGGATAGAAAGGTTTGTAGTTTTTTAATGTGTGTCTTTTAAGCTGGTCCGTAGATTTAGCAAGCAAAATAAATAATGTTTAATTTCTTAAAATGGAGTTTCTATATTTAAAAAATATGTTTTCATGATGTGTATATTACATTTATTTGTTTTGATGTAACTTCATTATTTAGTTGTTTTTTAATTAATATTTAATGATTTTATAGGATTAAAAAAAAAAAAATATGCCTACCCCTCTATCGCTAATTTCGCTTGTTTTAATTTTCACAGGACTTCGCTCTCACGATATTTTACCTACCTTTTTTCTCCTTTCTTAAGCATTAAGTAACCTGTATTAACAATCATAATACTTCCTTCGACCACCTTCCTTCAGTTTATCCCCCCTACAGTTCCCTTACTTAATAAACCCCCTATATTCCCAAGGCTAATCACTCTTGTTGTTACATTGCTTGTGTCAAACTCAGATAAGGAGACCAGGAAATGTACGCATACAGTCACCCAAAACGCCTCAGCACAGTATATATGATTTAGATGTATTTTATGCTGTAAAAGTAATATCCAATGTGTGTGTGATTCATTACCTATAGTAAAGTGTAATTAACTCCAGATTATTTTTTTTTCAACTGTGAATGCGGAAACAAAGGATTTTTGGGTTCAGTTTAGTAATTGAAGAAGTTAAGAAGAATGTTATGTCCCCATTAGGTTTACATTCGACATGAAGAGAGTTAGCATAATAGGTGAGAGTGGGTAAGGGCTGAGTTAGGTAGCATATCGGGTCCCTCTGGAGTGATCAATCCTCCCACCTTCTTCCCAGCCTTTTAGTCTCCTCCCTCCTCACCTTACTCTTCTTATCTTCCCATTTGCATTTCGGAATACTAAACTGTCAGAAGAAGACGCTAACATATTCTACATCCCAACAATTTCGTCAGTATATCCGCCTCTGCTCAGATTATCCCAAATTAATCTGAAAAATTGATGGCATCTACTTGGATTCACATTTAAACTGCTATAATTTTCAAGCGATCATTAAAATGCTAATTCTTTATTCTTCTCAGAGATAATTTTGATTGAGATTCCTATGATAATTTTAAAGTCATTCACCATTGTTTATTACAGGATCTTGCATAATTCAATAAGCTGTAATGACTCTTAACCAATAAACATTTTTTGACGGCTGGATCGCCTTACAATTCAACAATTTCATTTGAAGCATATATTTGAACTAAAAAGTAATCATTTAATCGAAATTTTTTTAAACGATTTATCCAACTTTGGGATCAAAGTGATCGCGTTTAAGGCTTGAAGAAGATCATATTGCTAATAAATTAAACGTCGGGTGCCACCTAGATAACATTTTATTTTTTTTATTGTTATATGAATGGTAGTTATTTATCTGTTTGTTACTATGTCTGTTTCCGCCTTGCTCCTATGTAGGGTATATATATCTGCTGGTATTATCTAATAATAGATATTGTAACTATTTAATGTAACAAAAAATCTATTTGCAATCAATAATGGAAAAAGATATAAGTGAAGTTTTTTTTTTTTTTTTTTTTTTTTTTTTAATGGTTTTTCAAATCATCGTAAGTTCTAATGTTTATTGTTTTGTTTTTTAAAAGAATTTTTTATTGAGTTCTTGAAGGTTCTGATTCCTTTTTTCATTATTGATGATTTTATAGTAATAGTGTTTTCTTCAGACTTCAACTTTAACAACTATTTAAACCCAAAGCATCAAGTCTTGTTAGTACCTATTTAACTATAAGCTGAAATAGCATCGTGGTGAAAGAATCGTACATGAATAAACTCTGATGCGAATATATATATATATATATATATATATATATATATATATATATATATATATATATTCTTTTTTTTTTTTTTTACCTAGTTGGGCTCGTTAATCATATATGCAATTAGTGACGGGTCTGATGTGTGTGGTCTCAAACACACAGCTAGTGGGAGCAAACAAGTAATGTGGAATAGATTTGTCACTGCTTCAAACATATCTATATTTTTGTTTTTTTAATATTTATTTGAAGCTGTTTTTGTATTTCTTATATTATTTTCTGCATTGTATTATTTTCTGTGGTAAATCAATTGCAACCTCTCGCCAGCCGTTGAATATTGTCTCCATTGTTTTCTTTGTGCGCTCCTGATTTTTGTCCCTTGCTTTTTTTTTCTTACTAATTTATTATAGTTATGCAACTACTGCTATTTGCGAACAATTAAAATATTTTGAAATTTCCTAAATCTGTTTTCAATTCAATTTTTAATTTATCAGTTTACTAATCCGTCAACTAGCTTGTAAATGTTTTCATTAACATACCTCTACCTAAAATAATAATGACTCATTATTGAAAATTTGACTCTGGAAAATGAGACGTGTAAACCGAATAATATTCAATTTATAGGTATAATAGAATGGAACTATATGGAGCAATAGAATACTTTAACACAACCGGTTATTGAGGAACCGGTTTGGCGCTGACACCGCAATCTGTAACCAGGGTGAATATGTAATGAACCCCGAACCCGGTGACTAATGTGCCTTTGCACCAGGCTCATCTACTCAATGTCAATCGCTAATCACTATCAGTGATATATAACTGCTTCGCCTCTGACAGCTTTAGATAGCACCACTTTCTTTCACGTCAATATATTATCCGTTTTCCCGTGTTGACGTTTCCTGAAAATTTGATAACGCCAGCCATAAATCGATCAAGTAGGCCATGAAGGGGGTAATTTACTGATTGAGCAATCAATAGCGTCCTAGAAACGTAACATGAAGTTCTAATAGGTGGTTAAACTCAAACGGCACGTAATTATGTCTATTACTCTATAAGCTGTAATGCTGTGTATAATATTGTCGTCTTGGTGCAGTTTTCGACACTTATATTCCGTATTCTTTACTTTTTAGATTAATCAATCTATATTCTTAACATTTAACCCATATTTAAGCATCCTTCATGGATTTTTTACTAATACGAGGAACTTAAATTTATTTAGGGGATTAAAAGTAATGTTTTTTTTCTCCATACCTTTATTTTCACCCGTCAATCAGCAAATGTAAGATCAGACATGGTTGGCATGAGAAAGTAAAGTGCCCAGCAGCATCCTTTCTAAGGCTTTAATTTAGCAGAGGAGGACCCTTATCCAGCTTCGTTTTAGCCTTCTTCTGACTGGCATTTCAGCTACTGACATGTCGTTATCAGTCTATTGTCGTGTCCGTTTACTTTGAAAACGAGAATACTGTGTTCGTATAGGTTGGTCAACTGCTGGTTGTTTCAAGTCCGTATGTAGGGTTCTGCTGTTTACGTACCAAGGAGCTGTGGTTATGAGTCTTAAAATTTTGGATTGAAATTATTGCAGTTTTTGTATGTGAGTCTTTTTTGCTGAACCAACAATCTATGAAGCGTAAGTCCATATAGGCTTAAGAAGGTATGTATGTGTATGTATTCAGTTTCTGTCTAATTTTTAATTTTGATGATTTTGATATAAGAAGGTTGAGAGTCTGTCTTTTCATCAAGACATGTGGGCCCCAAGTCATCCTTCGAACGAGTGTCAGTCCTTGGTAATGTACTGAGGAATTTGGTTATAGTCGATAACAAGTGTTTTGTCGTAGTGTGAACGTTACGTGTTTTGATTTGTCGTGATTTAAACGAATTTTCCAATGATTACCAATTTTGTAGTAGCATTAAGTGATTTGGTAGAGTCAGTGAGGCCAGTATAGGATCGCCGTTTGATGTTATAATTGCAATATTGTCCGCGTAGGTAACAGTGAATGTGGTGGGGTGAGTTGGTATGTCGTGTGAATAAAATGTGTAGGAGAGGAGCAAGTGTCGATGCTTGCGGTACTCCTGCCCAAACTGGTCGGATTGAAGAAGTTTCCCTGCCGAACAGAGAAAAACCTATCAGAGAGAAAAGAGTGTGTAATAAGATAGTACGTGTACGGTACTACGTTCTTGAGTTTAAAGGGAAGCCCCTCGTGCTAGACTTTATCAAACGCTTGGGCAACATCCCAAAATACCCCAGTTATTTAAAAAAAAAAAATTCATGCAAACTATAATTCGCAAAATTAATAAACCATTGTGTTGAATTAATAAATTGAAATAATGAACCAATGTGTAGTAACAATTCCACAATGGTTTATTTTTATTTATTTATTTATTTAACGTCACTTTATGCTACTATGGCTTATCGGACGATGCTACAGTGGGAGTCCTAAATTTTGCCTATCCAGGTTTAATTAGAATAGGTATCTTCAACGAGTACCTGAGATCGCACATGCTCGGGACCTCCGTTAAACGTCTTCTCCGAAGGACGGCATGACTAAGGATTTTTTACTTCCATTAAAAAATCCTAGGGCAACCTGCGGGTTGGAATCCGGAACCTTGGGCTATATCATATAAGTAATTCTAAAAACAATATCAAGCATCTGTCAATTATTTGTATTGATTAATTCTGACTATAATACCTAATACTGAGTATAATACTGTTTTATAAGGACAGGTACTATCTAGGATATATAAAGTGAAATGGGAATTTGCTATGGCTTGAGTGGAAAGGCGATATAAAAATATTTTTTTAATTATATTAAATACATATTTAATATTAATTAGTTATGGCATTTTAGCCGAAACGTTGTGCATTAGTTTGTAATAAAAGTGTGGTGAAGTTATATATCAGCCTCCAATTTTATTCACAGAATTTGAACTTCACCTTAAAGAATCTCCACCTTGATAATATTTTTTAATATGCTATATAGCAAAGCAGCGAATTCACTATTGCCACATTTTTCTTTTTATAGTTGGCATTTCATTTTAATAATCAATCGCTTATTGGCCTATTTACAACTTCTTTAGTTTTGTAAATTCGTCAAAAATATTAAGCTTTATTGGCGTCATAAAACCTACAATTACATTAAGTTTCCTTTGGTTTGATTCACTACATCTTTGTGGCGTTGTATTTTTTTTTCTCGGAACAGGAATAGAAAATAAAGAAAAGAGGTGGGCTGAACAACTTTTTCCTTTAGCAGACAGTAAATTGCTGGAATCGATAAACCACGAGTTGCCTAAAAAAGCCTGCCGAATCTCCAAACAAAAGTTCCTTTCAGCAAGCATTGAATGCCGAAAGTTGGCAAGACCCAATAAAAGGTAGGCAAAACTGCTCCTCCGCCTAAATCATCCATTATTTTTACATTCCCCTCGTTTTAAAAAGCTGGTAAGACCAAAAATAAAAATAAAATAAAAAAGTTACATAATATTAAATATAAATATTGATATAAAATATTGATTTGCATTGTTTAATTTCAATTGAAGGAGATAAACAATGGAAGTTATACCTAGTTACATACAGTATAAGTTCTCAGCAAGTAAAACAAAGTCAAAATGCCTCAAGAGAAACGAAGTAGGTATAAATATAGGCCCTTGAAGCCTCACGATTTTTGAACGAATTAAAGAAAAAATTTAAGTTCTAATTTTATTATTATTTTAATTTATCAGTTACATTTTTATAATATTCTTAGCTTTTATTCTAATACGTTAAATTGGGAAGTTGAAGAGTTTCTTGAATTCATCTAATTCTGCTAGAGGAAGTAGTAGACAAAATATGAAAGGTTGGCGACCTGTTTTACAGACGGACATGTTTCACTATGATGGGTCAATTAATATTCATTATTAAAGCAATTCTTTTGAGAAAAAAAAAGGATTTCATGTTGGATATTGAATCAATTAAACGCATATCCTTCAATCATGATCCTTGTTTACTTTCCAATGACAATAGCCATTTCAATTAAAGCACATCCCTATTGAAATATTAAGCTATCATTAAATTTTCGTTTTCGATTTCAGCTTTGGTAAATAATATGAAATAATTTTAACTAGAAAGTTATTAAATCATTTTAGATATGTTTGGTCAGTCATTTTAATAATACTATGGACTCATTTGTTTTCAATTAAAAAGCTCTAATAATTAACTTTCTTTGAGAATATTTTTAACGAAAGTCCACTATTTGTATATAATCTACAATTTAAATGCACTTTGGCTCTTTTTTTTTCATATTTGAATTATATAGTTTTTTTTTTTTTTTTTTTCCAATTGAACCCTTCTTCTTAAGCCCTCACTCGACAATGCATGCAGATAAAATAATATGTAGGCGACAAAAAGAGCGTTGTTATGACTGGATTTATTATGCCTGAAAATTATGAAAGAAATATAAAATTGATCAATTATTAATAATTACTTGTTATGGAATATGATAAATCGCGATTTAGAAGTTATGAACCATATGAAGAAAAAAACATAGTCGTTCTGCACCTTATAGGTGTAGGCATGTTTGAGGGGGTTGGATGAACACTGAATATAGATTTTTTTAATTATCTTCGATTTAATTAAAAATATATTTATTTTTATTACTTTTTGAAAGTAAATGATTAAGTGTACCATTATGTAAAATTAAAAAAAAAAAAAGTTTGATTGTGACTCCTAAACTGAACTATCTCTACAAAAAAAGATGCAAATTATTATACAGTGATTTATTATTTCGAATTAAAGTATTATGGCATAACTGCTTTTAAAGCTATTTATAGACAGCTAACCAATATGAAACACTGATAACTTCAAAACGCTTTATCTATGATTTTTCCGAACCGATTTCAATGTGTCTTTTTTTCATTTTATTGTAATTTTTTTTATTTATTAATTTATTGAAATTTACAACTGTATTAGTGAATACATCAAGTAAATTGGCTCATAATATAGATAATATACATGAGAAGACGTGAAGAGAATATGCCCATTGGCAACACTCCACTAGGTAAACTACACTAGAAGGTCTCGAGGCCATCTTCTTTTCAGACGCCTTGGAGGATTGTCAGGAATGGTAGAGGAAGCTAGGATTGAAACTAGTGGGTTAATGTGAGAGTGGAGTTTGTCATGGAAGGAATGATACCTCGTACGGGCCAAATCAGCAACATATGGGACATTAAGGTCTTTATGGATGAGTTTGTTAGTGACAAAATAAGGAGCATTGAGGATTTTTCGAAGGATTTTGGATTGTAGGGATTGAATACGGGAAGAATTTGATGGTTTAGTAGAGCCCAAAGCTCAACTCCGTACGTCCAAATAGGCCTTATGATGGTAATATATATGAGCCTTTTGTAGTTAAGTGGAAGGTTAGAGCGTCTGTCCAGTATGTGTTGAAGTAAGCGAAAGCGTTGGGCAGTTTCCTGTCGTTTCAGTCTTGTGTGCGGATTCCAAGTTAGTCGTTTGTCAAGTAGGAGTCCTAGATAGCGAATCTGTTCAACCGGGACTAGCATAATATTATTAAAGGACACTGTAGGACAGGATGTTGTAGGTTTACGACGAAGGGTAAAGGTAATTTGGTGGGATTTGTTGGAATTCATTTTGATTCTCCAATTCTGACACCATACTTCAAGGTCTCGGATGTGGGATTGAAGAGTTTGAGAGGCAATAGTAGGATCATTATTGACTGATAACACTCAAGTGTCATCAGCATAGGTAAAAAGGAAGGTGTTAGGATGGGTTGGGATATCAGCTGTAAAAACTGTGTAAAGAAGGGGTCCTAGGATACGGCCTTGAGGAACGCCAGCAGACTGAGTAAATAGGGAGGAATAGGAACTATTGTGGTTTATTTTGAAGGATCTTCCAGAGAGGTAGGACTGAATGATGAGGTAGTATGTAGGAGGGAGGAATTTCCGGAGTTTGTAAAGCAGTCCTGGGTGCCAGTGTAAATTTAATTCTCTATTAAATATCACTAACAATAGATTATTTATTATTAAGTTATGTATTTATTAATATGGTCAAACGGATATTTCTTTTTCGTTTTTCGGATTTTACTTATCTTAAAACGTAAGCCTTCAAATTTTAAGAGGGGATTTTTTTAATAATAAACCAAAATCATTTATACTATACTTCTTTACTGTTTATTTTCATTTCCTTCTAATTTTCATTGAAATAAAATTTTCTAATTTAAGAACATTGTTTCTCTCCATGAATAATAAGCAAGATGCCAGGGAGTCAAATTACTTATAAGTTATGGCTTGACCATCTAATATTTTTTTCTCATTGTTCATCGCGGTGTCTTTTTGAATTTTGTTTTTCTTCAAAAATAATAATAACAGCCGAGTTTTGGGATTGTTACTTCCATTATAATTTGTGACTTGAATGTATAGATAATTTTTTATAAACAATTATTCTTGCTGTCTTGGTTAAAAAAATTTGTTTCTATACCTTCAGCAATAACAATAAACAATAAGTTATTGTTTTGTTTTGTTTGTTTGTTTTTTAGTTTGAGGCGCAAAACATCTAGGTCATTAGCGTCCCATCCAGAAAATAATTCTATGGTCATTTAATATAACGAGAAAAAAAAATAAAAAAAATAATTAAAAAAAAAAATATATATATAATAAATAAAAGAACGAATGTGGTAAGAAACATAAGGTCAAATCAATAAAAAATAAGTATTAAGTAGAAGGTAATGTTTCAATACAAAATTTTATTTTATTATTAAGATTCATTTATTTTATTTTATTTTTTAAATCTATATTTTGTTTCTCATTAATTAATTTTTTTTTTTCATTTTATCCATTTATCATTATTTTTTTTATTTTATTTTATTTATTTTTTATTATTTTAACAATGAGTTATTAAATCACTGTTTAAAATTAATCGGCTAATATCAAGATCTAGATGTTATTATGCCCTGGTATTTTTGCGCCGAATTTAAAAAAAACATAGGTCCGGTAGTTTATGAGAAAAGCCGCAGCAGGTAAGCGGATTTTTTAAATTCGTTTTTCGGGTACTACGTATCTTGAAACTTTAGCCCTCACTTTATGAGACGGGTAATTTTTTATTTTGGTCGATTACAAACGTTCAATATTAAAAGTAATAAACCAAAAAATGAGATTCCCCGAGGACATGTGAGTTAATGGAAGTTACAGGGGATATGTGCATGATCGAATCTCCTGAAAATTGCTTGTAAAAGAAAACGAAATATTATACACGTGCAGGTAATATGAGAGCGGGTAGAGTTGAAAACCTATTTGCTTTTAGCCATTTTTATCCTCACGTCATGTCGAAATAATAAACCTTCATATATGTTTCTGAATTTAACTATAATAAATACACGTTCTTTTTTTTTTAATTTTGAGCTTGTCAAAATTCTGCTTTTTTAAAACATATTTTCTTTTAACACTTTTTAAAAGGCTTTTTTAGTAACAAAAATAAATTATATTTCTGTTTTATCAGTATTATCTTCTTTTTTTTCTCATTATCGTCTTAAGTTTTATTTTGGTTCAATATTTTTGTAAGATATATTTTTAATAAAAGAAGTTTATTTATTTCATTTCATTATTTTACAACTTTACAATTTTTAAGGAGAGCCCGTGGCTGAGTGGCTAGCGCGCTAGTCTCTCATGCTACAGGTTCTGAGTTCGAATCTCAGTCCCAGTCGGCGGGGCTTTTATAAGGATGTGAGAAAATGGGGATTCACTCACAACCTCTCCCCCGGGTATGTGAGACCCGTCAGCCAAAGGGTGGCCACTCACAAATTTAGTAGTAGGGAGTGATGACCCTACACTAAAAATAGCATCGTGAAACGTGAGTGTAATCTTGCAGAAGTTTACACCGCGAGGCCCAGGGCCTACACGGCCTGTCGCGTGACTGAAGGAAAGAAGATTTTACAACGCTTCTATTTATATATATATATATATATATATATATATATATATATAATATATATATATATATATATATAAATCTTTCACTGCTTCATCAGCAGTGTCGTCTAATTTAGCTTATCAACATTCCATCGGCCGTCATATAGGGCTTCTATACACTACTTGAAAGTTTCACAACGGCTCTAGAGACCAAAACGTTGTAAAATACGAAAATGAAATAAATCAACTTCTTTTTGAAACTGTCAAAAATATATCATACAAAAGCATTATCTTTTATTTTTTATTACAAACGTTACCTTTCTTTTTAAAACTTATTTAATGGTTATAGTTATATAGTTTAATATAATTACGATAATGAGACTGTTTCCTATTGAATACGAAAGAAATATCTTCATTATTAAATAAATGATCGATTTAATAAAAGAAAAAGTACATAGAAAATGTTAGTTATTAATAAAGGAACAGTTAAAATAAAATTCATAAGAACTCAAGCTCGAAACATAGTTTTGTTATAAAATTTGGGATTTTTAAGAAGTAAATTTACAGTAATTTAAAAAGTTAAATCTTTAATGTTTAGTGTTTTATTTAATAAAAGACAATAATTACTCTAATAATAATCTTAGAGATGGATTTTTTGTCAGATTATTATAGGAAGGATGATGAAATAGTTATAAAAATAATATTAAAACGTTGCAAATTATTTCTTATACAATGGTTTATTATTTCCAAATAACAATATTATGGTATAACGGTTTATAAAGCTGTAGACAGGAAATTACGTAATGTGAAAAGCAATAGATATTCAAAAGTAAAGGCATATCACTTCTGCTAAGTTCAAAACGCTATATATCTGCTAGTTCTTAATCAATTTCAATGATTCTTTTTTCATTTCGTAGAAAATTTAATTCTCTATTACATAGCACTAAGAACATAAGCTTCATATTTAAAAACATGGATCTTTTTTTTCTAAATTTAATTATTAGGAGAAACGGATTTTTTAAAATTATTTATTCGGTTTCTACGCATCTTGAAACGTAAGCCCTCAAATTTTGAAGGGCGGTAATTTTTTTTATTTTATTTTTTGGTTGATTACAAAGTTTCAATATTGAAAATTATATATCAAAATCAGATCAATAAAATTGTTCAAAATGTTACGACCATAAAAATGTGAAATTTTATATTTCCTTTCTTGTTCAATCAGATCAGATAGATTAAATGTCCAAAAACAAGTTTAAAATAATACTATGTTTTTTCGCTTAGCGAGTTCACACGTTTGTTTCACGCATACTTTTCTCACACCTGAATTTTTAAGAGTGTTTTATTCAATCATCAGGTTAACGGTACAAAATAAAATGTTGGATATCAATTCTGATTGTGCTAGCCTAGGACGTACATAATGAAGACGATTGATATAATTGACGAACTAATGACAGCCGCGTAGCCCATTAGGCAGGACTGATAAGGGGCTAATATGCATCTAAATAATTTATAGGCCTGATCAAATAATCATAAGCAAATACACCGCCCCGCTAGGCTGTACTCGAGCCTATAAATCTATTCCAGAGTTTCATTAAACTCCCTTATCTTGTATAAATTATTGCAAATCACGACGCAGTTTATAATTGATATCAGGGATAACAATTTCATGTTTAGAGTTTATGGGGGATTTGTGTTAGTCCGATTCGGCGAAGGAGATGTACAATTTTATTTTTCTAGTTCGAAGTTTTTAATCTGTATAATGACTTTTAACTAAAAGTTTTTTTTTCCTTCTACAATTAACATTATACATATATATATATATATATATATATATATATATATATATATATATATATATATATATATATATATATATATGTAAAATCAAGAATTTTATTATTCTTGATTTCATTATCATATGTTAATATTTTGCCAAGGGAGGTTATATCTCTGTTATGATAGTTAATTGTATTAATCAAAGGACTGTTAAACAATTCTTTATTTTAGGTAGGTTCATTGTTAATTATGTACGTTATCCAATTCATTATTTTATGTCATACAAATTGTAATAATTTTTTTTTTTTTTATTGAGATATATTACAATTTGTTACAAAATGAACAATAATAATATTGATAAGAGACCACATTCATACTATATATACAGAAAATAATAATAATGGTCAAATTTCATAAAATATAACATAAATTCAAATATATACAATAAAATAATAATAATAAATAAAAAACAAAACAAATCGAAACATAAACCTATTATTGAGATAAATAAAAAGTTGGCAAATAAATAAACATCTTACACACAATCATAACTATATACAATATATACAATTGCTAAAGGAACCCCAGCAAGCGCTTTTTCCTCCACTTGTGGAGGAAAAAGCGGAATCCAAGAGATCCCAGCACCTCTATCTCAGCCGCATCACTGGTCTGAGCCAGTGGAGGCTGAGTTAGGGCGCTGTAGCCACAAACATACCGTACATGAGTGGAGGATCTGGCCATTGTCAGAACTCCAGTTTAAATGTTTACAATAGGTCTCGTGGCCACTGCCGTTTCAATCTTCGAGGAGGATTGTAGGGATGGGTGGTGCTGGATAGGGATTGTGCTAGAGGGTTAGGATGATGACTAAGGTTCTGATGAAATTTGGAAAATTTGGATGGTACCAGGTCTAAAACAAACGGAATATTAAGGTCATGGTGTAGGGTACAGTTGGTAACGTAATAAGGAGCATTAACTATTGTTCGGAGGACTTTGGATTGGAAGGATTGGATGCGTTTGATGTTAGAATGTTTAGCTGTCCCCCACAGTTCAAGTCCGTAGGTCCATATAGGTTTCAGTACTGTCTTGTATATTAGTAATTTGTTGTCAACTGTAAGATGAGATTTTCTGTTTAGTAGTCTGTATAACTGGCCGAATCTGCGGTTGAGTTCTTTTCTTTTTAGTCTTGTATGTGGGTTCCACGTCAGTCTTTTGTCTAGTAAAAAGCCGAGATACCGGACTGTGTCTGAGGAAGGAAGCAGTATGGAATTGAAATTAACCATTGGACAGGATTTGCGTCGAAGGGTGAATGTGACGTGAGTGCATTTGCTTTCGTTCACCTTAATGCGCCAAGCATTGCACCAGTCTTCGACAAGGAAAAGGTGCTTTTGGAGATTTAGCGATGCTGCTTTAGGATCGGAATTGGATGATAAAATGGCTGTGTCATCAGCAAATGTTGCCAGAAAGGTATTGGGGTCGGTAGGGATATCGGCGGTGAAGAGGATGTAGAGGACGGGTCCTAAGACGCTGCCTTGAGGAACACCGGCCTCAACAGTATATTGTTCGGAAAATTCGGAACCACAGCGAACTCGGAAGGAGCGGTTGGATAAATAGGATCGGAGGATTAGGTATAAGGATTGAGGTAAATGGGTTTTGAGCTTAAAGAGCAGTCCCGGGTGCCACACCCGGTCAAAAGCTTGAGCTATGTCCAGAAAGGCACCCGAACAATACTCCTTGCACTCAAGGGCGGAGGAAATGTGGTCTACAACTCGGAGTCCTTGCTGAACCGTGGAATGTTGAGGACGAAATCCGAACTGATGTGAAGGAAAATTTTGAAATTTGGCTAGGATTCGTTTTAGTAGGAGCTTTTCGAAAATTTTTGAGAGGATCGGAAGTAGGCTGATAGGTCTGTAAGATGACGTGTTGTTAGAAGGTTTGCCTGGTTTTAGGAAAAGGATCATAGTTGAATGTTTCCATAAGAGAGGAAAATAGGTAGTGCGTAGGATACAGTTATAGAGATATGTAAGGAATGTAATGGCTTTAGGTGGAAGTTGTCTTAAGATTTGGGGAGTAAGGAGATCGTATCCAGGAGATTTGCGGAGAGGAAGCTTTTTAAGAAGATATCTGACCTCAGAGGGATTAACTGCTTTAGGTGGTAAGGATAGTGGTATTGGTGACGTGAGGAACTCTTCAACTGCTGCAGTATGGGTTGGATTAAGCTCTGGATGAGGAGTAAAAACTTTGGAAAGGTGCTGTGCGAATTCCTCGGCCTTATGCTTGTCAGAAGCAGCCCAGGAACCATCACAGCGCCGGAGAGGATGGGAAATGGAGTGGGATTTTAGGATTCTCTTCGTGACATTCCACAGGGAATTGTCACGAGTCGAGAGAGAGGAGAGGTAGGTATTGTAGGATTGGGAACGGAAGATCGCCAACTCCCGCTTTAATTTTCTACAAAAAAAATTATAGGAGCGGCGATCTTCTGGGTGGCGGGTGCGTTGCCATAATGTTCTAGCTCGACGTTTGCTGTTGATGAGGTCTGTCAGGTGTTGTGGTAAATGGCTTTTGTAAGGAATTATTTGGGATTGTTTGGGAGAGGAGGCAGTCCAGGCGGCTTGTTGAATAGCGGTTGTAAAGGAATATACGGCGTCGTCAAGGTCATTTGGGGTTTTGAGAATCACTCTGAGGTCAATATCATTAGTGAGAATTTCGCGGAAGAGGTTCCAGTTGACAGGGCCCCTAATGAATGACGGTGGGATAGGTTTAGGAATAGGTGTTATGGATACATTTAGAATCAATGGACTATGATCAGAGGATAGTTCATCAAGGCGAGCTATGGAAAAATTCAGAGAGCCTAATCCGCTGTGGATGAAGAAGTCGAGGATGTCAGGATTACGGTTAGGATCTGTTGGCCAGTAGGTAGGAGAATCGGGAGGTAGGAGATGAAAGCGTCGGGAGTTGAGTGCAGACTGCAATGTCCGTCCACGAGAATTGGTGGTTCTAGAACCCCACTGTTGGTTCTTAGCGTTTAAGTCTGCACCCAAAATGAAGTGATTACCCAAGGAGTTGAGGAAGGATCCAAATTGGGCAGAGGAAATGGGATGTTTAGGAGGGCAGTATGCTGATGCGATGATAAGCGGAAAGGAAAAGGTTTTGATAACGATGGAAGTTGCTTGTAGGTAATCGTGGGCGGAAATTGGGTGTAAGTGATGGGTGAGGGATCGGCGGACTATGACAGCAGTACCGGCATGGGCTTTGCCGTCTGGATGGTCTGTCCGGTATGTCGTGTATCCTGGTATTTTAAAGTACTGTTTAGTGGTTAGTCTAGTTTCAGTAATGAGTGCAACATCAATGTTTTTGTCCTGCAGTACGGCTGTAAGTTCGTCAGTGTGAGTTCTAACACCATTCGCATTCCAAAGGAGAATGGATAAGGAATTAGGTGAGGTCATTTATGGTTTTTTTAAGGCAGGAATGAGATTTGTTACGAGATTCGTAAGGAGTGATATTAGGGGCATAACAAGGGATTTAATTTCGGAAATAAAGGATGTCATCAAACTAGTAAGGTCTGTGGTGTTTGAAGGAGGAGGAATATGAGAGATTTGTGGTGGATTAGGATTCTTAGGATTGGTTACATTTTGAGAAAGAGGTATATGTGGAATGGATTGAGGTACATTTTGTAGTTCCGGCAGGGCCACGGCTTCAGTACTTTGATTCCCACCTCCAAGTAGGTGGGCAAATGATACATTGGCATCAATAAGTTTTGAGGGTTCTCTTCTGTTTCTTACTTGTCTTGCTGTTTCATCCAGTACTTGAGGTTTTTGAAACCTGGTCCTCAGCTCCTTATAGATTTGGCATCCTTTATAGTTGGCCGGGTGGTCCTTCAGGCAATGAGCACATACAGCTGGTGTTGATTTTGGTTTTGTACACTCCACAGACTTGTGCTGTTCACCGCATTTCACGCATCGAGGTATGTGATGACAATAACTTTTAGTATGACCATATGCTTGACAATTATGGCACTGAATTATCTCTCTCTTTGTGTAAGGTTTTTCAACTCTTACACTGGAATAGTACAATCTATTGAGGTCATAGATTTTTTCAACTCCTTCAGCTGGTTCCAAATCCACAAAAAAGAGAGGTAGAGGAATTTTATCCTTTAGGACGTTAGTGACTTGCCGCACTTTATAGCCCATCTCCGTTAGTTCTTCTTTAATAGCTTCAACTGGTGTCGAGGGGTGTAAGTTTCTGATTACAACCCTTAAAGCTCTCTCTTGGCGTAGCTGATAGGTATGGAAATCTGCTTTGGTTTCAGTTAGGTATTTCACTATTTTTCTATATGTCTCGGCAGTAGTAGGAGATATTTTGGTATCATTGATTCTACTCATACAGTAGTAGCTGGTAGATTCGGTAATTTTGTTCAATTGCGCACACAACAACTGGAAATTTCTAATATTTTTGACAAATATTGGAGGAGGCCGTGGTTCACTAGGTATAGGAGTAGATTCCATGTTTTCTTTTTCATTATGTAAAATCTGAAAAGGATTTGGGGTGAAAAACGGCGATTCGTCAGTCATCCCTTGTGACGATGTGCCAGGTTGTGGTTCAGATTCTGAATTAGTACCGGAAGGGGTTGCTTGTAGATTTAATCTTTTATTAGTATCACGGCGGGGTCTTTGTTTTGTAGGTGACGGGATTGAACCACTAGATCTAGATCTTTTAGTTGAAGCTTTGGAGGACATTACTTGATGATAATATCGCATTTCATGTATAGAAAGTAATTAAATAATAACCAGATGTGGGAAAAAAACAATAACTTAAAAAAAGTTAAGCAAGACCAGCCTTGCCGGGCTATTGGCAATCAGCTGATATGAAGAGGTGACTCAGCATTCACTTTACACTGTAAATTATATCACAACTTACCGCTGTTTGCTCCAATAATAACTGTTGTTGTTATCCTGAAGTCTGATGATGTTTTCAAGACTGTGCTGAAGTGAAATCCAACTGTAAAAGCAAGAAATCCGAGAGCCGACTTGAAATATGACTGCTATACTCACGCGCATGCGCAGAACTCTGTAATAATTAAAACTTTATTTTAGCATCGTTTAACTCCTGATTCATTTAAATTAGAAGAAGAATTACAAATTGTTTAACTGTCTGTAACGATGGCCGTTGAGAAGAAGAGGTTATATCTGCACATTATAAAGGGAGTTGAAGATTTGTTTGAATTGGTAGCTTTGTCTAGCGATAATGTGTTATGGTATGCGCTCCCTCCTCAATTGAAGAATTTAACCTTACATAAGGAATTGTTGGCCATAAAAAACCGTTACAGGTACTATGAATTCTATTACTAGAATAGGGGGTTATCGTAAAATTGCAGTTCCATTCAGTACGGCGTTGCAAAAAAAGTATTGGGATGAAGAAGAAAATTTTTGTATAGACGAGAATTACCTAGAAGAATATAATGACGAAAAAATATCGTGTAACAATGAATTAAAATCTAATGAAATTTTTTTTATAGAACGAATTAAAGAGTTAGAAAACCGTATTTTAGCAGCTAATGAGATCAGTTTAAGGAAAATTGAACTCAAATTCTTAATATCTAAATACGACAGTAAGAAAAATGCAACGTCTTGGATAAATGAATTTGAAAAAGAATGTGTTAGGTTCAGTATCACAGATGATGTAAAAAAAAATAGAAGTTTTAAGACTTTTTATTGATGACAGTGCGCAAGAATGGTATAGTGCTAATTTAAATAAATTGTCATTAACTCGTTGGGAAGACTGGAAAAAATCGTTTTTATTAGTTTATAGTAAGAAGGGTTGGTCGGCCATTCGATCAGCATTTCATTATAAACACATGTTTGGCTCTTTGATTGAATATGTTCTGAAAAAAGAACGCTTATTGCTCGAAGCAGACAAAGATATTCCAGAGAAATTTAGACTTTATCAAATAGTTTGTAATCTACCGATAGACATACAGGATAGATTAGACAGAGACACAATAAAAACTGTAGATGATTTAATAAGAGAGCTAAAAAAAATTGATGATTCATATGTTATCAGTAGAAAATTAGATGAAAGGAAAGAGGAGGGAAAGAAAAAACACGATGATAAAAAGATAATTGTCAACTCAACGGAATTCAAGAAAAAAACATGTCCAATATGTGAAGCACTAGGTTATAGAAATCGGTATCATCCTACAAATGTCTGTTGGAATAAGATCAAGGCATCACAACATAGGAAAATTAATTTAACCGAAAAAGAAGATGATGAGGAAGAGAAAGACAAATTGGACATTGAGAGGAGACAGGATGATCTTAATCCAAAAAACTAGTATGCCCGGAAAAGTCTACACCATGTTCACTGATAAGAATTAAAGTAATAGTAGATAAGCGTAAAGTAGTTAAAGCGATATATGATAATGGATCTACTTGCTCTTTAATTAATGAAAATATCATTAATTTACTCAAAGCAAAATTAATTAGTAACAGAAGTGTTTTAAAGACAATAACTGGTGTAAATTTTTCTCAGAACCGGGCTAATTTACATATAAAAATTGGTGAGATAGAAGACAAATTAGATCTGATTGTTGTCAAAAATAGTAACTTTGATTATGATTTATTATTAGGTTTAGATGCAATAAAAAAATTCAAATTACTACAAGATGAAAATTTACAAATTAAACAAAAAGTAAATCATAAATGGATAACCATTGAGAAGGTAACTGATAACATACCGATAGACAGCAACATTAAAAAAACATATGATAAAGAGGAAAAGTTTTGCTGGGGATGTAGAGGAAGAAAAATTAAAGGTTGAAAATGAATTCTGTAAATCAGAGTTTAATAAATTTTATGAAGACTCGAATGAAAAATTAGACCTGAATTATCTGCCAGAAGATAAGCAGAAGAAAATATTTAATTTACTATATGAATATCAAACATGTTTTGCTAAAAACAAATTTTATGTCGGGTCAGTTAAATCTTGTGAAGCCCAAATCAAACTAAAAGAAGATCGATATGTATCTAAAAAGCCATATAGGTGCTCGATTCCAGATGAAGCAGAAATAGATGCCCAGATTTCGAAATTGATGGATAATGATCTAATTGAGGAATCAGATTCACCTTTTGCTAGTCCAGTGACATTGGCTTACAAAAAAGAAGATGGAAAAAGAACGCGATTGTGTGTGGATTATAGAGAATTGAATAGGACAGTAATCCCTGAATCTCACCCTTTCCCTAGGATAGATGATCTTGTTGTCAATGTAGGAGACTACCGATGGTTCACGGCGTTGGATATCAACTCAGCTTTTTGGGCTATTCCAATAAGGGAAAAGGATCGAAAGAAAACTGCCTTCATTACCCAAAAAGGCCACTGGCAATGGAAAGTTCTTCCTTTTGGCTTCAAGAATTCACCAGCTGTTTTCCAGAGAGTTTTGGCAAACATAATTAGAAGGTATCATTTGGACAAATTTTGTGTCAATTATATAGATGATATTTTGATATTTTCCAAATCTTTTGACGAGCACTTAACTCATATCAAACAATTTTTTGAAGCGGCTAGGCAAGAGGGCTTTAAATTGAAATTGGCGAAATGTGGTTTTGCAAAACATTCGGTTAAGTACTTAGGTCATGTGGATAGAAAGAGGAAAAGTCTATCCTGTTAGTGAAAATCTAGCTGCTATCAACAATTTCAGGCGTCCTGAAACAAGAAAAATGGTTCGGCAATGGTTAGGGAAAATTAATTTTTATCACAAATTTGTTGATCATTGTTCACAAAGACTTGCACCGCTTCACGGATTATTGAAAAAAGGCGTGAAATTTAATTGGACAGAAGAATGTGAGAAGAGTGAACAATGATCAACAAATTTGTGATAAAAATTAATTTTCCCTAACCATTGCCGAACCATTTTTCTTGTTTCAGGACGCCTGAAATTGTTGATAGCAGCTAGATTTTCACTAACAGGATAGACTTTTCCTCTTTCTATCCACATGACCTAAGTACTTAACCGATCATAAATGGCCAAAATCGGTTTGGAACACAAATATTGGCCATTTATGATCCCGATAAAAATATTGTAATTGAAGTAGATGCTAGCCGAGTAGGTTGAGGAGCTGTCCTGAAACAGCCTCAAGAAGACGGAATTCTGCACCCAGTGGGATATTTTTCAAAAAAATTAACTTCAGGTCAGAGTAAAAGGAAATAATGTATCTGGAATGTCTGGCTATTAAAGAAGCAATTTTATATTGGCAACACTATTTGATAGTTAGAGAATTCACTGTAACATCTGATCACAAACCACTCGTCAATTTAAAATCAAAAGCGAGAACCGATGAAGCAATAGCTGATTTAATGTTGTATTTATCCCAATACAACTTTAAAGTAGTTTACAAGGAAGGGAGAGATAATATAGAAGCTGATTCTTTATCTCGAAATCCGGTTTTGGAAAGTTTTCATAATGAAGATGATTGTATAAAAGTGGTGAATATTATACAAATTGAAGAAATTAAAAAAGATCAGAAAGCTCATGAAGAAGAGTTAAAAACGTCGGAAAAATCTATTCGAGATGGAGAAATATATTTTAAGTTATTAAATAATAGAAAACGGATTTACGTTTCCAAAACTTTTGGCTGGTATTTAGTCGATAAGATCCATAATTTTTATGGTCATATTGGAAGTAAACAAATAGCAGAAAAGCTCCGATCTTTTTATTACTTCAAAAATATGGATGTTATCATAAATAGTTATTGTAAACAGTGTGAAGTGTGTGCTAGAAATAAATCGAGATCAAGGCGACCGATCGGGTTATTGTCAAAGTTAGGACCACCAGAGTACCCTTTTCAAATTATGTCAATTGATACAATAGGAGGCTTCGGTGGAAACAGGTCTGGGCACAAATACATGCATGTATTGGTGGACCACTTTACACGATATGCATGGATATCAACTTCAAGAGGACAAATCGCTAATGATTTCATTAAATTATTGGAACCAATTTCTGAAGAAAATGTCAAAATAATTTTGGCAGATCAATACAGTGCTCTAAATTCTTCTAAATTTAAAACGTTTATAAAAAAAATAGGTGCTCAGCTAATCTTTACAGCCGTTGACAATCCACAATCCAATGGCTTAAATGAACGTCTAAATCAGACATTAGTAAACCGAATACGATGTCGATTGAACGAAAACTTCAAAAGAAGGCCGTGGACAACAATTGCTAAAATCTGTGTTGAAGAATATAACAACACAGTTCATGGCTCCACAAAGTTTTCACCGGCTTATTTACTATATGGGCGTGCCTCTGAAATCGTTCCAAAAGAGTTGGAAAAGGAACATAATTTACTGACAGATAGAGCAGAAGCGTTCAAGAATTCACAAAGAAGTTTTGAACGGAACAAGAGCAGAGTAGACCAGAAAAGAATTGATCATGAGTTCAAAGAAGGAGATTTGGTCTATGTAACGAATGGTAATAGTTTGAACAGGAGGAAGCTGGACGAAGTCAGGATAGGTCCACTCAAAATTAGAAAACGCATTTCCAACGGTTCCTTACTCTTTTTATCCTGGATAAAAGAGTCTTCGACCAGCGGAGATGTAAAATCAAGAATTTTGTTATTCTTGATTTCATTATCATATGTTAATATTTTGCCAAGGGAGGTTATATCTCTGTTATGATAGTTAATTGTATTAATCAAAGGACTGTTAAACAATTCTTTATTTTAGGTAGGTTCATTGTTAATTATGTACGTTATCCAATTCATTATTTTATGTCATACAAATTGTAATAATTTTTTTTTTTTTTATTGAGATATATTACAATTTGTTACAAAATGAACAATAATAATATTGATAAGAGACCACATTCATACTATATATACAGAAAATAATAATAATGGTCAAATTTCATAAAATATAACATAAATTCAAATATATACAATAAAATAATAATAATAAATAAAAAACAAAACAAATCGAAACATAAACCTATTATTGAGATAAATAAAAAGTTGGCAAATAAATAAACATCTTACACACAATCATAACTATATACAATATATACAATTGCTAAAGGAACCCCAGCAAGCGCTTTTTCCTCCACTTGTGGAGGAAAAAGCGGAATCCAAGAGATCCCAGCACCTCTATCTCAGCCGCATCACTGGTCTGAGCCAGTGGAGGCTGAGTTAGGGCGCTGTAGCCACAAACATACCGTACATGAGTGGAGGATCTGGCCATTGTCAGAACTCCAGTTTAAATGTTTACAATAGGTCTCGTGGCCACTGCCGTTTCAATCTTCGAGGAGGATTGTAGGGATGGGTGGTGCTGGATAGGGATTGTGCTAGAGGGTTAGGATGATGACTAAGGTTCTGATGAAATTTGGAAAATTTGGATGGTACCAGGTCTAAAACAAACGGAATATTAAGGTCATGGTGTAGGGTACAGTTGGTAACGTAATAAGGAGCATTAACTATTGTTCGGAGGACTTTGGATTGGAAGGATTGGATGCGTTTGATGTTAGAATGTTTAGCTGTCCCCCACAGTTCAAGTCCGTAGGTCCATATAGGTTTCAGTACTGTCTTGTATATTAGTAATTTGTTGTCAACTGTAAGATGAGATTTTCTGTTTAGTAGTCTGTATAACTGGCCGAATCTGCGGTTGAGTTCTTTTCTTTTTAGTCTTGTATGTGGGTTCCACGTCAGTCTTTTGTCTAGTAAAAAGCCGAGATACCGGACTGTGTCTGAGGAAGGAAGCAGTATGGAATTGAAATTAACCATTGGACAGGATTTGCGTCGAAGGGTGAATGTGACGTGAGTGCATTTGCTTTCGTTCACCTTAATGCGCCAAGCATTGCACCAGTCTTCGACAAGGAAAAGGTGCTTTTGGAGATTTAGCGATGCTGCTTTAGGATCGGAATTGGATGATAAAATGGCTGTGTCATCAGCAAATGTTGCCAGAAAGGTATTGGGGTCGGTAGGGATATCGGCGGTGAAGAGGATGTAGAGGACGGGTCCTAAGACGCTGCCTTGAGGAACACCGGCCTCAACAGTATATTGTTCGGAAAATTCGGAACCACAGCGAACTCGGAAGGAGCGGTTGGATAAATAGGATCGGAGGATTAGGTATAAGGATTGAGGTAAATGGGTTTTGAGCTTAAAGAGCAGTCCCGGGTGCCACACCCGGTCAAAAGCTTGAGCTATGTCCAGAAAGGCACCCGAACAATACTCCTTGCACTCAAGGGCGGAGGAAATGTGGTCTACAACTCGGAGTCCTTGCTGAACCGTGGAATGTTGAGGACGAAATCCGAACTGATGTGAAGGAAAATTTTGAAATTTGGCTAGGATTCGTTTTAGTAGGAGCTTTTCGAAAATTTTTGAGAGGATCGGAAGTAGGCTGATAGGTCTGTAAGATGACGTGTTGTTAGAAGGTTTGCCTGGTTTTAGGAAAAGGATCATAGTTGAATGTTTCCATAAGAGAGGAAAATAGGTAGTGCGTAGGATACAGTTATAGAGATATGTAAGGAATGTAATGGCTTTAGGTGGAAGTTGTCTTAAGATTTGGGGAGTAAGGAGATCGTATCCAGGAGATTTGCGGAGAGGAAGCTTTTTAAGAAGATATCTGACCTCAGAGGGATTAACTGCTTTAGGTGGTAAGGATAGTGGTATTGGTGACGTGAGGAACTCTTCAACTGCTGCAGTATGGGTTGGATTAAGCTCTGGATGAGGAGTAAAAACTTTGGAAAGGTGCTGTGCGAATTCCTCGGCCTTATGCTTGTCAGAAGCAGCCCAGGAACCATCACAGCGCCGGAGAGGATGGGAAATGGAGTGGGATTTTAGGATTCTCTTCGTGACATTCCACAGGGAATTGTCACGAGTCGAGAGAGAGGAGAGGTAGGTATTGTAGGATTGGGAACGGAAGATCGCCAACTCCCGCTTTAATTTTCTACAAAAAAAATTATAGGAGCGGCGATCTTCTGGGTGGCGGGTGCGTTGCCATAATGTTCTAGCTCGACGTTTGCTGTTGATGAGGTCTGTCAGGTGTTGTGGTAAATGGCTTTTGTAAGGAATTATTTGGGATTGTTTGGGAGAGGAGGCAGTCCAGGCGGCTTGTTGAATAGCGGTTGTAAAGGAATATACGGCGTCGTCAAGGTCATTTGGGGTTTTGAGAATCACTCTGAGGTCAATATCATTAGTGAGAATTTCGCGGAAGAGGTTCCAGTTGACAGGGCCCCTAATGAATGACGGTGGGATAGGTTTAGGAATAGGTGTTATGGATACATTTAGAATCAATGGACTATGATCAGAGGATAGTTCATCAAGGCGAGCTATGGAAAAATTCAGAGAGCCTAATCCGCTGTGGATGAAGAAGTCGAGGATGTCAGGATTACGGTTAGGATCTGTTGGCCAGTAGGTAGGAGAATCGGGAGGTAGGAGATGAAAGCGTCGGGAGTTGAGTGCAGACTGCAATGTCCGTCCACGAGAATTGGTGGTTCTAGAACCCCACTGTTGGTTCTTAGCGTTTAAGTCTGCACCCAAAATGAAGTGATTACCCAAGGAGTTGAGGAAGGATCCAAATTGGGCAGAGGAAATGGGATGTTTAGGAGGGCAGTATGCTGATGCGATGATAAGCGGAAAGGAAAAGGTTTTGATAACGATGGAAGTTGCTTGTAGGTAATCGTGGGCGGAAATTGGGTGTAAGTGATGGGTGAGGGATCGGCGGACTATGACAGCAGTACCGGCATGGGCTTTGCCGTCTGGATGGTCTGTCCGGTATGTCGTGTATCCTGGTATTTTAAAGTACTGTTTAGTGGTTAGTCTAGTTTCAGTAATGAGTGCAACATCAATGTTTTTGTCCTGCAGTACGGCTGTAAGTTCGTCAGTGTGAGTTCTAACACCATTCGCATTCCAAAGGAGAATGGATAAGGAATTAGGTGAGGTCATTTATGGTTTTTTTAAGGCAGGAATGAGATTTGTTACGAGATTCGTAAGGAGTGATATTAGGGGCATAACAAGGGATTTAATTTCGGAAATAAAGGATGTCATCAAACTAGTAAGGTCTGTGGTGTTTGAAGGAGGAGGAATATGAGAGATTTGTGGTGGATTAGGATTCTTAGGATTGGTTACATTTTGAGAAAGAGGTATATGTGGAATGGATTGAGGTACATTTTGTAGTTCCGGCAGGGCCACGGCTTCAGTACTTTGATTCCCACCTCCAAGTAGGTGGGCAAATGATACATTGGCATCAATAAGTTTTGAGGGTTCTCTTCTGTTTCTTACTTGTCTTGCTGTTTCATCCAGTACTTGAGGTTTTTGAAACCTGGTCCTCAGCTCCTTATAGATTTGGCATCCTTTATAGTTGGCCGGGTGGTCCTTCAGGCAATGAGCACATACAGCTGGTGTTGATTTTGGTTTTGTACACTCCACAGACTTGTGCTGTTCACCGCATTTCACGCATCGAGGTATGTGATGACAATAACTTTTAGTATGACCATATGCTTGACAATTATGGCACTGAATTATCTCTCTCTTTGTGTAAGGTTTTTCAACTCTTACACTGGAATAGTACAATCTATTGAGGTCATAGATTTTTTCAACTCCTTCAGCTGGTTCCAAATCCACAAAAAAGAGAGGTAGAGGAATTTTATCCTTTAGGACGTTAGTGACTTGCCGCACTTTATAGCCCATCTCCGTTAGTTCTTCTTTAATAGCTTCAACTGGTGTCGAGGGGTGTAAGTTTCTGATTACAACCCTTAAAGCTCTCTCTTGGCGTAGCTGATAGGTATGGAAATCTGCTTTGGTTTCAGTTAGGTATTTCACTATTTTTCTATATGTCTCGGCAGTAGTAGGAGATATTTTGGTATCATTGATTCTACTCATACAGTAGTAGCTGGTAGATTCGGTAATTTTGTTCAATTGCGCACACAACAACTGGAAATTTCTAATATTTTTGACAAATATTGGAGGAGGCCGTGGTTCACTAGGTATAGGAGTAGATTCCATGTTTTCTTTTTCATTATGTAAAATCTGAAAAGGATTTGGGGTGAAAAACGGCGATTCGTCAGTCATCCCTTGTGACGATGTGCCAGGTTGTGGTTCAGATTCTGAATTAGTACCGGAAGGGGTTGCTTGTAGATTTAATCTTTTATTAGTATCACGGCGGGGTCTTTGTTTTGTAGGTGACGGGATTGAACCACTAGATCTAGATCTTTTAGTTGAAGCTTTGGAGGACATTACTTGATGATAATATCGCATTTCATGTATAGAAAGTAATTAAATAATAACCAGATGTGGGAAAAAAACAATAACTTAAAAAAAGTTAAGCAAGACCAGCCTTGCCGGGCTATTGGCAATCAGCTGATATGAAGAGGTGACTCAGCATTCACTTTACACTGTAAATTATATCACAACTTACCGCTGTTTGCTCCAATAATAACTGTTGTTGTTATCCTGAAGTCTGATGATGTTTTCAAGACTGTGCTGAAGTGAAATCCAACTGTAAAAGCAAGAAATCCGAGAGCCGACTTGAAATATGACTGCTATACTCACGCGCATGCGCAGAACTCTGTAATAATTAAAACTTTATTTTAGCATCGTTTAACTCCTGATTCATTTAAATTAGAAGAAGAATTACAAATTGTTTAACTGTCTGTAACGATGGCCGTTGAGAAGAAGAGGTTATATCTGCACATTATAAAGGGAGTTGAAGATTTGTTTGAATTGGTAGCTTTGTCTAGCGATAATGTGTTATGGTATGCGCTCCCTCCTCAATTGAAGAATTTAACCTTACATAAGGAATTGTTGGCCATAAAAAACCGTTACAGGTACTATGAATTCTATTACTAGAATAGGGGGTTATCGTAAAATTGCAGTTCCATTCAGTACGGCGTTGCAAAAAAAGTATTGGGATGAAGAAGAAAATTTTTGTATAGACGAGAATTACCTAGAAGAATATAATGACGAAAAAATATCGTGTAACAATGAATTAAAATCTAATGAAATTTTTTTTATAGAACGAATTAAAGAGTTAGAAAACCGTATTTTAGCAGCTAATGAGATCAGTTTAAGGAAAATTGAACTCAAATTCTTAATATCTAAATACGACAGTAAGAAAAATGCAACGTCTTGGATAAATGAATTTGAAAAAGAATGTGTTAGGTTCAGTATCACAGATGATGTAAAAAAAATAGAAGTTTTAAGACTTTTTATTGATGACAGTGCGCAAGAATGGTATAGTGCTAATTTAAATAAATTGTCATTAACTCGTTGGGAAGACTGGAAAAAATCGTTTTTATTAGTTTATAGTAAGAAGGGTTGGTCGGCCATTCGATCAGCATTTCATTATAAACACATGTTTGGCTCTTTGATTGAATATGTTCTGAAAAAAGAACGCTTATTGCTCGAAGCAGACAAAGATATTCCAGAGAAATTTAGACTTTATCAAATAGTTTGTAATCTACCGATAGACATACAGGATAGATTAGACAGAGACACAATAAAAACTGTAGATGATTTAATAAGAGAGCTAAAAAAAATTGATGATTCATATGTTATCAGTAGAAAATTAGATGAAAGGAAAGAGGAGGAAAGAAAAAACACGATGATAAAAAGATAATTGTCAACTCAACGGAATTCAAGAAAAAAACATGTCCAATATGTGAAGCACTAGGTTATAGAAATCGGTATCATCCTACAAATGTCTGTTGGAATAAGATCAAGGCATCACAACATAGGAAAATTAATTTAACCGAAAAAGAAGATGATGAGGAAGAGAAAGACAAATTGGACATTGAGAGGAGACAGGATGATCTTAATCCAAAAAACTAGTATGCCCGGAAAAGTCTACACCATGTTCACTGATAAGAATTAAAGTAATAGTAGATAAGCGTAAAGTAGTTAAAGCGATATATGATAATGGATCTACTTGCTCTTTAATTAATGAAAATATCATTAATTTACTCAAAGCAAAATTAATTAGTAACAGAAGTGTTTTTAAAGACAATAACTGGTGTAAATTTTTCTCAGAACCGGGCTAATTTACATATAAAAATTGGTGAGATAGAAGACAAATTAGATCTGATTGTTGTCAAAAATAGTAACTTTGATTATGATTTATTATTAGGTTTAGATGCAATAAAAAAATTCAAATTACTACAAGATGAAAATTTACAAATTAAACAAAAAGTAAATCATAAATGGATAACCATTGAGAAGGTAACTGATAACATACCGATAGACAGCAACATTAAAAAACATATGATAAAGAGGAAAAGTTTTGCTGGGGATGTAGAGGAAGAAAAATTAAAGGTTGAAAATGAATTCTGTAAATCAGAGTTTAATAAATTTTATGAAGACTCGAATGAAAAATTAGACCTGAATTATCTGCCAGAAGATAAGCAGAAGAAAATATTTAATTTACTATATGAATATCAAACATGTTTTGCTAAAAACAAATTTTATGTCGGGTCAGTTAAATCTTGTGAAGCCCAAATCAAACTAAAAGAAGATCGATATGTATCTAAAAAGCCATATAGGTGCTCGATTCCAGATGAAGCAGAAATAGATGCCCAGATTTCGAAATTGATGGATAATGATCTAATTGAGGAATCAGATTCACCTTTTGCTAGTCCAGTGACATTGGCTTACAAAAAAGAAGATGGAAAAAGAACGCGATTGTGTGTGGATTATAGAGAATTGAATAGGACAGTAATCCCTGAATCTCACCCTTTCCCTAGGATAGATGATCTTGTTGTCAATGTAGGAGACTACCGATGGTTCACGGCGTTGGATATCAACTCAGCTTTTTGGGCTATTCCAATAAGGGAAAAGGATCGAAAGAAAACTGCCTTCATTACCCAAAAAGGCCACTGGCAATGGAAAGTTCTTCCTTTTGGCTTCAAGAATTCACCAGCTGTTTTCCAGAGAGTTTTGGCAAACATAATTAGAAGGTATCATTTGGACAAATTTTGTGTCAATTATATAGATGATATTTTGATATTTTCCAAATCTTTTGACGAGCACTTAACTCATATCAAACAATTTTTTGAAGCGGCTAGGCAAGAGGGCTTTAAATTGAAATTGGCGAAATGTGGTTTTGCAAAACATTCGGTTAAGTACTTAGGTCATGTGGATAGAAAGAGGAAAAGTCTATCCTGTTAGTGAAAATCTAGCTGCTATCAACAATTTCAGGCGTCCTGAAACAAGAAAAATGGTTCGGCAATGGTTAGGGAAAATTAATTTTTATCACAAATTTGTTGATCATTGTTCACAAAGACTTGCACCGCTTCACGGATTATTGAAAAAAGGCGTGAAATTTAATTGGACAGAAGAATGTGAGAAGAGTGAACAATGATCAACAAATTTGTGATAAAAATTAATTTTCCCTAACCATTGCCGAACCATTTTTCTTGTTTCAGGACGCCTGAAATTGTTGATAGCAGCTAGATTTTCACTAACAGGATAGACTTTTCCTCTTTCTATCCACATGACCTAAGTACTTAACCGATCATAAATGGCCAAAATCGGTTTGGAACACAAATATTGGCCATTTATGATCCCGATAAAAATATTGTAATTGAAGTAGATGCTAGCCGAGTAGGTTGAGGAGCTGTCCTGAAACAGCCTCAAGAAGACGGAATTCTGCACCCAGTGGGATATTTTTCAAAAAAATTAACTTCAGGTCAGAGTAAAAGGAAATAATGTATCTGGAATGTCTGGCTATTAAAGAAGCAATTTTATATTGGCAACACTATTTGATAGTTAGAGAATTCACTGTAACATCTGATCACAAACCACTCGTCAATTTAAAATCAAAAGCGAGAACCGATGAAGCAATAGCTGATTTAATGTTGTATTTATCCCAATACAACTTTAAAGTAGTTTACAAGGAAGGGAGAGATAATATAGAAGCTGATTCTTTATCTCGAAATCCGGTTTTGGAAAGTTTTCATAATGAAGATGATTGTATAAAAGTGGTGAATATTATACAAATTGAAGAAATTAAAAAAGATCAGAAAGCTCATGAAGAAGAGTTAAAAACGTCGGAAAAATCTATTCGAGATGGAGAA
This sequence comes from Piezodorus guildinii, assembly GCA_023052935.1. Classification (NCBI taxonomy): domain Eukaryota; kingdom Metazoa; phylum Arthropoda; class Insecta; order Hemiptera; family Pentatomidae; genus Piezodorus; species Piezodorus guildinii. Next base: position 64,742,319 of record CM041292.1, read on the forward strand.
ATATATTTTAAGTTATTAAATAATAGAAAACGGATTTACGTTTCCAAAACTTTTGGCTGGTATTTAGTCGATAAGATCCATAATTTTTATGGTCATATTGGAAGTAAACAAATAGCAGAAAAGCTCCGATCTTTTTATTACTTCAAAAATATGGATGTTATCATAAATAGTTATTGTAAACAGTGTGAAGTGTGTGCTAGAAATAAATCGAGATCAAGGCGACCGATCGGGTTATTGTCAAAGTTAGGACCACCAGAGTACCCTTTTCAAATTATGTCAATTGATACAATAGGAGGCTTCGGTGGAAACAGGTCTGGGCACAAATACATGCATGTATTGGTGGACCACTTTACACGATATGCATGGATATCAACTTCAAGAGGACAAATCGCTAATGATTTCATTAAATTATTGGAAACAATTTCTGAAGAAAATGTCAAAATAATTTTGGCAGATCAATACAGTGCTCTAAATTCTTCTAAATTTAAAACGTTTATAAAAAAAATAGGTGCTCAGCTAATCTTTACAGCCGTTGACAATCCACAATCCAATGGCTTAAATGAACGTCTAAATCAGACATTAGTAAACCGAATACGATGTCGATTGAACGAAAACTTCAAAAGAAGGCCGTGGACAACAATTGCTAAAATCTGTGTTGAAGAATATAACAACACAGTTCATGGCTCCACAAAGTTTTCACCGGCTTATTTACTATATGGGCGTGCCTCTGAAATCGTTCCAAAAGAGTTGGAAAAGGAACATAATTTACTGACAGATAGAGCAGAAGCGTTCAAGAATTCACAAAGAAGTTTTGAACGGAACAAGAGCAGAGTAGACCAGAAAAGAATTGATCATGAGTTCAAAGAAGGAGATTTGGTCTATGTAACGAATGGTAATAGTTTGAACAGGAGGAAGCTGGACGAAGTCAGGATAGGTCCACTCAAAATTAGAAAACGCATTTCCAACGGTTCCTTACTCTTTTTATCCTGGATAAAAGAGTCTTCGACCAGCGGAGATGTAAAATCAAGAATTTTGTTATTCTTGATTTCATTATCATATGTTAATATTTTGCCAAGGGAGGTTATATCTCTGTTATGATAGTTAATTGTATTAATCAAAGGACTGTTAAACAATTCTTTATTTTAGGTAGGTTCATTGTTAATTATGTACGTTATCCAATTCATTATTTTATGTCATACAAATTGTAATAATTAAAACTTTATTTTAGCATCGTTTTACTCCTGATTCATTTAAATTAGAAGAAGAATTACATATATATATATATCTATTAACCAATTATTAACATCGGTCAGATAGATCCCTATCTTATTGCAAAAAAAAGATTACCGAAGTAATGTTAAGCTTTTTTTAGCTCTATCCAATCATTTTTCAGGTAATATTTCTATCCAAAATCGAATTAGTCAGGCATGGGTAGTTTTTTCGTGAGAATATTTTATGTCCTGTATTCATACTTCCCGATTATTTAATTTATTTATTTAATACAACCTATATTTATGTAACATAGGTTATCAAAAACAAAAATAATCCTTCAAATATAGTCAAATTCGAAAAAAAAAAACTTAATTAATCCAAGGAAACATTGCACTTAGATTAAATAATATAAAATTAAAAAAAAAAATTAATATTCAGATATATTACAATTTGTTTCAACTGGACAACAATAATAATGCTTATAGCATGTGAATAGATCACATTCATACAATATTTACAAAATCAACAATGGTAAAGTCAAGTTGTATAAAAAAAAAAAAAAAAAAAAAAATTAATGAATAAAAAAATGTATATAATAACAAAATATGTAAATAAAATAAGTGAACGGTTAAAAAATAAAAGGGTACATTATCATACCTATATTTAAAATCTGCTGGAGATCCCTGGACTGAGCTTGTCCTCCCACTCGTAGAGGGAAAAGCAGAATCCGAGGAATCCCAACGCCTCCCTCTCAGCCGCGTCACTGGTGGCGCCAGCGGAAATATAACAATAGAGATTTTCACATACCGCTTTTAATTTCTATTATGATATCATGGTCAGTAAAGAAATATACAGCAATACCAAGTCTATTGTAACCTTTTCTAAGTCAAATGTAACGTTTCCAAAGCAAAGTAGCCTTTTCCAAAGAAAATTCAATAATTTCCATTTCAAATGTAACCTTTTCCATTTCAAATGTAATATTTTCCAAAGCAATGATAACCTTTCCTTTCATTTGTTTGCTTTAATATTCCATTTTGTTTAGTTATCTATTGAAAAAAAAAATAGTTTGATTAAAAGTACGCCTTTTAAAATAATTTGTCTATATTATATCAATTTTTTTTTTCATCTGTATACATTTGATGTTAAGTGCTATGAATATATTTTTTAAATTTACTTTTTCTTTAAAAAAACTTATTGATTTTGATATTTCATAGTGTAGGTGTGAGAATATAAATAATTTTGTGATCCTTCATTTGGGTTTTTAAAGCTGCTAATTTTGAATTTCTCCTAATATGTTTTCGGGCATGTGCACTTTTAATTTATATAGATAAAATTTAGTGATTAAAACATAATTAACAACATAAATCGACTGTAATTTCAACCCAATACATATGCATATGCTGGTAATAACAACACTTTTTATATTGTATCTATATGTGCAATTTTTTTTTTTTTTTTTTTAGTGTTTTCTCTTTATTTATAGGCTCATAAATAAATTTGAAAAAAAAGAAAAACATTATTTCTAAACCTATAATTACAGTTTTTAATTTTCAATGCAGATGATATTAACTAGAAAAAAAAAAAAGCCTCAGACTGCATCTGAATTTCATTCCAGTCCAGCGACGTTCTAGACGTGGATCATGACCAGGCTGACGTGCACGAATACTCAGTCGGGAGATATTATACACGCGATTAGGACAGTTCATCGAATCCGAAGAGGAAAGCTGAAGTGGTAGTGAGCAACTACAGAGTAAATGTTTTGCGGTGCAGTAGGAAGGGTAATGGAAATAGACAAATGGGCCTCCGGTCCCTTGGAATTCGTTCTCCAGGACCTATTTCCAATCCTCCCTATCATGGAAATTATTTTATCCTATCTTCCCTTCTCCACTCCTATCGCCGTCTCTATTCAATACCATTTTCCCTTTCTTCTTCATTTTTTGCCCCGCAGCAGGAAAGGGGACCCGCCCGTACAAACAATGGGACTCCATCTCTTTGTAGTACAAGCTTTAGCCTTTTCTGTCGTTCACTTTCAATTTGGTAACTCCATACTTCCTCACTAATCAAAAGGAAAAAGTACTAATTAAAAGTTATGGCTGAGTTCTGAAAGAAAGAATATTATGTGCTATAATGCATCGTAAGCCTAGTGTATGCTTATACTTAATATGTAAATAGTTCACCTTACCTATTATTTTTTTTCGAAATGTTATTTATTAAACTTTTTTTTCTGTAAAATTCCGTAAAAAAAAATCTAGTGCGGGCAACACACGACTTTCACATACCTCCATTTTTAAAATCAATGGAAGAATTTTCAAACACAGTTAGAGATAAAAATACGTGAAACTATTAAAGAATAAATTAAATTGAATTTCTATAGAAACATGTGTTTTATTAAAAAATTTATTATATTATTATCTAAAATAATCAGTTAGTTTTATCTTCATTTCATCACTCTCTATTAACTTTTAAAAGCTTGTGTTTGAGATAATATTTTTTCTAAAATCTATAGCTTTCCTACGGTATATCATACATGTATATTAGTGCTCCTATGTTCAAAAACGAAAAATTGCATTAAAAACATATTTTTTCTGTTTTCTCCTTTAGTTTGGTATCGAATTTATTCAATTTATATATTTGCCTGTTTTTCATCAGCGTTAACAAGATAATATAGTTATTTTTATTGAATCTACAAATTTAACGGTACTTTAGGGGAAGAAAATTTAAAATATCGGCATTTAAACCCTGTCAGACCAATGTTATCCGAATGAAACCTAAATGATATTAAAGCCCGACAAATTTTACATCGATATAGCGAGTATAATAAAAATCGTTGGAACTGTTTTCGAGAAAAAAGGTGCAAATTGCATGGTGTAAAGTGGCTCTTCTGGTATGCTCATTTTGATGAAAAAGGTTTTGTAACGTCTCGGGCGTATATTTGCCTTAAATATGAAATTTTAGTTTCATAGGACTTACCGTTACCACACACACACCTTTTTGCGGGACTTGGTTATTTGGACTCAGGTGACACTAAAACGTGTATTTTCGTTGAAAACTGGAATTCGAAAATTTTCACGATCGCAATACTTCCCCTTACTATATATAGTAAGTGAAAGTTATATGTGATACCATGAAACTTATATTAACGGCAAACAATAATATTTAAATCTGCAAATAACTAAAAAAAAACATATAATTGCGTATTTGAGAATGTTTTGTAGTAATAACCCCACAGCCAAAATATTTACATTTTTGGATTGGCCCTGCATACTTTAAAATTAAATTTATAAGATGCCCTCACTAAAAATAAAAAACGCTGTGAATTATTAGAAAATGGTTTATTATTTATGTTATAACAATTTATATAGCTGTGTAGGGAATTAACTTTTATGTGTAGCAATAAATTAATCATAGAGCTTAAGAAGGACAAACCAGAAATACTGTCCTTTTATTGGTGAATCTATTTCTTAACCGCTTTATTGTTTGGGTAGGGAATTTATTTATCTATCGATTAGCACTAATTTTTTGGTATTTATTGATTCGTACGACGCACAGTGGACAGACGAGTTTTTCATTATTCGTTATTCAGCATTGGTTAATTTTGGAATTAAAAAAAAGGAATCTATACTATTACAATCCATAAAGGTTCTTGCTTTCAGTACATACACACTTTTGTGCTATTTCTTTCTATACATACTCATAAAGTTAAAAATTGTTTATTAACTATTGGTTTTATAGTTGAACATGATCTTAACACGGGTCCGAAATGATTATTTTGATGAAGAAATCTGTTATTATTTAATAGTCTTCTGTAAGTAAAATCACATAATAAACAAATACAAATAAGGGCAGTTTATAGAAGAATATGTTTCATAAGTTACCAAAATGGTGTTGTTTTTTCTCTTTAATTAAATACAGATCACATTTTGTTCCTTTTCTTTTTGAGTTTATATGCAATCGTTATAAACTCGACTGACGGATAAGGTACTAATATACGAGATATACTGGTATACACCTAACATTTCTATTAAATTATAGCAAAAAGGAGTTGGATGAGAGATCTAGTTCTATAAAGATCAGGAAAAGGCGATGATTCCACCATTTGCTAACTGTCACACTTTGCAGTAACAGTTGTGAATTTCGAATATAATTAAAAATGTATGTAGTTATGTTTATGAACCATCCTATTTAGCGTCTTATACTTTAGGAGCTTGACGAGTAAAATAAAATAAATAAATATGAATTTAAATTAATGCAAAACCATCTTCTTTTTAAACTAAACATTTATTTATTATAACAATTACATTTTACAATAATTTATATTGGACATTTTGAAGAACATTGATTCAATTTCGTAAGTTTGTTAAAAACCCAAATACAATTAATAAATATTAGACAAGATTAAAATAATTTACATACTTAAAATATTGACATTTTATTTTATCTATATCTTTTTATATATTGAAATTATATTTTTAAGAAGGGGTTAGCTCTAGATTAAGTTGCATTATAATATTATACACTTCATAATACTAATTTTAATATTATTAAAAAATACATATTATTTTCAATAATATTATAATTGTATCAGCTTATAGTTCGTAGGATTGTTATTTACCATTTAATATAAAAATGGACTGCTGATGAAGGCCTTAGTGACTCCGGTTCATATTAATGTGCAGCGTCACGTTTAATAATTATTTTAAGTGCATGAGCATGGTCTTGATGGATCCCGAAGAGCTAACAATGAAACTAGCTCAGATATGCATTAGAATATTAACATCCTCCATCCCATCCACTTATGAATATTTCTCCCTCATTTTTTTTTGCAAGATGATTCGACCATATTTAATAATTTATTGATAGTGTAAGTTGTTTATATTATATTTTATTCTAACATATAACAGAAAATATTGATGTGATAATATATTTAATTTAGTTAAAGCTATTTAAAATAATTATATAAATGAAAGAAACCTAAAACATATAATACTAATAAAGAAGGGTCTTGTGTTTAGTTCGCTTTTTTTACTATTCATAGACAAACTGCAATACAAGGAAGTGATCCTCTAGAGAGTATTTCTACACCATGGCTGAAATAAACTGATAAACAGCCGACGTATGAAGCCGGTACCCGGAGAGCGGTATGTTGTCTACTCGTTCTTAAGCTCTTCCCGCTGGACTACTTCGCTCCTTACCATATTATAATCAAATAATATAAAACAATATACACTTTTGAGGAACTATATTAAGACTCTTTGAGGGGTATTTTGATATTTGGTTTAGTCTATTAAAAAAAAAAAAAAAACCTGTACCACTACAACCCATGATTCGTAATGTTTATAGGTCAACGGCAGGGCAATGAGGTGATTAGGCCTCGATCACACTCAACCGCCAGGTTTTCGGCCAATTTTTTGTTACCCACTTTAAAGAGGCTGGGTCTGACCCAGGAGGGTCTCCATTTCCTCGATTTTCGAGTAATATTTTTGTACGAGTTTAAACTCGACCATTCAGCAGCTGAGGCCGCTAGAAATATTTGCAAGGCGTTTGGGGAAGGGAGTGTTAATGAACGGACCATTCTCCGTTGGTTTGCTACGTTTTCAGCTGGGGATACCGACTTGAAAAACTTGCTCCGAGGAAGACCTCTGTCCTTAATATACAACGATGTCCTTAAACATACAGTAGAAGAAAACCTCTACCTAACAGTTAAAGGACTCTCAGCACAACTAAATGCAACTGCATCTACCGTTTCCAGACATTTAAACTCTATTGGAAAAGTAAAAAAGCTCGATACATGGGTACTTCATGATCTCACTAACCGGCAGCAAGACCCCATGTTTCAAAACATACCGTGCAAAAATTGAAAGAACTGGGCTACGTAGTTCTTCCGCACCCGTAATTCTCCCGACTTGTCTCCAACAGATTACCTCCTGTTCAGGAATTTAGACAACTTCGTCGTGAGGTAAATACTTGGAATAAAATTAACTTGATTTTATATCGTATTTTTAATAAAAATCCTATACCTTGAAAACGGACATTTCATGTGACACAACCCAATATTTGTCAATGTAAGACGAGGTCTTCCTTTACTTCTGATGCTATGACTATGCATAGCTTCCTTATTCATAGAGTCCATACTCGTGATAGCTAGCCAGCCCAACTCAAACTTTTTAACTTTATTCTCAATGTCAGGTTCTCCAAGGATAGAACGTTATATATTTCTTGATTGCCTCTCTTGAGGCATTCTTGGCCGACTCTCCTTGGTCCATAGATGCGCCGCAGGATCCTCCTCTCAAAAGCCAACAGGCTCCACTTATCTGGCCGTGATACTACCCATGTTTCTGGTCCGTATGTTAACACCGGTTTCTGTAATGTCATGTATAGCTTTAATTTTGTAGTTCGACAGATATTTGCCTGTCATGTGTCTCTTCTCATTTTCCTGAAATGTAATTTCCATTAATTATTATAGACTGAGGTAGAGAAATTTATTCACCCGCTCAAATTAAATGGGCCGAACTGACAAAATCATTGATAAATAAAAAGTAGCGATGATGTACTTCAACTTTTTTTTTTCTTCAACGTTTTCAAATAAAAATGTAATTGCAAGACATGTGTACCTTTAGCTCAGGAGAAGCTTGCATTATGAGCTGATATTAGATTCAGTTCAGAAAGAAAAAAAATATAAAACACAATAATTGATTTCAAATAGATTATTTCAAGTGATAATCTTACATATAAACACATAAACAGAAAATATTTTGCATATTTTTTTATTTTTATTGTTTGTTGAAATATGCATATAAATATTTATGATTATATCAAGTATGTAAATAGATCCTTACTGCTTCCTTTTTATAGTATTAAAAATTTATTTTGATATATTAAATTATGGTAATCGAGAAAAAATCAAATCACCTGAAATTTCAGCTATTAGTTCAATGATATATTTTGTTTATATTTTTTTTTTTGGGTTTTATAATCTCACATCCTTTATATAAAATTCTTTAATTAGTTATTTTAGCGGTATATTTTTCCTTAATGGTTATAATAGGAAAAAAAAACAACAACATAAAACACCATTCTCCTAACTCTATGTTTGTAGGAGAGCACATACAGTATTATCCAGGAAGATCTCAACATCCATTGCAGGCTTAATCCGAAATACAATAGATAAACATCCGTTCATTATAAACTTCATTCCCTGTAAACCCACTAATTCCAAATCTCGCTTTCCAATCTCTTCCCTGATATTTCTCCGAGGGAATTCTACAGAATATGACCTCTTCTCACTTTAATTTCTTATAAATCATTTAAAGTTATTGGATATTCATCACTTTTATTTTTTTTTTAAACTTTTGGAAGATTGGATGACTTTCAATGATAAATATGAAATTTAAAAAAATAAAATTGAAAAATCTGGTGGTCACATCACCTAATATTCAGTTATTTGCCTACGTGAAGTAAATTTTTCTATGGCAAATATCTGCTTTCTTAAAATAAACTAAAAGTAAAAATCGTTGATCACAATAATTTCTTAAACTTTAAACATATATGTTTTTCTTTAATCACTTCTCGTAATGTTATAAAAAAAGAAATATTTTAGAATTTTTCGCTTTCATACGGTACATTATACATCTATATTAATTAACCTATTTAATTAACAAATCTCTTCTCATTTTTCGAAAACTTTTTTTTTTAATTCCTTATTTGTTGGTAATTGAATTATTCTTGATATGTCAAGAATAATACCGTTTATATCAATGACAACAAGCAGAAATGCTTAAGTTTTTCTAATCAACAAAATTAAAGGTACTTTAAGAAATGAAATATTAAACTTTAGTTGTTTGACCCCTATCAGACTTATATTCCAAAGAGATATATCAAATAAAGAGACTTATATCATTGATTTAATTTTAAATCAATACAAAGAGTTTAATTTAAAAGTCGTTAATGCCTTTTTATCTTTAATCGCACGAAAATCGCTAAATTCATGGTACAAAGATTTCTCATAAACCTTGATAATTCAATAAAATATAGTAATTGACGATTCGTCAAATTTTTGTAACATTTGCTGTTACATCCGAGGCATAGAATTGTATTACAGTTTTGTATCACTTTCTTAATTACCACATGTGTTTGTTACAGGTATGTTTAAGAAAAAGTTCATCTTTAACGATATGTTTGTATTTAATAATTAAACCGTTTAAAAAAAATACTTTTATTCTTTAATCACATAATCAGTAATATTAGGAACAAGATTGGTTCATTACTGTTAATATAATATAACCTGTATCACTACAACTCATGAAGGGCCTTGGGCTCAGTACATATAGAAATTCGTACTGTTTCTTGGCCAACGGCAGTGTAATTAGGTGAATAGGCCTTGATCACGCTCAGCCGCCAGGTTTTTCTCCCCAATTTCGGGTACCAACTTTAAAGAGGCTGGGTCTACCCCAGGAGGTTCTCCCCATCCTAGAGTAGCCCCTCTTCGGAATTAACAGAATAAATAATATTCTGCCACAACCGGAATTCGAACCCAGGGCTCGGAGAATAGTAGACTAGTTCTCTATCCACTAGACTATTTATACGTGGACAAAGTGTCCTTTAGAATAATATCACAGTAATAGAAAAGTTTAATAAGAACAACGTGACAACATTGAACAAAATGAACAAACATTTAAAATTCCTAGAACTTCTTAAAAATAAAACACAATACATAAAAATTAATAATTTACAGTCTCGAAAAAATGTAAGAAAAACAATTTGGATATAAAAAGAAATTTAAAATACCCCTGAACTTTTGAAAACTAAAAGCAGTATTATTTATTAGTTAAATATACGGTATATTGGAAAGAATCAAACATAAACTCAAATAACTCGTTTGCTAAGTGAGAGTAGGGAAAAGGAAAAAAAAAATGTTGAACTAGACAGAAGTCCCATAAAGAATGAGCATGTTCTCGCGGGAGGGTTTCTGTCGCTTCCATACACTTCTTTTCACATTCACAGCAACCTCCGAACCACTCCTATATTAACTTTTTTTTTTTTTTTTTTTTTTTTTTTGCTTTTTGCACTTCTCCGTAATTATAATAGTAATAAATTCTTTATTTATTCTGGGACAAGTCCCTTCAGATTAATATTACAGAAAAAATTAAATTAGAGCTTCTGTGTCTTAAAGTAAAGATGCAAACAAAATTAAAGAAGGAAATTAATAATAGTTATAAATTAATAGGTATCTTATTATTGACCTGCTTCTATTATTATAAAATTTTCTTGTGTACAACTTTAAGGAAAATGGAAGAAGATATTTATCTGAATAAAGAATTTATATTATTGGGTTGTGTCACATGAAATGTCCGTTTTCAAGGTAAAGGATTTTTATTAAAAATTACGATATGAAAACAAATAATTGTATGCGAAGTATATACCTTCTTTTTCTACGCATTTTTTCCAACGTGACACCAACTTTTTTATCCCGAACTGAAAAACTGTGAGCTTTGAAATTAAACAAAATCTGAAAACGCACTTTTCACTTGATCATCATTTTCAAAAAGTTTTCCTTTGACGAAGTTGTCTAAATTCCTGAACAGGTGGTAATCTGTTGGAGACAAGTCGGGAGAATACGGTGGGTGCGGAAGAACTTCGTGGCCCAGTACGCTATAAATACACTATATATACAATTTAAATGTCTGGAAAACGGTAGATGCACTTGCATTTAGTTGTGCTGAAGTATTTAACTGTTTGGTAGGGGTTTCCTTCTACTCTATGTTTGAGGACATCGTTGTCTATTACAGACGAAGGTCTTCCTCGGGGCAAGTTTTTCCAAGTCGGTATCCCCAGCTGAAAACTTAGCAAACCAACGGCGAATGGTCCGATCATTAAAACTCCCTTCCCCAAACGCCTTGCAAATATTTCTAGCGGCTGAAGTTTAAACTCGTTGCAAAAATATTACTCGAAAATCGCGTGTTTCAATGTTCATATTTAGAGGTATACTAAAAAGTGGGTAATTGATAAGGTAATGTTTATAATACAAAGGTAGAGGATTGGTAACTGTTTACTTTAAATATGTAAACATCCGGAAGAAAACAACAGAGACCTGCAAATCTTTATGAATTCAGAAACTATAAAAACGGACATTTCATGTAAAACAACCAATATATATGCGTTACTCTGAGGAATCCTCAACTGCGTTAGATTTTCCATTTTAGTGCAAAATAGGAACAACTTGCAGTACGGTTACCTCATCCTATTGTTTAAATCTAAATCTAATTAAAGCTTTCGTTAGCTAATATTACATTAAATTAATAGATAAGTAAATAATATTATTACAAATTATAATAATATATTAAACCTCATAAGAATTATTTAGTCACATATGGTATTATGTGTGTATAAGAAATCATAAAATTTTGTTATCATTTTCTGTAGGTATTGTTTTTGCTATTATAAAGTAGTACATAATGAAGAACAATACTTACAGAATGATAAAGAATTATATTATGTTTCTTTATATCTTCATATCTTACTATTTATATTGTATGAAGCCTATTAAATGTTATTACAATTTGAAAAATTATCTTATTTTATTTTTTAATTCTAATTTATTCCGACGCATCGGATCGCTCTAGGCAACGCAATGCAGTGTTTCAATCAGATGCAGTTCACTGTTGCAGATAAAAGTCTTGTCACGTTTTACTTATTCTTAAATCGAAATACTTATCTCTGCATCATGCGAACATTGTTCTTTTCCTTAGTCAATATATGTAGACAGAAGTGATTACTATTATGCATACATTTCCATTATGCATTCTATATTGTAGTAATTTTAAATTTTTCCTTAAATTTCTGTATTTTTGATAATTTATTGTTTATGAGAGCCTACATGCAACTAATTAGCAGTGCTTTTTTGATAATAACAAAAAAATCATAATAAGACCCCACAATCATTGGTTAGACCAATCATAGAAAATAAATATATAAAAATCTGGTGCGGGCAACACACTTCTTCCACTTACCTCGGTTGATAAAATCAATTTAAGGTCTATGAGATGAACTTAGACAATTAAAAATATTTCATATTTAAATTTTTTAATATAATATTATAATATTAAATATATATATATATATATATTAATAGTTATAATATTAAATGATATATATATTATATATATATTATATAGTTATACAACATATTATACACTTAATTTTATGTCCTTATCATCTTTGTGTATTAATTTTTACAAGTTTGTATTTAATATAACATTTTTTTCTAAATTCTTCCGCTTATACATATAATTATACAGAAAAATATGTGTGCTCTTTTCTTCTTTTAGTTGTTTGTCAAATTTGTTTAACTTGTATATTTACCCATTTTTTGTCCATGCTAATAGTTAATTTTTTGAAATCGATAAAATTAAAGGTTTTTTCGCCATTTAAGTCCTGTCACAATATTTCAACCAGAATGTAACCTATATGATATTAGAGATCTTTAAATTTTATGTCGTTCTAGGGAGTTTAATCAAAAGTGTTAGGGTAGTTTATGAGAAAATCGTACAAAAGGTGCAAAATGCATAGTAATAAGTGGCTCTTCTGTCTGATTGGCCGATTTCGAAGAAAAAGTCACTGAAACATCTTACGCTTCTAAAATATGAAATTTCAGTTTTATACAACTTTTTGAGCTATAAATGTTTTCGATCTAGACTGTCACACACAGATACATGTATTTATAGGTAAGAGGAAGTAAAACGGTTAAGCTAAAATAAAGATAAAGATAGTAGGTGTAATACTTACCCATATTTAATATGTTGCGTTTGTTATTGATTTTGTCATCACTTTTCTATGTCTAAAAGTTTTTTTTTTTCCTAAATATTTTAATTCATAGTTGTAAATGAGATCGGGCATTGTATTACCGAATACTAAGCATTCCAAAGATATTTTGCAGAGGCTACCAACGATGAAGTAAATAGTTAAAATTTCTCTGATTTTAGAATATATAGAATATTTTCACTTATTTAATATTATGCTGTGTAATCCGTTAGCTCTTAATATAATAACTGAATTCTATCAAAAAGTATGCTTGTGGTGATGAGGGATTATCAATAGGAAGAACCTTTAATTTTGTCAGCTTCAGTTTGATTAAAATCTACTTTAAAAATTTTTAAAAGTAAGTTAGCTTAGCTGTTTAAATGCTGCGATTTATATCTTTGGTTTCGAATCAATTACAAAATATTTTAGCTATATTTTATTTTAATCTGATTTTTCATCAAATTAAATTATCTTATAAAATTTCCAAGTCCTGAGATTTAAAATAAATAAAGCAAGACGAATTAGTTACAGGTTGTGGAGAATATTACCTAGTGAATCAGGACTACAATTCTCAAATATATATATATATATATATATATATATATATATATATATATATATACATATATTTGTTCTTGATTTAATTATTCTAAAATGTTAAATTAGCTTTGTCTGATACCTAGTGAACCACGGTCACCTCCAATATTTGTCAAAAATATTAAACATTTTCAGTTGTGTGCACGATTGAACAAAATTACCGACTCTACCAGCTACTACTGTATTAGTAGAATTAATGACACCAAATATCTCCTACTACTGCTGAGACATATAGCAAAATAGTGAAATATCTAACTGATACCAAAGCGGATTTCCATACCTGTCAGCTACGCCAAGAGAGAGCTTTAAGGGTTGTAATCAGAAACTTACACCCCAGTTGAAGCTATTAAAGAAGAACTAACGGAGATAGGCTATAAAGTGCGGCAAGTCACTAATGTCCCAAAGGATAAAATTCCACTACCTCTCTTTTTTGTGGACTTGGAACCATCAGAAGGAGTTGAAAAATTCTAATACCTCAATAGATTTTACTATACCAGTGTAAGAGTTGAAAAACCTTGCATAAAAAAAGAGATAGTTCAGTGCCATAATTGGCAAGCACATGGTCATGCTAAAAGTTATTGTCATTACATACCACGCTGCGTTAAATGCGGTAAACAGAACAAGTCTGTGGAATGTACAAAACCAAAATCAACACCGTTGTATGTGCTCATTGCCTCAAGGACGACCCGGCCAACTATGAAGGATGCCAAATCTATAAGGAACTAAGGACCAGGTTTTAAAAACTTCAAGTACTGGACGAAACAGCAAGATAAGCAAGAACCAGAAGAGAACACTCAAAACTTATTGATGCCAATGTATCATTTGCCCACATACTTGGAGGTGGGAATCAAAGTACCAAAGCCGTGGCCCTGCCGGAACTACTAAATGTAACTCAATCCTTTCCACTTGCACCTCTTCCTCCAAATGTAACCAATCCTAAAAATCCGCCGCTCCCCTATTTTAAAAGAAAACTTCTGTAAAAATAAAAAAATCTGGTGCGGGCAACTCACGACTTTCACTTACCTCCGTTTCTTAAATCGATCAAAGAATTTTCAAGAGAGAGATAAAAATGAGTGAAACCATTAAAGAAATAATTAAATGGAATTTCTATAGAAACTTGTGTTTTATTAAAAAATCTATTATATTATCATCTAAGATCATCAGTTAGTTTTATCGGCTTTTCTTCACTCTCTACAATCCTTTACAATACAATATATTAGAGGAAGAACATTTAAAATAACGGCATTTAAGCCCTGTCCGACTATTGTAATCAGAATGAAACTTACATGATGTAAAAGCCTATTAAATTTTACATTGATATAGTGTGTTTAATTGTTGGAGCTGTTTTCGAGAAAATCGAAAAAAAGTGCAAAATGCATTGTATAAAGTGGCTCTTCTGGTAAGCTGATTTCGATGAAAAAGATTTTGTAATGTCTCGGGCGTATATTTGTCTTAAATACCAAATTTTAGTTTCACAGGACTTTTCTGCTCGGGAGTTACCACACACACCTTTTTGCGGGACTTGGTTATTTGGACTCAGGGGACCCTAAAACGTGTATTTCCGTTGAAAACTGGAATTAACAAATTTTCACGATCGCAATACTTTCTCTTACTATATATAGTAAGTAAAAGTAAAAATTGCTCCAGGAGACCACTAAAAATAGTTTCCTCTAGAATTTTCATTAAAATTACTGATTTACATGAAGTTTTCTGAAGTACGTTTTCACAATTTAGCTATATTTTCGCAATTACATAGTTGCGTTATTTATAAAATCTCACCACAAACTTTCGAACAGCAAGCAAGGGAATAACAATATCTTAATAAAACCTGTTTAGCTCATTAGGAGAGGCGGTAAAAAAGTCAGAACTTAGACTAAGTTAGGTTAGGTAGGAATAAAGTTTTGGAAGAGAGTCTTGTAAAACCGTGTTTGAAAGTGTTTCGTGCAATAGGGTACTCCTAACGTGATTAACCGGACTAAATAGATAGCTAGCCGGCATGCAACTTTTCTCCCTAGACCGCAGGGCATACTGCTTCCTCTGCCTTACTGCTCTGGATTAGTTTGGTCAAGACGTGACTTGTTACAGCCTCTAGTAGCATTTTTTCGGTAATTTACAGGATGAACTATGAACGGCGAGCATAGAAACTACAACCTCACAATATCTTATATTTTGCTAACAATATAAATAAAATTCATTATCTCTGCAAAAGTAAAATTTTTATTTTCATTTCATTATAAATCAGGCATATGCAAACTTGGTAATATACAAAGAAAAAAAAATCCGCTTGTCTCATGTGAGTTTCATCATTTATATAATATCTTATCAATTATCGATAATGTTTATCAATAGAGAATTGAATTATTTATTGAGAAGATCATTAAAATCGGTTTAAAAATAACGGAGATATACCATTATAAATTTAGCAATAATGGTTGATCATTTTCTTTGAATTTAAATTGACGGTGATGCTGGTTTGTTTTTCATATGCTCTACGATTGATTTATTGCTAACATAAAAGTTAATTATCTACACAGCTATATTAATTGTTAATACTTAATGCATTTATTCGAAAATAATGAACTATTGTATAATAATTTGCAGTTATCTCATTAGGAATCAATAAACGACACAGCCTCTAGGCCAATTACTTACATACTTAGGAATTTACAAGAAGTTTTGTTTTAAGAGTAAAGAATACGATAGTTCACTGGCAATATCCCCAACTGGCTAAGCCCAGAGATGATAATCTAAAATGATCACTTAAGTTTATGAGTTTTTCGTCACCCTCCTTTATTTAAACGACTTAATTTTATTGTTCTTTACTTACTATAAAATAAAATAATCACCATACTTATACACCATAAGTCACTTGCATACGATCGAAACTCGGCCATTGCATCAAAATTTGTTTAAAAACGGTCACAATTTATATATGTTATCCATAGCAATAATATCTTAATAGCTAATTAGCACTTCAAATATATTTATTTATTGAGATATATTACAATTTGTTTCTATATGACCATTAGTAATAGTGATATGAGATCCCATTCACACAATACATACAATATACAATTATAAGGTCAAATCACATAAAATATAGTATATATGAAAAAACAAAACAACAACCTATAATTGAGATAAATACAAATAAATGAAATAAAGAAGTAATAAACACATTAACATCATACACACAATCATAACTTTATAAAATTTTTACAATTTGCTAAAGGAACCCCAGACTGGGCCTTTTCCTGCACTTGTACAGGGAAAAGCGGAGTCCAAGAGATCCTAGCGCGCAGCCGAGCAAGGGCGCAATAGCCACAAACATACATTACATGAGTGGAGGATCTGACCAGTGTCAGAACTCCAATTTAAATGTTTACAATACGTCTCGTGGCCACTGCCGTTTCAATCTTCGAGGAGGATTGTAGGGATGGGTGGTGCTGGATAGGGATTGTGCTAGAGGGTTAGGATGATGACTGGTTCTGAAGAAATTTGGATGGTACCAGGTTTAAAATAAACGGGATTTAAAGGTCGTGGTGTAGGGTACAGTTGGTAACGTAATAAGGAGCATTAACTATTGTTCGGAGGACTTCGGATTGGAAGGATTGGATGCATTTGATGTTAGAACGTTTAGCTGTCCCCCATAGTTCAAGTCCGTAGGTCCAGATAGGTTTCAGTACTATCTTTTATATTATTAATTTGTTGTCAACTGTAAGATGATATTTTCTGTTTAGTAATGTGTATAACTGGCCGAATCTGCGGTAGTGTTATTTTCTTTTAAGTCTTGTATGTGGGTTCCACGTCAGTCTTTTGTCTGGTAAAAAGCCAAGATACCGGACTGTGTCAGAGAAAGGAAGCGGTATGGAATTGAAATTAACCGTTGGACAGCATTTGCGTCGAATGGTGAATGTGACGTGTGTGCACTTGCTTTCGTTCACCTTAATACGCCAAACATTACACCAGTCTTTGACAAGGGAAAGGTGCCTTTGGAGATTTAGCGATGCTACTTGAGGATCGGAATTGGACGATAAAATGGCTGTGTCATCAGCAAATGTTGCCAGAAAGGTATCGGAGAATGAATGAGGAATTAGGTTAGGTCATTTAAGAATTTTTTAAGGCAGGAATGAGATTTGATACAAGATTCGTAAGTGATAGAGTTTTGTTGACCGTTGAGAAATTAGATGAGGAAGATGGTTGGGGGTGCGGTCATAAATTAGAAACACACATTTAAAATAAGTGCTATTTTAATTATGTGCCGACGTTTCGGTCTTCATCAGGGTTGACTCTGAGACTGTGTCTAAAGAAGTGACTTCTCAATGCGAAATGCCTCAGCCGGGATTCGAACCCGGAACCTACAAAACAGTTAACTTGTGCTCTTCCACTAGTCCACACCGGTCTCTAATAATAATTAACGATACTTAAACATTTTGTTTAGTTCGTCATCTAGTGAAACGAAATAGAAAATTTATTACAATGATTAGATAAATTAAATACACGCCACACTTAGGATGCGGAGGTTTAATCAAAGGTTTAATTAATGTAATTTTCTTTTTAAACTAATCTGTACATTGCATATAATATATTAATAATATTGCATATATTCATCTCAAGCAATTTTATTTTTAATAAATTGCTTATGCTATTTAATATGGTATTGTATTATGCTGTTTCTTCAAATTTTTTCTTATTAACAAACAATTATACACCAAATAAACTAATTATAGAACAGTATATCATTTTTTAGAAAGGTAGTAGGTATTAAAAAAAAAACTTCTTTTTTAAACTAATCTACCTTGAGGATAAATTTAACTCAAAATCCGAATCAATTTTTCTATATAAATATTACTATTCCTAAGCATATATTATTTTTGATCAATTATTTGTATTTATTTATCATCATTTTATTTTTTGTTACAGGTTAGCTCTAAGATCAAAAAAGAAAATTTGCACTGTATGTAGTTTTTTTTTTATTATTCTAAGCTTAACGTAGTGTAGATGCTTTATTAGATGAGAAATCCTCGAATTAAGTACTGAAGAAACTGTACAATATGAAATGGTGCATGAAATATAGAAATTAATCAATGAAAATCACTGTATTTCTAAAACTGATTTTCGACTTGTATGGAAGCAGAAAACACTAAGAGATAAGTGTTATAATTTTGCAATTGCTGTAGGCATACATATAGTATATTTTTAATGTCTGTTGAATGAAAATTAATTTGCCATTATTTAAGTCAACAGTCAACAGTAACATGCCGAGAAATAATTTACTCCGATTATTAAAAAAAAAAAAAAAAAAAAAAAAAAAAAAAAAAAAAAAAAAAATTTTGGAGAAATCCTTGAGCAAAATACTGTTATACTGGTATATAATTTCCAATACATTGTGGCATCCCAAACCGAAGCTCAGCAAGTGCGTTGATTTCCAAATAGACATTTTTGACGAAATTTATATGTTGACATATTTGTATTCTCCTTATTTAATTTTATCTAAATCTCATATTTGATTTTATCTTATGAACTCTCAAGTTATTAAAAAAACGCGATTTAGAAATGCAACTATTTTCTAAAGGTACTTATTATCTAAATAGTTTCGTTCTAAATAAAACAAAAACATTTCATTACATAACTTTAATATAGTGTTATTTATAACACAATTCCGGATTTTATTGTTAAAAGAATCATACTACTTGCTTTAGTGATAAATTAACGAGATGTTTGCGCCTCCTGTCAAATCTCCTTCAATGGATATAGCCGTTTGGAAATCAACGTCTCAATTGTTGATATTTTAATTTTAGATTCCAAACTTTGTATGAATGAAAATAATTGTCTATTCCTCATATTTAAACTGTGCCCGTCAATGCATTAGGTTCTTAGTTTGTTGGCACACATTGTCTTTAGAATAATTTTCTATTTATTCTTAGTTTTCGTAGTACATATTTTTTTATTGTTGTATATTATTATTATTAAAGTAGAAAGAATTCTCATTATTGTATGGTAAATAACATTGTTTTAATCAGAAACAAGATCCATCCAGAAAAGAGAGCTCCTGTATCAAACAAACAATAATTAGAACTCCGAAGTTTCTTCCTTAACCTTACTATTTGTATGAAATGGGTAATAAAAAGTTGTTTTCAATAAAAATATTTACCGAATATTCTAATAAATATTAAAAATTAATTTATGTACGACGTAGTGTGACAGCAGCTTATTATTATTATTTTTTTTTTTTATCATGAAATAATAATATTTACTTAACTATGAATTTTACATTTTTCTGAAGCTTCGTCTTCCCCCGAGCATGAAATCCTTCTGAGTGATTGAAGTCGGCGAAGCACAAGATGAAAGAATCAGCCCTTGGGGTTAATTTTAAATTCTGTAGGATGTTGAAGGTGATGACGTCCCGAAGTGTGAAGTTGTTTTTGAAGAGATGTAAATATGTGCCCAGGAACGGTTGCCACAGGGAGCGGCAAACCTTAAAAAGGGCCTTTTAAGCCACTTCTTAGCCTAAGGCTTCTCTTATAAAAAGCCAGGTTAATTTACAGTCGGTTGGCGTTTTCGGGAGAAAGAAAAAAAATGTCATAATTAAAGTATAAGGTTCTTCGACTTTCAATTTTACAATAGACGGAATATTGTGCCTCATTATTTGATTTTTAGGAGTCTTCTTTGTCGAAAAATCCTGGTAATGAGACTTTGTACCACTTAATTAATTATTAATATATTAAGGTAATTATTGTAAATGTTTAAAAACCTGAAGTCAGCGCATTTTCATGTCGTACTTACAAAAACAAACAAAAATCTGGTGCAGGCAACACACGACTTTCACTTACCTCCATTTTTAAAATCAATAAAAGAATTTTCTAATACAGTTAGGGATAAAAATACGTGAAACTATTTAAGAATTGATTAAATTGAATTTTTATAGAAACATGTGTTTTATAAAAAATCTATTATATTATTATCTGATTTTTTTTTCTCTTTATATCTATATTCACGCCTGTCAGAATGTATCTGACAATCAGCAAATGTGCTGTACAAATATTATCTAAAATAATCACTTAGTTTTATCTTCTTTCATCACTCTCTATTAACTTTTAAAAGCTTGTTTATGAAATAATATTTTTTCTAAAATCTTTAGCTTACCAACGGTATATCATACATGTTTATTAATTGCACTAAATTTTTTTTTCCAGTTTTCTCCTTTAGTTGTTTATGAAATACGCACAACTTACATATTTACCTGTCTTTTATCAGTGGTAACACGCTAATATAGTTTTTTTTTATAGTATCAACAAAATTAAAGGTACTTCCGTTGTTAAAATTAATTTGATACATAATTTTTTATTACAAAGTTCATAAAAAAATATATTTTTGCACGTTATTCCTTAAGTTGTACATTTATCAATGCTAACAAAAAGATACGCTTAATTTTTTGGAATCAACAAAATTAAAGGTAGTTTAGAGGAAGAAAATTTAAGCTATCGGCATTTAAGCCCCGTTAGGGATTCGTTATCGCATTTCTGGGACTTGGTAATTTTGACTCGAGGGACCCTAAAACGTGTATTTCCTTTGAAAACTGGAAATAGAAAATTTTTACGATGGCATACATTCCCATATTATATATTTAATATATAGGAAAGTGAAACTATAAATAAAATGAAAAAAATTTATGGAATATAAAAACTTCTTCATTACTCAGAAAACAAATCACAACTGTAGACCTGAGACATCAAATCTTGAGGTACTAGGCCGACAACTACTAGTTATAAAGCGAGCTGTTTGGCACTGATCCGAATTACCTGGTTAAAACTATTTCCTCAGCGTCCTGAACTACTTTTAAAATGACCATCTAATGTCTGATTATTTGGCATTGGGCCATCTTATCAAGTTGAATTAGATTTTAAACCATTTATAAGTCCCAAGATAACGTGTTTTGGATCTTTGTGGGAGACTATTAGAGCTGCTGCGTACAATATGTGCGAAACGCAAGCACGTGAAAAAAAAAAAAAGTTTCATTCACAGCCAGACATTCCCTTTTTATATATGTATCTTATTAATCGATGTATATATATATATATATATATATATATATATATATATATATATATATATATATATATATATATATATATATATATTTAAGAAAAACAATTTTATTGTGTAAAATCAAGTGAATAATGACAAAAGTAATATTTCGACCCCGTCTCCCTGACGCTTTTCCAGCTTATCACTCCGGAAGCCATACGTTTTCCCGCGTCCTATAAAACTGCTTCCTTAAAAACTGAAGTCTATCACCCCAGAGGTTTGGATCAATATAGCTCCAAGTATAATGTTACCCTTCGCCTAAAGCTGTTAGCTATTGGCCTCTTAATGTGTATTTCATTTTGCTATTGGCAAGATACTATTCCGGAGTAACCTCTTCCTCATTTAAGCAAAAAAGAAAAAAAAAAGTTTTTCTAAACACAGATATAAGAATTAATAAAATTGTTTACATTTATTTTTCATAGATTTTGGGTTCCTTCTAAAACTTAGGTAAACTATATGTATTATATTGTAATGTGGGCTAGGTTGGTGAAGAAAATAACAAAATACAGTTGCATATGAAAATGTCTATTGTCCTATTTACTTTTTGTATTTTTCCATGGTTTTTTATTCTTTACATATTTTTTCGTGTTCTTTCGATTAACATTTCGTCAAGTATTTCTATGAAATAATTATATTTTATTATTGGCGAAGGTTTCAATTAGTCTTTCGAACTTTTTTTTCTGCCATGCCGTGCCTGTTAGGCAATGCAGGTTTTGCAACAGCATGATAGTAAGCATGACTGCATAACAACCCACTACTGCACTTAACAATATTATTTTCCTATTATAAGTCCTCAGATCGACCACCGTCCTGGTCTGCTACTCCTCTGCCCTGCGGCCTGTCTGGAACTGGGCATCCTTCCCTCCTCCTTCGGTCCACATAGGCAACAGCTCCGCCTCCTCTGCCTCGCCTGTTCAGTGGTACACCAAGAGCAGGTCTTCGACACATATAAAAGTGGGCTGGCCTAATAGTGCTTTTCCACGCTTACACAAAATCTTTGTAGTACGAGTAGTTATGCCTGTTGACTTGCAGCGGAAAATCGTTTTCTGTGAGAGCGTAGAGACCTGTATCCCTTGGTAATTTAGCCTCTTATCAATCGAAGGTGGTGCAGTCTATGATGATGAGATCAGCAGACTACAGGACGCTGCAGCTAGGACATAGAGGGTCAATGCCTATACTATGGTGAGAAAGCTTTCGCAGAACCCCCATGCCCTGTGAGGAATCGTGAGAGCGATTGGTCCGGGAAGACCCACTTTGCTTCTAGTCGTGACCAGACAGTGGGGAAGTTTTTCCTCAGGATTGATCTTTTCGGACTTGTCACCCACCTCCGGTTCTACTCTTCTATTGTATCCTCCCGGATAATTGCTTTCCATTTGCAATGGTTCTCGCTAATCCTCAGCTGAAGATTTTCCGGCAGACCCGCTGAGCCCTTCCTTTTTTAATTTATGTTTCAACATGTCTTCACAAGAAAGAAGGTTGAGAGGTACCCCTCTAGCTATGACTTGCACCGCCTCAAGGGATACACTTCGGTACGCCCGGGTGACTCGCAGCAAAGCCGTTCTCTTGATTGTTGCCATACTGCTTTTCTGTCGGTGCGGAAGGTTCTGATTCCATGCAGGAAAGGCATACCTTCGGATACCTACCACTACACCTCGGTAAATAGTCATGGTAGCTATATATCTAAGACCCCAGAAAGCGCTCACTAAACAACTAAGACCGTTCAAGGCTAGGGGCGCTCTATTCCTTAAATACTCAAAATGAGGGGTGACGTTAATACCTTCCGAACCTTACCCCAAGGTATGTGACCACCTCATTAGTCGTACTCTTGATCTTTTTATGACTAGGTTAATAAGGTGGACCTTTAAGGAGAAAGGCCTGAGTGTTTGAAGTAGCCGTTTCTAACTATTTCCTCTTGCATCATTTCCCAACCAGATTGGCGGACTGCTCTGTTTGTTGTTTCAAGACGGCTATGCTGTTCGAGTACACCACAATAGCCAACAAGTCGTCAACGTAACCTGTGACAGGTAACCGCTGTTTCCCTAGCACTCCCATCAAATCGTCGAAAACCAGCTTTCATAGAGATGGACTAAGTACTGATCCTTGAGGGGATCATCTCTCTATAGAAGCTTCCCTTTTATTGTAACTACCTTGTATCTGAACACGTATCTCCTTTAGGTAGCTTCTTACAAGGGCGTGTAAGTTGTTGGGGGTCTCATAATTTTGCAGCTGCTGGAACCGAGGGGCCACCAGACATTGTCGAAGGCAGAGGATATGTCCAAAAGCAGCAACATATCTCTCCGTTCTTCTATCAACGTCCGACCGTACTTCAGGCAGGGCATCTGCGTTTCACTAACCCTATCTGGAGCCGTGTTGTCGTAGGTGACTTTCTCTTGCAAAAACTGTATCCAGGCTGGTGAGGATGAGTTTCTCCAGGACTTTGCTCATTACAGGAAGAATGCATATAGGTCTATACGACTTAGCCTTTCAAACATCAGTTTATATACATTAAGTTAGTAGCAAATAATAAATAAAAAAACTAGTAAACCAATTTTCATTCCAAACCAACTGTATTATAGACAAATAAAAAAAAAATTACGTAAACAGCGCTACTAAGTATAAAATAAATAACGAGTTTCGACACACACTTGTATAATGTACGTGTGTGTGTGTGTGTATAAGTGTGTGTGTGGGTCAATAACTTTGAAATCGTCCTTTAATTTTGCCACCTAATTTTTTTAATGAATTTTCAGGAGTTATTTTGTAAATTTCTGATTATAAAACCTATAAAATAAATAACATTTTTTTTTTTTTTTTTGCTAATACAATGCTGCAGCCTTTATAATTCAGCTTCGTGACTAAATCATGTGTTGGAAAAACCTCTCTAATTCTTTTAACTTTTCTGTAGATATTAATTCAGCACAAAAACTGACTGATAAGGATGTGCTTCATTTTTTTTTGGTCTCAACATCTCATTATTTATTCATGAATTAAAAAAAAAAATTGTTTGATGTTTTATTTTTCGCGATGTTAACTGATGTTAAATGATCTAAGAATGACGAAATAAAAAAATACGAAATTAATACAGATTACACGCCTGTGAAATGTGTATAAGTGACATAAGTTTGATTATAATATTCTTCACGCTGTTTAAAAAAAAAAAGCTATAACTTAAAAATTATTAACTCTCGGTAGTTTTGCATATTTGATACCGAAACAAAAACTAGAATGATGATGAGATACTACCTACATTTTTGTTTCTTACAATACATTACCAAAATAATTTTTATTTTTTTTTTATAGTTCATGCACATTTACCTAGACGTGGACTTCTATTATGCTCTATATAACAATAAATATTAGAAGGACGTCTCACGCTAATTTTTTTTTTCTTGTATAGTCTTATCGTAGTAGAGATTTATGCAGCGATCGTTTGTGCAGAGTCCTTTTCTTGAATATAAATTTTCAAAAAAAAATTGTTGCCAAGTTCAAGAATAGATAGAGCTAAACCGCAAAAGGGACTGAATAAAAAATATTGGAAGTTTTACAGTTAATTCCTGTATATGATAAGTACTGTTAAATAAAATTTAATCGCTGAGACTTAACTAGTTCTACTCCCATTAATTTATTTTGGCTTTGATTTTAACTCCATTAATACATGATGTTTTACTTTCACTTACCTGTATATAGAATATATAGTAAGTAAAAGTATTGCGATCGTGAAAATTTTCGAATTCCAGTTTTCAACGGAAATACACTTTTTAGTGTCCCCTGAGTCCAAATGACCAAGTCCCGCAAAAAGGTCTGTGTGTGTTTGTGTAGTAAGTCCAATGCTAAAAAGAAACGTCCTATGAAACAGAAATTTTATGAGCCAACTTTATACTATGCATTTTGCAACTTTTTAACCATTTTCTTAAAAGTGGCTCTTACGATTTCGATAAAACTCTATATATCGATGGAAAGTTTAATCGACTTTAATATCATGCAGGTTTAATTCTGATTTAAATAGTTTGATGGGGCTTAAATGCAGATATTTTAAATTGTCTTCTTCTAAACTACCTTTAATTTTGTAGAATCTTTAAATATAACTATATCATCTTGTTACCATTAATAAAAAAAAAGAAGGTAAATATATAACTTGAACGAATTCGATATCAAACTAAAGGAGAAAAGTAGCAAAATATTTGTTAAAGCAACTTTTTGGTTTTGAAAATTAGAACATTTTATAGATGTATATTATACTGTTGGAAAGCTGATGATTTTAGAAAAATGTTATCTTATACCCAGCTTGTAAAAGTTATTAAAGAGTGATAAAAAGCCGATAAAATCAACTAATTATTTTAGATAATAATATAATAGATTTTGTAATGAAACATGTGTTATTATAGAGAAATTCAATTTAATTAGTTATTTAAACTATCATTCACTTTTATCTCTAACTGTATTTGAAAATTCTTTAATCGATTTTAAAAACGGAGGTAAGTGAAAGTCTTGTGTTGCCCGCACCAGACTTTTTCTTTTTCTGACTGGTTTTTAAAATTGTATTAACAACAAAAGTAATGTATATGTATAAATTACTTTAAAGTAAAGGTTACATACATCTATAAAAAATATGTACGTTTTATATTTTAGATGAGGAAGATGGTTGGGGGTGCGGTCATAAATTAGAAACACACATTTAAAATAAGTGTTATTTTAATTATGTGTCGACGTTTCGGCCTACAATTTGGGCCTTCATCAGGGTTGACTCTAAGACGCTGCCTAAAGGAGTAATAAGGGAAAAACTATTAAATATATGAATTTTAAAATAATTAAAAAAAAAGAAATAAATTAATGTGTTTACAATATAATTAAATGAAATTT
Source organism: Piezodorus guildinii (assembly GCA_023052935.1). Lineage (NCBI taxonomy): Eukaryota > Metazoa > Arthropoda > Insecta > Hemiptera > Pentatomidae > Piezodorus > Piezodorus guildinii. The sequence continues at coordinate 64,768,872 of CM041292.1, forward strand.
GATGCTAATGATAAAACTAAGAGATAAGTTGAGATTACTAAAAAAAACTATTTTATATTTATTACAATCTAACTAATTGGAATACAACGGTGTTGTTCATCAACTTTATATGGATTTAAAAAAGGCTTATGATTCCATAGACCGTCAGAAGTTGTAAAACATCATGATTGAACAGAGAATACCAAGAAAGTTAGTAAACCTAGTAGATGTGTTTGTCGGAAACATTCTATAAAATTAGAATCGGTCATAATTACTGTAACTCCTTTAGGCAGCGTCTTAGAGTCAACCCTGATGAAGGCCCACATTGTAGGCCGAAACGTCGGCACATAATTTAAATAACACTTATTTTAAATGTGTGTTTCTAATTTATGACCGCACCCCCAACCATCTTCCTCATCTAATTTCCCAACGGTCAACAAAACTCCATTGTTTTATATTTTAATTCAATAAAGCTCACTATACATACATTGATAAAATATTCATTTATGCGCATACCTAATAGGATATTTGTAAATGCCTTTCTCTGTTTTAATACGTATGGGGGAAACATTGAAAGTTATTATTCATAGTAATTTACAGTCTATTTTTAATTTAATAAAGCAGTCGCCCTGCGTTCTATCTTTTCCACTAACCCAGGTATATTGGAACCTTATAGACATAACATTTGTAGAGATATACAATCACGATTTCGATTTCACCGTAATCCGAAACGGAATAGGGTTTGCTCGGTCAACACTCATCACAATATCCGGTTTGTTTTAGTTTATAGCTTTTATTTGCAAATAGCTCATATCTTCCCGTGAGCGGAAGCTTTTCGGTATCCCGACCAATTTTGTTTTCATGATAATAGGTTCAAGAGCACTTCTGAGGGTATAACATTTTACATAGAGATAGAAAAAACACAGAAAAGAAGAAACAAACCTTATTCTAGGACTAAATCTCCTAAGAATAACATAATTTGACATAATAATAGCTACATCTGGCCTAGATACAAAATTTTTTTTTTTAATTTTTTTTTTATTTTTTTTTTATTGAGATATATTACAATTTGTTACAAAATGAACAATACTAATATTGATATGAGACCACATTCATACTATATATACAGAAAATAATAATAATAGTCAAATTACATAAAATAGAAAATAAATAAATTCATATATATATATATATATATATATATATATATTGTTTGATCAGTTCTCGACTGTTGATAATTTAAGTTTGTGTTGTTCTTAATAAAGTTTGTGTTGTTAATAAGTTTGTTGTTAATAAGTTTGTGTTGTTCTTTCAAAGCTTGTAGGCTTAACATGCCTAATTAAGACACTATTTTGTCAAAAATTGTAAGTAATTTTATAATAATATCTTTAATGTAAATCCTAATTTAAAATATCTATGTACCTACTGTATTAATATTCATTGTTCAAATGTACTCTTTTTTATATCTCTAACAATAACATCATATATTAATTATTGTACAATAATATTAATGTTCTGTTTTTTTCCACTGTTAAGGCATGATTATGAGAACAATAAATTCTCGAAACGTCGCATAGATAAAATTGTTTATTCATTGACTGCAACCTAAGAACAACACAAACTTATATATATATATATATATATATATATATATATATATATATATATATATATATATACAATAAAATAATAATAAATAAAAAAAACAAAACTAATGAAAAGAACAACCTATTATTGAGATAAATAAAAAGTTGGCAAATAAATAAACATCTTACACATAATCATAACTATATACAATATATACAATTGCTAAAGGGACCCCAACACGCGCTTTTCCCTCCACTTGTGGAGAAAAAAGCGGAATCCAAGAGATCCCAGCGCCTCTATCTCAGCCGCATCACTGGTCTGAGCCAGTGGAGGCTGAGTTTGGGCGCTGTAGCCACAAACATACCGTACATGAGTGGAGGATCTGGCCAGTGTCAGAACTCCAGTTTAAATGTTTACAATACGTCTCGCGGCCACTGCCGTTTCAATCTTCGGGGAGGATTGTAGGGATGGGTGGTGCTGGATAGGGATTGTGCTTAGAGGGTTACGATGATGACTAAGGTTCTGATGAAATTTGGAAAATTTGGATGGTACCAGGTCTAAAACAAACGGAATATTAAGGTCATGGAATAGGGTACAGTTGGTAACGTAATAAGGAGCATTAACTATTGTTCGGAGGACTTTGGATTGGATGCGTTTGATGTTAGAATGTTTAGCTGTCCCCTACAGTTCAAGTCCGTAGGTCCATATAGGTTTCCTTATTAAAATCGATATAAAGTTGATTAACAACACCGTTGTTTTCCAATTAGTTAGTTCGTAATAAATATAAAATAGTTGCTTTTAGTAATCTCAACTTATTTTTCAGTTTTATCATTAGCATAAAATTTCATTTAATTATATTGTAAACACATTAAATTATTTTAAAATTCTTATGTTTAATAGTTTTTCCCAGATACAAAATTAATGAGGAAAAATCTATTAAACATAAGAATTTTAAAATAATTAAAAAAAATAAAATAAATTAATGTGTTTACAATATAATTAAATGAAATTTGATGCTAATGATAAAACTAAAAGATAAGTTGAGATTACTAAAAAAAACTATTTTATATTTATTACGATCTAACTAATTGGAAAACAACGGTGTTGTTCATCAACTTCATATCGATTTTAATAAGGCTTACGATTTCATAGAACGTCAGAAGTTGTACGAAATCATGATTGAACACGGAATACCTAGAAAGTTAGTTAACCTAGTAGAGATGTGTTTTTCGGAAACATTCTATAAAGCTAGAATCGGTCATAATTACCCTGAGAGATTTGAGGTGCGATCAGGTCTGAAACAGGGTGACTCCCTTTCCCCTGTTTTATTTAATATAGATTTAGAATTTGTCATAGAAAAGGTGACGTGTACTGGGAAAGGTTTAAATATGGGTGATAAAATTCTGGTTTTGGGATATGCCGAAGATTTGGTACTGCTAGGTGAAGATACGGAAACCATACAACTTAATACAAGTGTGTTAATAAAAAACCGGTAAAGAAATAGAACTCGAAATAAATACCGATAAGACGAAATATATGATTAGTAGCAGAAACGATGGCGATCCTGGTGATATTGATATATCAGGGCATACTTTTGAACTCATGGAGAGTTTCAACAATTTACGTTCAGTTATTAGAAGAAAAAGTGAAATCCAGGAAGAAATAAAGTCACGGTTAAAGGTGGGAAATGCGTGTTATTATTCAGTTGCTAAGTTACTTGTCTCGCGGCTTTTGTCTAAAACTTAAAGCTTGGAATTTATAAAACTATTATTCTTCCGACGATCATTTACGGATATGAAACGTGCCGCTTACTTTGAAGGATGAACAACGGCTTAAGATTTTGGAAAATAAGGTACTGAGTATAATATTTGTTCCGAAGAGAAATGAAGCCACTTGGGAGTTTAGAAGGCCACACAACGCGGAATTGCGGAGCTTATACCCTATGAATATAATTGAGCTGATAGCATTGCGGAAACTCTAATGGGCAAGTAAAGTTGTCGGGCTCGATGAGGAACGGATTCCGAGAAAATTCGTATACGCTAAACCGACTGGTAGGCGTCCGAAAGTGTCATTATATGAAGTGAGAAGATACTGAAAAATACTGCATTTATATTTGAGATGTTATACGACGAATGTTTAAAAGGAGGGAATTCCAAAAGCGGGTGGAACGAGCTAGGAAAATGACGTTCGTATGTTTTGGTTCTATGAGAAGGGATATAAAGGTCGGAACGTCAGGGTCTTGCTTGCATCTTGTGAATGGGTTAGAGAAAATAAACTTTTTTGAAATTTATTTTTTTATTTTATTTATATTTCAAATGAATATATCGCCTACAACTTTAGAGAAAGACGTTTCCACATCGTATTTACTTATTTCTGCACTTTCATCTTTCAAGTTCTCCCAATCAACAGCTACTGCATACATTATCCGACGGATGTGATGAAAAATCAAATCCCGCAAAAATGTGAATTTGGTAAGTGGGTACAAAACCAAGAGTTGTTCGAAACTGATGATTTATATTTAAGACAACTATGAGCCTTTTTAACGATTTTATTAAAAATAGGTCTAGCGATTTTGATTAAGTTCGCTACATCGATGTAAAATTTAATGGGCTTCAATATCATGGAAGTTTCTGTTCATGTGAAATAGTCTGAAAGGGCTTAAATGCCCAAATTTTAAACAACTAAATAAAAGGTACTATTTTGTAGTTGAAAAAAATAAAATAACCATAACCTGTTTTTAGAATTGACAATAAGTGGATTACTACAAAAGATGAACGAATTAATGTAGAAAAGAGCAAACGTAGTTTTTTTAGGTTTTTCAATTATTAACCAAGTTTTAAATCTTGGAAAAAAACTCGCACGTCTAAAGTGAAGATAGTATAGTTAAATAGTCTTGTTTGTCCTCTAGTTTAGGTTTATATCAGTTAAAACTCATTGTAAAGATAAAATATGATATAATTATTATTATATTTCATGGTATGGTAGTAGATTTAATTAAATCGGCATATGTTACCCAAAAGGTTCTCGGAATTAATTTCAAATCACCGACGTTTTGTGGAATAGGTTGTTAATTTTATAAGTGATTCCAGCATTTCAACCTATATGGTGTGGTTATAAGCTATTAAATTTGGCAGATATACAAATGCTCAAAGTGATATGACATTGGTAGACAATTCGATTCTCGATTATGAAATACCAATCTTCCTTTCACTGTTATGTAAATTACAATGATTAATTTCATTTATAATTTATGGGCGTATCATTAGATTGAACAATCGTCTGACGCCAGTTATATCTCAACTAATTTTAATCTTCTTCGAGATTAATTCAGGCCTTTAAATATTTATCTCCACATAATATATATGCCACTGTGTAGAAGACTAATGGCCTGCACCTCTATGATCCTTGAAGAGTTTCATTACATTTATGAAGAGTTTTAGAGATTTTTTTATTTTTTATTTTATGTATGTATATGTGTAATATTTAATGTATATTTTATATATATAGTTATTAGATGTATCTATTAATGTATATTTCATAAATAGTTAATAGATGTATGATATATATACTTTATCTATGTATTTATAAACATTTAAATACCAAATATCCAATACTGATCAAATAATACATATATTTGCTAATTTAATTGTCAAATTCCTTATATATATATATATATATATATATATATATATATATATATATATATATATATATATATATATATATAAAACATATATATATATATATAAATTCCCGATTTTTCAAAATTTATCCCGCGTACCACGATGTTTTTTAAAAGTCCCGACTTTTACAATTAAGTTAAATTCTATATTTATAAAAATCACTGTTTTGTGTTCTAAGAATCCTACCGACTACGACGACCAACATATTGCTTTTGCTACCCAGTTACATTGTATTTGTCTCTCTGATGATACACTTCGTGTTCGCACTGCATGCTAACAAGCTAATTAAACAAATAAATATTACAAATCTGCTACTTACCACAGAAAATTAAGGTAAGTAATTTATTTATATTTTTCATAAATACATAAATTGTTTAAAACTCAGCTTAAAATACTCAAAGTCTACATATTTTATATTTATGACAAAAATTATATCACCGACCTTAACCTTAAAATAAATTTTAGAAAGATATATACGAATAAAATGTTGCCAATATTTAAAGTCAATTAAACTAATTTCGTTATAAACAACAATAAAATATTTTCATGTAAATTTTGTTTTAGGCAAATTACTCGGCTAAATTTTGCCTATGTGAAACGCATATTTGCACTGTATGTGTTTATAACATTTTAGTATTTTTTTAAAATTCTCATAGGCATATAATATTGTAATTTACTAAACACAGGTTAGACAATCACAAATTAATTTAAAATTTGAATTTATCTTTAAGAATCAAAATATATAATTATAAGTTTTTCTACAGTAAATCAAATGTGGATATTAATAACAGTGGTAAGTGAAAATCGTGTGGTCGTGAACCAGATTTTTTTTTACTTTCACTTACCTATATATGAAATATAAAATTTGAAAATTTTCGAGTTCCAGTTTTCAACGGAAATACACGTTTAAGGACCCCCTTAGTCCAAATAACCAAGTCCCGAAAAAAGGTCTGTGTGTCTGCGTGTGGTAACTCTATCGCAAAAACGAAAAGTTGTACGGAACTGAAATTTCATATTTGAGACTACTATACGCCCGAGATGTTACAGCAACTTTTTTAATGAATTCGGCTGACCGAAAGTGCATGCATTTTGCATCTTTTTATAATTTTCTCACAAACGGCTTTAACGATTTTGATAAAACTCGCTATATAGATGTAAAATTGAATGGGCTTTAATATCATGTAACTTTAATGCTGATTAAAATAGTCTGACAGGGCTTAAATGCCGATATTATAATTTTTCTTCATCTAAAGTACCTTTAATTCTATTGATTCTATAAAACTAAATATATTATCTTGTTACTATTAATAATTAACAGCTAAATATGCACGTTGAGCGAATTTGATAAACAACTAAAGGAGAAAACTGAACAAATATTTTTTTATGCATTTTTTGTGTTTTTGAACACAACAATAATAATATTGATGTATAATATACCGTTAGATAGCTAAAGATTTTAGAAAAAATATTATATGATACATGGAATCATAAAGGGCAAGAGAGAGTGATGAAAAGCCGATAAAACTAACGGTTGTTTGGGTTCCTGAAAAGGGAAATCCATGTTGACCGTGCTGCAACCTGGTGGCTTTTAAAAAGAAGCACAGTGCGCCAATGTTGTTTTTGAACTTATAATTAGTAATATAGATGTATAATATACCGCTTGAAAAAGAAAGACTAGAAAATATATTATCTTATACACCAGCTTGTAAAATTAAATAACGAGTGATAACAATTTTTCCTAGATCTATTTATACATATAAATGAATCCCCTTTTTTATTCGTCGTCGTTTCGCGCCATTTATTTCGTTTTTAGTAATAACGGTACATAAACTGCTACCTAAAGACTACTGCTAACATTAATGAATTAGATTCTAAAATATATTGTTTTAAATATTGTTACTCTAGCTTTGAAGCAAATGAAGAAAATCTATAAACATAAATACCTTTGCAAATAAATAAATTGATATACAACGAATACGTTACAGCTAAAATGTATCGAGTAATTTTGGGTATGCCTACTTCTGCTGGATCGCTATTGTATATTTAACAGAATTAAATGGCAACATAGTTAAAATTACGGTTGATGTGGAAAGTGATTTAAAAACAACTAAGCTATTACTATAATTAATCTAATATAACTCACGTTAGTACTACTAGTACGTGAGTACTAGTATTACTCTAATATAGTCACGTTTGCAACATAAATGTGATTGATATACATAAATATATTTCTTTTTTTTCACAAAAAAAGGTTCTATGGTATAGTAACATTGAATATGAAGTCATATAAAAATTCTGGGGCTTGCGGCCACTTGCAAATTCTTCTGAAAATAAAAATCTTTTAAAAAAAATGAATATGCAAGATAACATATGCATTTTTATAGGACGCCCATAGACGCATGGCTTGCGGAGTGATAAGCACCGCGGTCTCAAGTATTGATTTTGCCATTATTCATCTCCTTTAAGTTAAAAAATATTTTAAGTTGAGCTATCAAAGCGTTTCTAAAACCTAAATATGATTAATTTTAATGATTATAGGAACAAAGAATGTTTGTGTAAAAAATGGATCCGTTTTATTTTATTTTTTAATATGAAGTTTTTCGTGCAAGGCTATTAAAGGGCTTATGGTTAGCATGTAACATATGCTAATGCGTTATAGTAATAACGTGTCATAGTAATAATTCATATTTGCTGTTGTTATTAATTTGCCAAGGCATTTCTTAGAAATTAAGATATGACAACAAGAAAAAATACAACTTTCCACAAGTAGCCTTAACACTTAGACTTAGAATATAAAAAAATATATATACTTTAAATTCTAATTTATCTAGGATAAGGTGGAACTATGCCAAATAACTAGACATTAGATGGTCATTCTAATCGTAGTTGAGGACGCTGAGGAAATAGTTTTAACCAGGTAATTCGGATCAGTGCCAAACAGCTAACTGGATAGCTCGTAGTTTTTGAACTATTATCAAGTATTTTTCGAGATTAGATGTGTAATGTTTAATATTCCTGTATATTTTTTAATTATTATTATAATTTGTTTAATAGCGTTGTCGTTTCGCATCACATTTGTACTTAATTAATTGTAAGACTAGTTTAAACAAAGGTGTACATCATGTAATTTTTGAAGTATTGAATTACTAATGAAAATCAAATCCACAAGTAATGAAAAAATATTTTATAGAATTGAAAATATTTTTATCATACATATCATATCAAAGTACGCAATCAGTGATTAGGTTGACAGTCGAAGCTTCAGATATTTAAATGTTAAATTAACTTAACTCAGTAACCTTTTCAAACACTTCTATTTACTCATATATAAAATTTATAATAAAAAATTTATAATCCTGTTTTATGTTATAATCCTGTTTTATGTTATAATCCTGTTTTATGTTATAATTCTGTTTTATAGTCTTATGGGCTCAAAAAAACGAGTCTCTTCAAATTGTCTACTTGTACGTTTGACAATCTCAAAAACAAAAGGAACAGGAAATTATAAAGGTAGAATTTCAGTTGTTTATTCATTTAACGTCATTTTATGCTACTGCGGCTAGCTTACATCGGACGGTGCTACAGTACGAGTCCTAAATTTTGCCTATCTAGTAATTTTTAAATTATCCGATCAAAACAAAAACAAACAATATGACAACATCGTGCTTTACATTTTATCTTTTTACTACACATTACCTAAATAGTGCAGAAACCGGTTTAAAATATTCTCTAAAATAAATAAAATACGAGATTTAGGCGAGTTAAGAGTTTATAGCATTTCCAAGTCAATTGTAACCTTTTCCAAGTCAAATGTAACTTTTTCCATTTCAAATGTAACCTTTTCCAAGTCAAATGTAACCCTTTCCATTTCAAATGTCACCTTTTCCAAGTCAAATGTCACCTTTTCCATTTCAAATGTTACCTTTTCCAAGTCAAATGTCACCTTTTTCTTCACTTCTAGCCTTAAATATTCCGTTTTATTTATTTATTTATTGAAAAATAATTAGTTTAATTAACATTATGACTTTTTTAATAATTTTGGCATATAATAATTGATATTTTTTTTGGGTCTCTTAGATATTTGATATCAAGTTCTGTTTTTACTAGCTAATATTTAAAAAAATTAATTATCGTCTGTTTAGTTTTAAGATAGTTGTTGATTTTGATTTTTTAGAGAGGAGGGGTAGTTTTTTGGAATAACTAATGTGTTTTCGGGTATTATAATTAAATTTTTGGAGCTGTATTTTTTATCGCTCGCGTGCATTTTAACTCGCATTAAGTTTTAATGTTTTTTATTGATATAGGGATTAATTAATGTGCTTTCGGGTGGTTATGATTACGTTTTTTGAGCTGTATCTTTTATCGGTCATGCGTATTTCAACTCATATTTACTTTTAATGTTTTTTATTGATATAGGGATTAATTATTTTGCTTTCGGGTGGTTATGATAAGGTTTTTCGAGCTGTATTTTTTTCGCTCGCTCTTATTTTAACTCAAATTTACTTTTTATGTGTTTTGTTGATATAGGGATTAATTAATGTGCTTTCGGTTGGTTATGATTACGTTTTTCGAGCTGTATTTTTTATCGCTCATGCGTATTTCAACTCGCATTTACTTTTAATGTTTTTTATTGATATAGGGATTAATTATTTTGCTTTCGGGTGGTTATGATTACGTTTTTCGAGCTGTATTTTTTTCGCTCGCGTTTATTTTAACTAAAATTTACTTTTTATGAGTTTTATTAATATAGGGATTAATTAATGTGCTTTCGGGTTGTTATGATTACGTTTTTCGATCTATATTTTTTATCGCTCATGCGTATTTCAACTTCTATTTACTTTTAATCTTTTTATTTTTATAGAGATCTATCCTTGTGTTTTCGCGGGGTTATGAAAATGTTTAAAAGCTATTTTATTATCACTCGTGCGGATTTCAAGTCGCCTTTATTTTTGATATTTTTTATTTATATTGGGATTGATTGTTTTGTTTTGGGTTCTCATTATAACGTTGCTGTAATATTCATCGTTTAGGTTTTTTTTTTTGTTTTTTTTATTATTATTATTTTATAAAAGGATTAGTTATAGTTCCTTTTCTAGCGTCCTGAGTATTTTTTTCAACTAAATCTTTTGTAAAGGATCCGCTTCCTAACTCGGTCTTACAATTATTTGATAATTTAATTGAGGAATCGTTTATTCTATTGTCGGGTGTTCTGATAACATTATTTGAACCAAAGTTGTTATCGCTTTTACTCATTTTAAGTTACTGTTTCTATTTCATAAATATTCGATAGAGGGATCGTTTATAGTGTTTTCGGGAATACTAATTGAGTTTATGACATTTATTTATAGCTAGTGCACATTTTAACTTGAATGAAAAGTGATCTAGAAGAATGCGCAATGGCGATGTAACGTCCAAATCAAAAATGTAATCAGATCCTGCAAAAAAACAATAAATAATTTTTACATCATATTATAACATAATACCTACGGTTTGTAGAAATTCCCAAGCGCATAAAAGAATAAAGTTCAAAACACGTTATGAGAATCCCCTAAAACAAAAACAAAGAAAGACCACTGCAAATGCAAGTTGAAATGAGAGCAAGCGACAATAAAAACAGCTTAAAAAACGTAATCACAAGACCCGAAAAGATAATTACAAACGTCTATAACAATAAAAAATATCAAAAGTAAATCCGAATTAAAATACGCATAAGCGATAAAAGATACAGCTCAAAAACGTAATCATAAACACCCAAAAGCACATTAATTATCTTTCTATACATAAAAAACATTAAAAGTAAATTCGAGTTAAAATGCGCGGGAGCGATAAATAAATAAAACTAAAAAAACATAATTATAGGACCCGAAAACACAATTTTCAAAACCTATATCAATAGGAAACATAAAAAGTAAATTTTAGTTAAAATAAGCGAGAGCGATAAAAAATACAGCTCGAAAAACGTAATTATAGCCACCCGAAAGCAAAAAAATTAATTCCTATATCAATAAAAAATATTAAAAGTAAATGCGAGTTGAAATACGCATAAGCGATAAAAGATACAGCTCAAAAAACGTTATAATAAGAACCAAAAACAAACCAATCAATCCCAATATCAATAAAAAAATATCAATAATAAAGGCGAGTTGAAATCCGCACGAGTGATAATAAAATAGCTTTTAAACATTTTCATAATCCCGCGAAAACACAAGGATAGATCTCTATAAAAATAAAAAGATTAAAAGTAAATAGAAGTTGAAATACGCATGAGCGATAAAACATACAGCTCGAAAAACGTAATCATAACCACCCGAAAGCAAAATAATTAATCCCTATATCAATAAAAAACATTAAAAGTAAATGCGAGTTGAAATACGCATGAGCGATAAAAAATACAGCTCGAAAAACGTAATCATAACCAACCGAAAGCACATTAATTAATCCCTATATCAATAAAACACATAAAAAGTAAATTTTAGTTAAAATAAGAGCGAGCGAAAAAAATACAGCTCGAAAAACCTTATCATAACCACCCGAAAGCAAAATAATTAATCCCTATATCAATAAAAAACATTAAAAGTAAATATGAGTTGAAATACGCATGACCGATAAAAGATACAGCTCAAAAAACGTAATCATAACCACCCGAAAGCACATTAATTAATCCCTATATCAATAAAAAACATTAAAACTTAATGCGAGTTAAAATGCACGCGAGCGATAAAAAATACAGCTCCAAAAATTTAATTATAATACCCGAAAACACATTAATTATTCCAAAAAACTACCCCTCCTCTCTAAAAAATCAAAATCAACAACTATCTTAAAACTAAATAGACGATAATTAATTTTTTTAAATATTAACTAGTAAAAAACAGAACTTGATATCAAATATCTAAGAGACCCAAAAAAAATATCAATTATTATATGCCAAAATTATTAAAAAAGTCATAATGTTAATTAAACTAATTATTTTTCAATAAATAAATAAATAAAACGGAATATTTAAGGCTAGAAGTGAAGAAAAAGGTGACATTTGACTTGGAAAAGGTAACATTTGAAATGGAAAAGGTGACATTTGACTTGGAAAAGGTGACATTTGAAATGGAAAGGGTTACATTTGACTTGGAAAAGGTTACATTTGAAATGGAAAAAGTTACATTTGACTTGGAAAAGGTTACAATTGACTTGGAAATGCTATATAAAGGAAAAGATACTCATACATACATCCGTGGCGCTCCAGCCCGTTTTGTGCCCTGGCCTCCTCATTAAGTTTTCTCCATGTGTTTCGATTTTGTGCTGCAACTCTCCAATTTCCTCTGATTTTCAGTAGGGCTTTGGCATTCAGAGTCACACTGTCCTCCCATCTGAGTCTAGGCCGTCCTCTGCCTCTCTCTCGGTAAAGATTTCCCTCCAGAAGACGTATTGAAACTTCCACTCCCCTTATTCTGGCAACATGGCCAGCCCAACGAAGACGTCCAAGCTTTATTGCTCCAGTCCCCTCCTTAAAACTCTCCCTCCATTCCCTACCCTATTTTTAAATAATCATATATTTAATTATCTATAAAATTCTATCAATCCATTAAAAAACCTTGGAATCCCCTTTGACTAAACCCTGTCCTAGAAAAAACATATTTCTGACATCTCCCGCTGCTCCTTATAACTTAAAAGCGGTGAATTGGACCCCGTAACCTCTTTCCTCCATAAGCTTCTGGTCTCCTCCCTGAGATTTCCCTACTTTGGCAATTGCTGTACGGTGTATGGGGGTGTCTCTGGAGATCTTGAAGAAAAACTAAAACGCTTGCTTCATTCAATTCATGTTTAAGATCTCCAATTCTGTCACTCGATTCAACGAAGGGTTTAAGATGGCTTTATTCCTCTTCCTTTATCAAGTTATCCTAACCCGCCTTCTATCATACATTTCTGATTTCTTATTGTTCTAATCCTCAATCCATTTCCGCAACACCCGTATGCGGCCTTCTGATTTGGATATTACGCCCCATCGAACCGCAGCTTTAGACAGATCTTTCATAATCCGATCCTTTTCTATATGGAACTCTATTCCTTTTGATATCCGTAATTTTAATACCCTTTCGACTTGCCCATCCTGAATAATCCAGTTTATATGAAAATGATTAAATAGAAAAAAGTTACAGAATCGTTTCGTAATTTTGTAATTGTTTGTTTGTTAATTAAATAAGAATTAGTAATTTTAATCAAGGTATTGTATGTGAACATGATAATTATTTATTTATTATATTCTTTAATCATCATTTGTATTTTTTCAGCCATTAATTTTAGAATATATTAATCGATTTATTATTTTTATATATTTTTTTTTGTATTTTTATTTATTTTTTTTACTTATTATAATTCACTGTTTATTTCTTTTCATTTTTCTATTCTTACTCTAAGGGAGTAAATATCACATTATTGCATTTTGTAACATTCTAAAGGGACTTGGACAACAATAAAGAAATAATTATTATTATATGTGTTATCTCCGGTTTTATATTCAGAAAAGGATAAAAAATATCTGGTAAAAAATCATACAAATCAAAAATATATTAGGACGCAAAACTAACAAAAATTGGACGACTTCAAATAGTTTAACCCTTTCATTTTACATAAATGTTTCAAAAAAGAAAACAAAAAATGTTAGAAGCCATTAAGAAGAAAAATTGCAATATAATAACTAATAGTGTGACGAAACTAAACTACAAAACTATAGAATTGAAAAAAAAAATTAATTAAGAAAAACAATTAACGTTGTCAAAGCCTTTATACCGAATATTAGCATATTTACAATTATCTGTAAACCGTTTAAAGCAGTAAAACCAAATTGAACTTTTGATTATTTTTGTAGTTTTCATTTTTCCTTATAAGTCTTCGAGTTACACAACATTTATGAATAATTACGTTCTGTTAAAGGGTAATCCGATTTGATTGGAAGTTTTTCATTCTAGTTCTTAACGGTTCCGACGTTTAGGCAATATGCTGTTTTTCCTATTTTAAATAAGAAGTAATTAAAAATCATGAGTCTTTAATGATCCTGATTTAAATGCGAATCAGAAAGTCTATGCCAAAATATTTTATATTGTAATTCAAATGAAAAAATGATTGGTTTTATATCATCTTACAGAAACATTCCAGCGTAGAGTTAATATTAAAGTAACATTTGGGATTTACTATCTAATGCGGTGCGTGAATACTTTGTTTTTTTAAACTTTGTTTTAAATATCAATGCTAATATCTTTCTCGGCGTTTCACTACATATTTTAGCTAAATTAATTTTTATTCAATCTTAAATCGGAGTGTTTAATAGAACTGCACATTGTTTTCAAAACAAAGTATAAATAAAACTATTGAAATATTTGTATCTAAATAATTCAACAATAAGTAAAAATCTGTTGCGGGCAACACACGACTTTCACTTACCTCCTTTTGAAAATCGATTAAAAAATTTTCAATGAGTGAACTATCAAAGAAATTATTAAATTGAATTTCTATAAAAACTTTTGTTTATTGAAAAAATTATTATATTATTATCTAAAATAATCAGTTAGTTTTATAGGCTTTTCATCTTTCTTTATTAACTTTTATAAGCTTGTGTATAAGATATTTTTTTCTAAAATATTTAGCATCCCAAAGGTACGTTATGCTTGTATATTACTGTTCTTATGTTCAAAAACAAAAAAATTGCATTAAAAAATATTTTTTCAGTTTTTTTTTCTTTAGTAGGGTATTGAATTCGTTCGACTTATATATTTACCTGGGTTTTTTTTTTTTATCAATATACAAAATTACAGGTACTTTAGAGAAAGAAAAATTAAAATATGGGCATTAAACTCTGTAAGACTATTTCAATCAAAATAAAACTTTCATGATAAATTATTAAAGCTCATAAAATTGTACATCGATAGAGCGAATTGATCAAAATCGTTAGAGCCGTTTTTAAGAAAATAAGGTATAAAGAGATTCTTCCGGTTAGCTGATTTTTATGAAAAAGTTCCATTAACATCTCCGGCCTATAGTTGTCTTAAATATGAAATTTCAGTTTCGGGTATGACAAACGCCTTATTTGGAACTATCATACAAGTCTGTTACGACAAGAAACTGCTTGACGTTTTCGGCTACTCCCACACTTACTAGACAAACATTCTAATCTTCCACTTAACTACAAAAGGCTCATCTACATGACTATCATACGGCCGTATGGACTTACGGAATAGAGCTCTGGGGCTCTACTAAACCATCAAATTCTTCCCGTATACAATCCCTACAATCCCGAACCCTTCGTGAAATCCTCAATGCTCCTTGTAAGAATACTTCGTAAGAAGTAAGTAATAAACTGATCCATAAAGACCTTAATGTTTTTTTTTGTTTTTTTTATTTTCCAAATGACCGTCAAGACTTGAATCCAAATCCTATATGGTCAGACCTTAATGTTCCGTATGTTGCTGATTTGGCTCGAACCAGATACCATTCCTCTAATTTCAATACTTTCTTTTACTTCAATTCCTGATAATCCTCCGAGTTGTCTGAAAAGAAAATGGCCTCGAGACCATATAGTTTAGAATATTTTTAGATTTCTCTTCATGCCTTTTTCATGGCTATTTTCTTTTAGCCTATTCACTATGTGTGTTGTACAATACAGTCAATAAATAAAATGTTTATTAATGTTTCCGAAAGTTCAAATCCGTAGGTCCAGATAGGTTTCAGAATCGTCACGTAAATAAGTTATTTGTTGTCCTCAGTAAGCCGGGATTTTCTCTTTAGGAATCTAAATAACTAAACGAATCCGCGGTTGAGCTCATGTCTTTTAAGTCTAGTTGCTCGGTTCAACGTCAGTTTCTTTCTTGTAAGAAGCCACGATGCTTGACAGTGTTTAAGAAAGTAAGTGGTGTAGAAAGATAAACAATTGGACGATATCCGCACGAAGGGTGGTGTGTTTCCTTTAACTTTCGCTTAATTCTATTAGAGTATCAAATTTGAGGACCTTCCGCTTAAAAAAAAATCGGTTGTGGGCAGCACACTTCATATATCACGGTTGGTAAAATAAATTCATTTATTATTTGATTAATAAAGAGCTGAAACAAGTTTAATGAATTTCATACATTTTCGTTCGGTTTCATGCGCTAAACTAATTAATCTGATGAGAATTCGATTATCACATTCGTTAGTAAATGTCTTTTTTATCTGAAGTTACGAATATTTAGAGTATTAATAGGGTAGATTCAATGAATAAAATAATTCTCCTGTCATGGGTAGTAGATAGAACAAATTCACATTAAAACATCAGTGGATTAATCAACGATTTTATTTATGCCAATGATAAATTAATATTTGAATTCCGAAAGGGTAAGCAAGCAACTAACTTCAATTTTTTGTAAGATGTTTCAAATTGAATGTTATTAAAAAATTAATAATTAATCAATTGAACATAATAAAGATTATAAGTAATCAGAATTCTTGAACCAAAAAAAAAAAAAAAAATTGTCGACGATAAGGGGCTATTCCTTGAGTGTTAATTAAAGGGAAAATGACTTAAATAATATACTTGATTTGGCCTTGTATATGGACAGATATCTGAACGGCTTTAATTTTTACTTATGTCCTCATGTAAAATTGTATTTACTCTTGAACAAACGCTGTCACGGTAATAATGAATCCTTTGAAAAAATATACTTTCAGTATTTTCATTTTACATTAAAAAAGTAATGTCGGTTTTTTGTTTGTTTTATTATCTTGAATCTGTAGCATTTTGATAAGCGAAGAGCTATTTGTTTTCCTATATTCCACTGATTAATCTTTTGATTCAGGAAAATTACCATCTTCAAGGTGCGTGGCCTAAAATTAACTTGAGATGATATTTCAGATCAGTTTTGCTGTATTTGAGAAGAGTAGAAAAAATGCCTATATCTTTACTACTAGGAAAAATCCATTGCGATATGATATCCATTAAATATATAATTGTTTTGCAAACTTATAAAAATTGTAATCGGTTAATCTATATTAAGTTTGAAGAGTTTATTTAAAAGGATATAAAAGAGCAATCAATTAACAATCAATGTGACGTTGCGAATTCTCAGAGTATAAAAAAAGTCGATTTGGATGATAAAATTAATCAGCTTTCAGCGATAGTTGATCAAACATCTTCAGTTTTCAAAGGTAAGGCGATTTGCTTTAAATTAGTAAAGAACTACAAATTTCTTAGAGAGGATAAACTAAACTTAGATTTTAAGGATTTTTTTATTTTTTTTATTCCCAATACACAAAAAAACAATTGATGTAACTAAACATCCTTGTGATCTGTTACTTTCTATGATTTATGATCTTAATATTAATTTTGCTTACATAAATAATAGTTCAATGACCTTAACAATAGAACTGATGGGGCTTACTCTTTGTTGTATAATTGAAAAACTCCCAATCCACAAAAAATAATTTATGTACAATTTATTTAAGTAAACATCAAGTGATGTAACTCACATTATTATAATTATTTTATTTCGTACTTAAAACTGCGGATGTGATTCAGAGATTTTAGCTTTCCTTTTTTGGAAAATTTAATTTTTATTTTCAAAGTTTAATTTTTAGAACAGGTTAGGGCAGCCAGTAGTGGACATCTGTTCTAAGTAAGGATAACCCATCCTTGTATCTAGATATACTTGGGATAGGGCAGTTAGACTTATGCTATTTCAGATCGATTCTTGCATAAGGAAGAGAGTTTCTATATACATAATGTGCCCTTTTTTGTGTGGTAATCCTATTTACCATTCAAGTATTTCCATTTATAGTGCCACTGAAATTAGTCGAATCGAATCAAAAAGGGTGGTTTTCTTTCTTTTTCAATCGCATCCTAGTTAAAATATTTATCGAGTGTCAAGAATACTTTTAACTAGAAATTCGACATAAATATTAAACTTTAAATATTAAAATCGGGCATATCCTTTTAGTGCACTTATGTGTTTTTCAGTTAGTTAGTTACAGGTCTATCACAGTCACTGGTTGTCAACTACATGACAAGTGTGAATATAAACAAATAAAGGAAAAAAAAAGTTGACAGACAAATAAAACCTTATTTGAATAGGTTATCTTACGATTGTATGAATTAGCTAGTATATCTTATGTATAAAAATATTCTAATTGATATAATCAATAAAACTAAATATTTTTCAGTATAGGGAGTCATGAAGTTACTCTTTGCCTTTTGTTTCTCATTAACCTTGGTGTTATCGGTATTTTCATCTAATAAAAATGACGATGAGATATGGAAAGCTTACAAGGTAACGTCTTTGAATAACATAAGGCTTAATAGCAACCTTTGTATACGAATTCGATTTTTTATTATGACTAATTGTACTTAAAATAAATCATTATATTAGAATAAATACGGAAAGAGTTATTTCACCGGTAGAAGACGTTAAAAGGAGAGCTATTTTCTTTAACAACAAAGAGAAAGTCGACAAACACAATGAACTTTTCGATCAAGGTGTTACAACTTACAAAATGGACTTGAACAAGTTCGCTGATTATGTAAGTATTATAATTTCTTCATTCGAAATGATCATGGTATACATTCTGAATGGTTTGGTACTAATATTTATCGTTTCTTCAGACTACTGAAAAAGTTCTATCCATGAATGGTTATAATGGGAACTTGAAAAAGCTTCATGCAGATACATACGTTTCGATGAAAACAGAAAACCCAAAAATGGTTGATTGGAGAGATAAAGGAGCCGTCACAGATGTCAAAGACCAAGGGATGTGTATGTCGTGCTGGGCTTTCTCTGCTGTATGTGTGAACACGTAATATTTTTATTCACGATCACAACCTATGGCTGATAATATTTTTACTCTAGACTGGCTCTATGGAAGGTCAACACTTCTTGAAATACGGAGAACTCGTGTCTCTCAGCGAACAGAACTTGGTGGATTGTACCCCAGAAGAAGGAAATGGCGGATGCAATGAAGGAGGTTTATTCGATTATGCTTTTCAATATGTTATTGACAATGAAGGAATCGACACTGAAGCTTCTTACCCTTACCTGGGCAAGGTACACCAAGCGATGATTTTTACTAAATTTACTACCCATTGTGAACTTATAAGAAATGAATGATGATATTTTTTTCCCGCTAGGATTCTGATGAGTGTCATTATAGTAATGAATCTATTGGAGCCAAGTTTACAGGATTCACAAATATTCAGAGCGGTAGTGAGTCAGATCTAGAAAATGCAGTAGCCAATATTGGGCCAATATCTGTCGCTATTGATGCTAGTAATCTAGGGAGTTTTCATCTCTATCATCAGGCAAACTTATTTTTATTTATGACATAAATATTTATATTATCTAAATAATTTTTAAAAATATATACCTTTTAATAATATTACTTCATTTCCAAAAGGAATCTACTATTCGAAGGACTGTAGCACGACGGAGCTGAACCACGCTGTGCTTGTTGTTGGTTACGGTAGTGAGAACGGCTCGGAATACTGGCTGGTGAAGAACTCTTGGGGTGCAGCCTGGGGTGATAAAGGATACGTCAAAATGGCCAAGAACAAGAATAACGCATGTGGAATAGCTACAGCGGCGTCCTATCCAACAGTCTGATTCTTTTTTTTGTTCTTAACATGAAGATATTATAAAATACTTATTTAAATATAATGTCTGATAAATTGGATTCTTGAATATAATTTCTGACAAACTCGCTAAGCCTCCTTTGATAGAAATTTTCATAATTGTATTTAACAAAATAAATTATATTTAATCAATTGAACTTAATCTAATTCACAATCGAACGCACAGTTGAGGTGTACAAAAGTATCCTACGACCGGCACCACTATACGGAGCTTCCCTTTTCACCTACCTAATTGAGGTGATTCATTGTAACCTACTATGTTTCCGGGATGATATACTTATGAAAATAATGAGAACCCAGTTAGAAGAAAAAGAGGCCACTATACTTAAAAGACACCACTTGAACTCCCAATGATTCCAGATTATGTTCGAAGAAGACATACAATTCCAACACTCTCTAAAATACCTAATGCCTTTTCCAAACACTGACGCCAGGGCCACCACCAGTTACTTGAATCGCAGGACGAAGTCGGAACTACTGACGACCTGAAAATATTTGTGTATTTTTTTTTTTTTTATTCATTTATTCAGAAATAATACATTTCGTCTTATTGGACAATAATAATGGAGTTATAAGATCACATTCATACAATATAAGAGTATAAACGTTATAAAAGTAAAATCACATGAAACAAATGAGAATACATAAATAAAGGTTTATAATAAAGAAACTATAAATACAATAAATGAACAATACATTAACACACTCATGTAAAAAATACACAATTCTGGGGAACACTGGACGGGACTTATCCCCCGACTGGGATCTCGGCGCCTCCCTCTCAGCCGCCACACTGGTCAGAGCCAGCGGAAGCTAATTGGGGCGCCATATTCACAAACACACTGAACATATGAGGAGAATCTGACCAGTGTCACAACTCCAGCATTTGTAATTACAAAACGTCTCGAGGACACTGCCGTTTCAACTTTCTAGGAGGGTTGTATGGATGAGTGGAACTTGATAGGGATTGTGCTAGAGGATTAGGATGATTAATGAATGATTAATGGTGGCATTTGGAAAATATGGATGTAAACAAGCCTAACATAAATGGAATATTAAGGTCGTGGTGCAAGGTATAGTTGGTCACATAATTAGGAGGATTAAGTATTGTTCGGAGGACTTTAGATTGAAAGGATTGTAAGCGTTTTATGTTAGAACCTTTAGCTGTCCCACAGTTGAGTCCGTAGATCCAGATAGGCTTCAGTATTTTATAAGGTTTTTAGTTTTGAATCTCCCAGTAACCGCCAAAAAATTGTAAATCACCAAGGCAACATATTATAACAGATCTCCAATTTGGAATGAAAAGCGTAAGAAATTTTGACCTTTCAACGATCCGAATTTTAGTTTGAATTTAGGAAATATCTGTAAATTGTATGTAAAAAAAAATGTTTTTATAATTGTTTGTTTGTTGATTTATTTAACACCACATTTTGCAAATTCGGCTGTTTTAACTACATTTTAAAAGTGTACCTTAATTTGGTTATCCAAGTTTAATTGGAATAGGGACCTTAAAAAATCTCTGGACCAACATTTTGCGTCTTCTTTGATGATCTGCATATCCAAAGATTTAAAAATTCCTAGGGCGTACTACAGACACGTTAGTACAGTACTGTTTAAAAACACCCCGATTGTCTTTGTTGAATAGATGCAATATCCAATACCGCTTCTAGATAAACGTCTTACTTTGAATACTCACACAGGACTGCAACTGCATGAAACTGTTCGGTATGATCGGCTACTTCAACACTTACAAGAAAAACGGTTTTCTTCACCCACCCAAGGACAAACGGCTCATTCATATAACTATCATAAGACCAAGCTGGACTAAAGGAGTCTAGCTTTAGGTCTCAACGAAACCATCGAACTCTTTTCGTATCCAATCCAATGTATTATTCATTTCCTTTTAACAAAATATAACCATTAAAAATGTCTTAATTAACTTAACTTAAAAATGTCCTTGTTCCTGTTCGGGTGCCATAGATTTGTGACATGGTTAATGGTTAAGGTCCAGGTCCTTCATAGAAAATAAAATTATTTTCAATGTTATACTTTATTTCCTTTGTCAGCGGCATACAAGCATACGGCAAAAAAAAAAAAAAATACTACAATAACACCAACTAAAATTAATTAAATAATAATCAGTTTTAAAAATAAAATAAAAGGAAATAATATCAAATAATCTTCAAAGTAAAGTTAACAGAGGATGCTTACCGCTGGGTATATTAAATATATATGACGAAAAATAAAATAGAAATAGCCTTAAGCTACTCCTGGTTGCTTCCCTGCTAACTCGGTACTCCCATCCATTTATTCGGCACGAGACTTTCTACGGAAATGGCTTAAAATCGCGGAATCCCGGTATCTCCACGGTACTTATCCTAGGCGGCGACACTGTACGTTTCCACGTACTGTACGTTGACAATCATAATTATGTTCCTTTTGTTGCTGATTGGTTCCAACCAGTTACCATTCCTTTCATGACAAACACTATTCCTACTGTAATCCACCACTTTCAATCATTCTCTTCTCTTTAAGTACTGAAAATTAGCCAGAGCATCTACATAAGACGGCCTCGAGATTAATGTTGCTTATGGTTTAGGTAGTTTACGTACATGATTGTTTGATGTATTTTCTCATAACAGAATTTAATAGTTTCATTAGAAAACACAGCAGTATTTTCAAAGAAAAAAAAAATCATGTGCGCGCAACACATGTCTTACAATTACCTCCGTTGTTAAAACAAATTTAATAATTTTTAAATAAACATGGAAATGAAACAGAACAAATAATTAATTATATAAAGTTTCTTCAGGTGCATGTGTTTTATTAAAAAATCATTTATTCATTTTTATCTACAACAATATGTTAGTTTATCGCTTTTCATTACTCTCTATTTACTATAACAATTCCGTGTATTAAACAATATGTTTTCTTAAATCTTTAGCTATCCAAAGATATATATATATATATATATATAATATATATATATATATATATTAATATTCTTGTGTTAAAAACTACAAAAATTACATCAACAAATTTTTAGTACTTTCTCCTATAGTTATTTATCAACTTGCATATTTAGCTGTTATTTATCAATGCTAACAAGATGATGTCCCTTCTATTATAAGGTACAACCTATTGTGAGCCTTGTTGCACGGTTTGCTCGGCATCAGCAACTTGCAAGAACGAGTATCGTACAAATCGTAAGGCTGAGGACTAACCACGGGTGCACTAACAAACATCTTGCAAATAAAAAAAATATGGAAAATGTGAAGTATGCGGGGAGCCAGACACGTAGTTTTCAGGTGCAAAAAATACAAGAGAGAACGCAACTTTACACAAGAGGAAGATACTGCATTTTAAAATAACTTCGAAAAAGTGAAAATCAAAAAGATAGAAATCTTCTTTGAAAAAATACAAAGTGTAAACTGTAATTGGAATCAATGCTTTCAATAACTCTGTACTAATACATACATCTCTTTTAAATAGTACACTGACCAGATAGGATTTGTTATTAACTTTTGAGGGTCATTTTAATATAAATAAATAAAATTAATATGATGTGCCTATTTTTTTTTAAATATACAGAATCAAGGGTAATTTAGAGAAAGAATATTTATAATATGGTAATATAAACCCTTTCAGACTATTTCAATGAGAATAAAACCTACACATGTTTTTCATCGATATAGCGAGTTTAATCAAAATCTTTAGAGCTGTTTTTGAAAAAAAATGTAAAAAGGTTCTAAATGCATAAGGTAAAGTATTTCTTCTGGTTAGCTAATATTGATGAAAAAGTTACTGTTACGTCACAGGCAAATATCTCTCTTAAAAATAAAATTTCAGTTTTGTACGACTTTTAGTTTTTGCGGTACTAGTGGAATTTGGGAAATTTGGATGGAATGAGGTCAAAAATAAATGGAACATTATGATCCGAGGGATCCCACAGCCACCACACCTTTCTCGGTACACATAACCTTTTCTATGACATATTCTAAAGCTATATTAAACAAAACAGGTGAAAGGGGGGGTCACCATGTTTCAAATCAGATCGCACCTCAATATTAAAGGCTTCCTCCCAATCCACAATCAAATCCCTAAATGACCTGTCATCTGATCATAGTCCAGTTCTACTTTCCTTGCACTCGATCCTTGTTCCTAAACCCACCATTCCCTCTCCAATTACAGGACGAGTGGACTGGGGCGGATTCAGATGTGACTTGGAAACCAAACTGGACTTAAAAATCCCACTTAAGACTAAAAATGATATTGATAAAGCCGTTGACCAACTGACTGACTCAATTAGCAGTAGCATACTTGACAAAACTTCAACCATTACTACTACTAACTCACAGGAGACTACCTTGCCACAGCACATTCGAATCTAATTAAGGGAAAAACGCAGGGCAAGATCGAAGTGGCATAGGACTAGATATCCATCAGACACAACTTATTATAATAAACTGACTAACAGACTAAAATCAGAAATCAGAAAAATAAAAATTCAAAACTTACTAAACTTCACCGAAAAACTTACTATTACAGACAGATCATTATGGATGACAACAAAAAAGCTACTGAAGTTCTAAAACTGTAATCATCCACTACTAACTGATTCCCGTATCTGGACAAGATCTGATGAAGAGAAGGCCCAGATATTCGGTCAGCACCTTTTTTTCCTGATTAAAAAGACCTTTAATCCACATCCAGATATCCACAATCCCAGTCACACTAAGTTTCTAAAGAAGAACTAGATATCCCACTCCAAATTGTCCTTCCTCCTAAAGCTTTCCATCCTTCTGAAATATCTAACATCATTCAGAGTTCACCCTTCCGCAAAGCTCCTGGGCATGATCTTATAACTTCCCATATTTCCACTTAACTTCCAAAAGCTATCCTATATCTCACTTACATATACAATTCCGTACTCCGTTTCACATACTTACCTGCTTCCTGGAAATTATCCATTGTCAAAATGATACCCAAACCTAAGAAACCGCCAGAAAATCCATCTTCTTACCGTCCCATCTCATTTTTACCAATCATGGGGAAAATCTTGGAAAAGCTTATACTGAAACGCCTGTATCCCATCCTTGATACTAATTACATAATTCCTCATCATCAGTTTGGATTCAGAACGTCCCACTTCACTATCCAGCAATGTCATCGTGTGGTGGACGTTGTATCGTCTACATTAGAGCGCGGCTTGTATTGTACGGGAGCCTTTATCGATGTGGAACAAGTCTTTGACCGAGTCTGGCACCCAGGGTTGCTTTACAAGCTCCGAAAATTCCTCCCCCCAACATACTTCCTTATTATTCAGTCCTACCTCACTGACCGATCCTTCAAAGTCAATCATAATAATTCATATTCATCCATTTTTAGTCAGTTTGCTGTTGTTCCTCAAGGCAGTATCCTAGGACCCATTCTTTACACAGTTTATACAGCTGATATCCCTTCCCATCCTAACACTTTCCTTTCTACCTATGCTGATGACACTTGTGTGTTATCAGTCAATACTGATCCAACTATTGCCTCTCAAACTCCCCAATCCCACCTCAGACCTTGAGGTATGGTGTCAGAACTGGAGAATTAAAATAAATGCCAACAAATCCAACCAAATTACCTTTACCCTTCGTCGTAAACCTATGACATCCTGCCCTACTGTCTCCTTCAATACCACTCCTCTTGTCCCGGTTGCACAGGTCCTATATCTAGGATTGCACCTTGACAAACGCCTTACTTGGAACCCTTTACACAAGACTGAAACGACAAGAAACTGCACGACGTTTTCGACTTCTTCAACACTTACTAGACAAACGTTCTAATCTTCCACTTAACTACAAAAGACTCATCTACATGACTATCATAAGGCCGATATGGACTTACGGAGTGGAGCTTTGGGGCTCTACTGAATCATAGAATTCTTCCCGTATCCAATCCCTACAATCCAAAATCCTTCGTAAAATCCTAATGCTCCTTACTTTGTCACGAATAAACTTATTCATAAAGACCTCAACGTTCCGTATGTTGCTGATTTGGCCCGATCTAGATACCATTCCTTTTATGACAAACTCCATTCCCACCCTAATCCTCTTGTTTCAATACTTTCTTCTTCTTCAATTCCTGACAATCCTCCGAGGCGTCTGAAAAGAAGATGGTCCCGAGACCTTCTAGTTTAGAATATATTAAGAGTGCTTCCATCAGGAAGCTCCTGTACAAGTGTTTCATGTCTATTTCTATATAGTTTGTTTCACGCCATTTATCTTTTGTCACATTTACTTGTTGTAACTTGAAGTACAGTTGTAAATTTTAATAAAGGATGTTAAAAATAAAAAAATTAAAGGATGATAAAAATTAAAATTATAATTAAAATGTAAATTAAAAATTACAAAAATGTCGACAATACGCTGCGATTATTTGAGTTTTAATTAAAAAGAAAATTGCTTAAATTTAATATACTTGATTTGGCCTTGTATATGGACAGATATCTGAACGGCTTTAATTTTTACTTATGTCCTCATGTAAAACTGTATTTACTCTTGAACAAACGCTGTCACAGTAATAATGAAAAAAATTAAAAAAATAATGTTCGCTTTTGTTTGTTTTATGATATTTGAACTGTAGCATTTGATAAGCGAAGAGCTATTTGTTTTCCGATTTTCCACTGATTATTCTTTAAATTTTTAGAAATTACCATCTGCAAGTGCGTGGCCTATAATGAACGTTGATGAATTTTAGGAGAGTAGAAAATATATCAATTTCTTTACTACTGGCTCATTGTGATATGATATCCATTAAATATATAGTTGTTTTGCAAACTTATAAAAAATTTAATTGGTTAATCAATATGAAGTTTGACGAATTGATTTAAAAGGATAAAAAATAGCAATTAATTAACATTCAATGTGACGTTGCGAATTCACGGAGTATAAATAGAGTCAATTCGGATGAGAAAATTAATCTGCTTTCAGCGGTAGTTGATCAAACATCTTCAGTTTTCAAAGGTAAGGCGATTTCCTTTATCTTAGTTCAGTAACTACCAAGTCTCTAGAGGGGATAAGCTAAACTTAGATTTTAAGGATTTTTTTTATCCCCAATTCGCAAAAAAAACAAAACAATTCATTTACCATTTATGTAACTACATTATTATAATTATTTTATTTTGTACTTAAATCTGCGGATGTGATTCAGAGATTTTAGCTTTTCCTTTTTTGGAAAATTTAATTTTTATTTTCAAAGTTTAATTTTTAGAACAGGTTAGGGCAGCCAGTAGTGGACATCTGTTCTAAGTAAGGATAACCCATCCTTGTATCTAGATATACTTGGGATAGGGCAGTTAGACTTATGTTATTTCAGATCGATTCTTGCATAAGGAAGAGAGTTTCTATATACATAATGTGCCCTTTTTTGTGTGGTAATCGTAGTATTTCCATTTATAGTGCCACTGAAATAGGAGAATCGATTCAAAAATGGTGGTTTTCTTCCATTTTCAATCGCATCCTAGTTAAAATATCAGTCAAGTGTCAAG
The DNA here is from genome assembly GCA_023052935.1 of Piezodorus guildinii. Taxonomy (NCBI): domain Eukaryota; kingdom Metazoa; phylum Arthropoda; class Insecta; order Hemiptera; family Pentatomidae; genus Piezodorus; species Piezodorus guildinii. Next base: position 64,796,296 of record CM041292.1, read on the forward strand.
AATCCCTTTAACTAGAAGAGTGGCATGGATTTATAATAAAAAAAATAATTAGAACAGTCCTTAAAATATTAAAATCGGGCATATCCTTCGAAATAGTAAAAACTAGTCCTTTTAGTGCACTTATGTCTTTTTCAGTTAGTTAGTTGACAGGTCTATCACAGTCACTGGATGTCAACTACATGACAAGTGTGAATATAAACAAATAAAGGAAAAAAAAAAAAGTTGACAGGCAAATAAAACCTTATTTGAATAGGTTATCTTATGATTGTATGAATTAGCTAGTATATCTTATGTATAAAAATATTCTAATTGATATAATCAATAAAACTAAATATTTTTCAGTATAGGGAGTCATGAAGTTACTCTTTGCCTTTTGTTTCTCATTAACCTTGGTGTTATCGGTATTTTCAACTAATACCGAAAATGACCATAAGATATGGAAAGCTTACAAGGTAACGTCTTTGAATAACATAAGGCTTAATAGCAACCTTTGTATACGAAATTCAATTTTTTATTATGACTAATTGTACTTAAAATAAATCATTGTATTAGAATAAATACGGAAAGATGTATTATTCACCGGTAGAAGACGTTAAAAGGAGGGCTATTTTCTTTAACAACAAAGAGAAAGTCGACAAACACAATGAACTTTTCGATCAAGGTGTTACAACTTACAAAATGGACTTGAACAAGTTCGCCGATTATGTAAGTTGTATTCGAAATGATTGGCTCATGGATTCTGATTAGCTTATTACTAAAATTTGTCGTTTCTTTAGACTATTGAAGAAGTCCTATCCTTGACTGAATACATTGGAGGCTTCGAAAAGCTTCATGCTGATACATACGTTCCGATGAAAACAGAAACCCCAAAAATTGTTGATTGGAGAGATAAAGGAGCCGTCACAGATGTCAAAGACCAAGGGTTGTGTAAGTCGTGCTTCGCTTTCTCTGCTGTAAGTGTGACCAGGTAATATTTTTACTCCCAATCACAAGCTTAGGCTAATAATATATTTCCTCCAGACTGGGTCAATGGAAGGTCAACACTTCTTGAAATACGGAGAACTCGTGTCTCTCAGCGATCAGAACTTGGTGGATTGTACCCCAGAAGCAGGAAATAAGGGATGCAAGGGAGGAGGTTCAGTCGATTATGCTTTTCAATATGTTATTGACAATGGAGGAATCGCCACTGAAGCTTCTTACCCTTACCTGGGCAAGGTATACCAAGTGATGGTTTTTTAGTTATCGTTAATGAATGTTTTGTTTATATTTTCCCAATAAAATTCGGTGTAATATTAAAAAAAATATTTTTTAAATTAATAAATTTAATTAAACTAAATACATGTAAAGAGGCTTGTAAAAGTGGTGCGATATACGCATCAGATTTATTTTTAGTAGATTTTGTATATTGTTTTCAGAAAGGTTGGTAAAATATTACATTCAAATTTACTACTCATTGAGATATTGAAGAAATAAAGTAATAGTAGTTTTTTTTGTTTTTTTTTTCCGCTAGGTTTCTGATGAGTGTCATTATAGTAATAAATCTATTGGAGCCAAGTTTACAGGATTCAAATATATTCAGAGCGGTAGTGAGTCAGATCTAGAAAATGCAGTAGCCAATATTGGGCCAATATCTGTCGCTATTGACGCTAATATTGTTGAGGGTTTTCATCTCTATTCATCAGGCAAACTTATTTTTATTTTTGACATAGATATTTATATTATCTAAATAATTTTTAAAAAAATATACCTTTTATTAATATTACTTCATTTCCAAAAGGAATCTTCAATTCGAGGTTCTGTAGTACGACAAGGCTGAACCACGCTGTGCTTGTTGTTGGTTACGGTAGCGAGAACGGCTCGGAGTACTGGCTGGTGAAGAACTCTTGGGGTGCCCCCTGGGGTGATAAAGGATACGTCAAAATTGCCAAGAACAAGAACAACGCGTGTGGAATAGCTACAAGGGCTTCCTACCCAACAGTCTGATACTCTATTTTGTTCTTAACATGAAGATATTATAAAATACTTATTTAAATATAATGTCTGATAAATTGGATTCTTGAATATGATTTCTGACAAACCCGCTAAGCCTCCTTTCTTTTAATTTCAATTTCATAATTATAGATAAGAAAATATATTATGTTTAATCAATGGAACTTTGATATTCAGCAAGATTACACCAATGATAGAAGTTGCTAACGCCTGACAATTCAAACAAGACTTTCCTCAAGTCTATCACAGAGATTAGTCACTACACATAGAGGAAATGGTTAGAGGAGCGTAAGGTCCCCCCACTTGTGGAAAGACAAGCGAATCCGAGGGATCCCAGAGCCGCCACACCAGTTGAGAGCCAGCGGAAGCTCAGTGAGGGCGCCATAGCCTCAAACACTCCTTAAGAGGAGGATCTGACCAGTGTCAGAACTCCAGAATAGGTATTTACAAAACGTCTCGATTCCACTGCCGTTTCAACCTTCTCGAAGGGTTGTATGGATGAGTGGATCTGGATAGGGATTGTGCAATAGGATTAGGATGATGAATGAGGTACTGGTGGAATTTGGGAATGTGGTCAAAAATGAATGGAACATTATGATCCTGGTGCAAGGTATAGCTGGTGAAATAATAAGGAGCATTTACTATTGTTCGGAGGACTTTGGATTGAAAGGGTTGAATACGTTCGATGTTAGAACGTTTAGCTAGTGGTTAGAAAGCTCAGTTCTGCATCTCTTGAATTCAAACCCTATTCTTAATCCCATACCTCCTTCATTTATTACAGGACATGTTAACTGGAACAACTTTCGCTCTGATCTGGAAAACAGACGGAACTTAAAAATTCCTCTTTAAACCAAACTACAAATTTATTATGTTATTGAAAAACTAACAAGAACAATAGAACATTCCATTAATACCAATACATCAATTCCTAGAAATAATAATTCCCGGGATACTAACTTACCAAAGCACATTCGCAATTTATTAGCAGAAAAACGCCGAGTAAGGGCTAAGTGGCATAAAACCCGATACCCACCTGACACATCTTACTTTTGTACGACTTTTAGTTTTTGCGCTAGATCTAACACACGCGGAAACGTAATTGCAGACCGTTTTTGGGAATTGGTCATTTGGACTCAGGTGACACTAAAACGTTTATTTCCGGTAAAAACTTTAATTCGATAATTTTCACGATCGCCATACTTTATCTTAATATATATTTCATATGTAGGTGAGTTAAAATAAAATGTCAAATCTTATTAAACAGCTTAGTATGTTCGCTGTATTAGTTATTATTGGAGTGCCAAATATAAACATTCTTCATAACCCAACTGGCCTTGTAAGGCGTATTGTTGAAACGGCATTCATTTTATAATTAAATCGCGCAAGAACAGAGTAAACCATCATCAGAAGTGATAGACTTATTTCGCAAACACGGATTGTCAATTGACCTGTACTTGATTGCCGTTAAACTTATAAAACATAGCACAGTGTGGTAAATATATAGGTATTACAAAATAAGATCTTGCTGAATACTAATTCTAAAATTACTAAGTATATATATTTTCATGAAATAAAAAAAATAATGAGACAAGTACATAAAAATTAGTCGATTAAGGTTGATGAGCTTGAGAATGGGTAAGGAACTCCGGAGAGCCGATACCGGAAGGTCCTATAGTAATTAGGGGGGTTGGTTTAGCTCCCTCCTAATGGCTAAGTTTGCGGCTGTCAACTTCATCCTAAAGTCACTGCCCGCGACCTACCGTTATTATCGTCCTTTGTCAACAGTTACTGCACTCGATCGATGCAGTTACTTAGGTTCTTCATAATTGTGCATTATCGTTCAAGAAAATGAGATAAAATAAACAAGTTTTTTTTAGAAAATACATTTATTGAGTTTTAAAACTATATTATAGTTAACCGGTGGTATAGTGGGTAGCATAAGAGCCTTATATGGCCTAAGTCGCGGGTACGAAACCGGTAGATGGCTCTAGGGTTAAAATGTCTTCAGTTATACCGCTCTTGGAGGGAACATAAGACGGTTTGTCCCGAGCCTACGCGATGCCAGTTACTCTTATAACCCCGAATAGGAAAAATTTAGGACTTACTCTGCAGCATCGTCCTATGAGCTTCAGTAACATATGATAAATGAAAAAAACAGACAACTGTATTAACATAAATACATCATATGTCTTTCAGATAAATATCAAACAGTGGTCGCAAAAAAACGTCTGTGTGAGTGGTAAGTTTAGCACGATTAATAGAAGTCGCATAAAACATAAATTTCAGATTTAAGACAGCTATACGTCCGAGATTTTACGCTAATCTTTACACCAAAGTCAGCTAATGTACTACTTTATGCTTAGCAGTTTGCACCTTTATACGATTTTCTCGAAATTGATTTTGATCAAAGTAGCTATATCGATGCGAATTTTAATGGAATTATCTTGTAGGTTTTAATCTGATTGAATAGTCTGATAGGGCTCAAATGCCGATATTTTAATATTTCTTCCACTAAACTACTTTAACTATTGTAGATTCGAAAAAACAAAACATATCGTTTTGTTAGGATTTTAAAAAATGGCTAAGCATACATGTTGAACGAATTTAACAACCAACTAAGAAGTAAGAAGCAAACTAGTTCTTATATAATTTATATTTCCGAACACAAGAAAAATAATACAGAAGTATAATTAATAAAAAATAACGATTTTAGGAAAAAATGAGATATTTTACACAAAGCTGTAAAACGAATCCAAATAGAGCTGAAAGAAGTTTAAAGAATCACACACATCTTTTTTTTTTTTTTTCGGTTCACACCTACCTCGCTCTTAAAGGCTATTCTATAAAGTTTTTCTCGGACTAGAAGATGAGTTCGGAGAATGATAAAAGCCCTGAGATAAAAGCCTCTCAGGAACGAGACGCGAACTCGTAATTATATGATCTCAAGTTTTGGTTCTTCAAAGCAACACACTCAGCCACCCCGCCTCCTCATTTCGTTGGAAACATATCGTCAGTTCCCCATGCTAAACTGACGAACGTGATAAGAATTTATTTGTCTAATTCGTTAGTTTAGCTAGTGCCGGCGATATGTTTTAGATTAAATAATTCGACAACATAAATTGGTATCTACAAAAATCACTTAAGTTTATGTTGTTTTATCTGACGTTACAAATATTTGGAGTATGAATAGGGTCGATTGAATAAATAAAATCAATCTGCTATCAAGAGTAGTAGATATAACAGTTTCACAGTGAAAAAGTAGCGGATTTATCAAGGATTTTATTTATTCTAAGGACGAATTAATATTTGTATTCCGAAAGGGTAAGCAAGCAACCTTAACTTCAAATTTATGCAAGATGTTTTAAAATGAATATCATTAAAGGATGATAATAATATAAGGTTTACCGGACCCGAAGGTTCGACGCCGATACCACCAAACTTCACTTGCACATACTCGTCTAATGTTCGCCGGTCAAGCCCAAGCCCCCGAGATCAGCTTTAACGCAATCCTCCCATCGCCGCTTCGGCCTCCCAGTGGGATCAGCAAATACCAACTTTTTCGGAATCCGCTCCTCACCGAGCCCAACAATTTTACTCGCCAATTTGAGTTTCCGCGACGCTATCTACTCAATTATATTCACAGGATACAAGTTCCGCAATTTCGCGTTGTGCAACCTTCTAAACTCCCCAGTGCCCTCATCACTCTTTGGACCAAATATTTAACGCAGTACATTATTTTCGAAAACCTTAAGCCGTTGTTCATTCTTCAAAGTAAGCGGCCACGTTTCACATCCGTAAAGAACCGTTGGAAGAATAATAGTTTTATAAATTCTAACCTTTAAGTTTTTAGATAGAAGCCGTGAGCTAAGTAACTTAGCAACTGAACAATAACACGCATTTCCCACCTTTAACCGGGACTTTATTTCTTCCTGGATTTCATTTTTTCTTGTTGTCATTGAACCTAGATACTTTAATTTCTTTACGAGTTCAAAAGTATGCCTTGATATATCAATATCACCAAGATCGCCACCGTTTCTGCTACTAATCATATATTTCGTCTTATCGGTATTTAATTCGAGTCATATTTCTTTACCGGTTTTTATTAACACACTTGTATTTAGTTGTATAGTTTCCGTGTCTTCACATAGCAGTACCAAATCATAGGCATACCCCAAAACCGGAATCTTGTCACCCATATTTAAGCCTTTCTCGGTACACATCACCTTTTCTATGACATATTCTAAAGCTATATCAAACAAAACAGGTGAAAGGGGGGTCACCCTGTTTCAAATCAGATCGCACCTCAATATTAAAGGATGATAAAAATTAAAATTATAATTAAAATGTAAATTGAAAATTACAAAAATGTCGACAATACGCTGTGATTATTTGATTGTTAATTAAAAAGAAAATTGCTTAAATTTAATATACTTGATTTGGCCTTGTATATGGACAGATATCTGAACGGCTTTAATTTTTACTTATGTCCTCATGTAATACTGTATTTACTCTTGAACAAACGCTGTCACAGTAATAATGAAAAAAATTAAAAAAATAATGTCCGCTTTTGTTTGTTTTATGATATTTGAACTGTAGCATTTGATAAGCGAAGAGCTATTTGTTTTCCTATTTTCCACTGATTATTCTTTAAATTTTTAGAAATTACCATCTGCAAGGTGCGTGGCCTATAATGAACGTTGATGAATTTTAGGAGAGTAGAAAATATATCAATTTCTTTACTACTGGCTCATTGTGATATGATATCCATTAAATATATAGTTGTTTTGCAAACTTATAAAAAATTTAATTGGTTAATCAATATGAAGTTTGACGAATTGATTTAAAAGGATAAAAAATAGCAATTAATTAACATTCAATGTGACGTTGCGAATTCACGGAGTATAAATAGAGTCAATTCGGATGAGAAAATTAATCTGCTTTCAGCGGTAGTTGATCAAACATCTTCAGTTTTCAAAGGTAAGGCGATTTCCTTTATCTTAGTTCAGTAACTACCAAGTCTCTAGAGGGGATAAGCTAAACTTAGATTTTAAGGATTTTTTTTATCCCCAATTCGCAAAAAAAAACAAAACAATTCATTTACCATTTATGTAACTACATTATTATAATTATTTTATTTTGTACTTAAATCTGCGGATGTGATTCAGAGATTTTAGCTTTCCTTTTTTGGAAAATTTAATTTTTATTTTCAAAGTTTAATTTTTAGAACAGGTTAGGGCAGCCAGTAGTGGACATCTGTTCTAAGTAAGGATAACCCATCCTTGTATCTAGATATACTTGGGATAGGGCAGTTAGACTTATGTTATTTCAGATCGATTCTTGCATAAGGAAGAGAGTTTCTATATACATAATGTGCCCTTTTTTGTGTGGTAATCGTAGTATTTCCATTTATAGTGCCACTGAAATAGGAGAATCGATTCAAAAATGGTGGTTTTCTTCCATTTTCAATCGCATCCTAGTTAAAATATCAGTCAAGTGTCAAGAATCCCTTTAACTAGAAGAGTGGCATGGATTTATAATAAAAAAAATAATTAGAACAGTCCTTAAAATATTAAAATCGGGCATATCCTTCGAAATAGTAAAAACTAGTCCTTTTAGTGCACTTATGTCTTTTTCAGTTAGTTAGTTGACAGGTCTATCACAGTCACTGGATGTCAACTACATGACAAGTGTGAATATAAACAAATAAAGGAAAAAAAAAAAAGTTGACAGGCAAATAAAACCTTATTTGAATAGGTTATCTTATGATTGTATGAATTAGCTAGTATATCTTATGTATAAAAATATTCTAATTGATATAATCAATAAAACTAAATATTTTTCAGTATAGGGAGTCATGAAGTTACTCTTTGCCTTTTGTTTCTCATTAACCTTGGTGTTATCGGTATTTTCAACTAATACCGAAAATGACCATAAGATATGGAAAGCTTACAAGGTAACGTCTTTGAATAACATAAGGCTTAATAGCAACCTTTGTATACGAAATTCAATTTTTTATTATGACTAATTGTACTTAAAATAAATCATTGTATTAGAATAAATACGGAAAGATGTATTATTCACCGGTAGAAGACGTTAAAAGGAGGGCTATTTTCTTTAACAACAAAGAGAAAGTCGACAAACACAATGAACTTTTCGATCAAGGTGTTACAACTTACAAAATGGACTTGAACAAGTTCGCCGATTATGTAAGTTGTATTCGAAATGATTGGCTCATGGATTCTGATTAGCTTATTACTAAAATTTGTCGTTTCTTTAGACTATTGAAGAAGTCCTATCCTTGACTGAATACATTGGAGGCTTCGAAAAGCTTCATGCTGATACATACGTTCCGATGAAAACAGAAACCCCAAAAATTGTTGATTGGAGAGATAAAGGAGCCGTCACAGATGTCAAAGACCAAGGGTTGTGTAAGTCGTGCTTCGCTTTCTCTGCTGTAAGTGTGACCAGGTAATATTTTTACTCCCAATCACAAGCTTAGGCTAATAATATATTTCCTCCAGACTGGGTCAATGGAAGGTCAACACTTCTTGAAATACGGAGAACTCGTGTCTCTCAGCGATCAGAACTTGGTGGATTGTACCCCAGAAGCAGGAAATAAGGGATGCAAGGGAGGAGGTTCAGTCGATTATGCTTTTCAATATGTTATTGACAATGGAGGAATCGCCACTGAAGCTTCTTACCCTTACCTGGGCAAGGTATACCAAGTGATGGTTTTTTAGTTATCGTTAATGAATGTTTTGTTTATATTTTCCCAATAAAATTCGGTGTAATATTAAAAAAAATATTTTTTAAATTAATAAATTTAATTAAACTAAATACATGTAAAGAGGCTTGTAAAAGTGGTGCGATATACGCATCAGATTTATTTTTAGTAGATTTTGTATATTGTTTTCAGAAAGGTTGGTAAAATATTACATTCAAATTTACTACTCATTGAGATATTGAAGAAATAAAGTAATAGTAGTTTTTTTTGTTTTTTTTTCCGCTAGGTTTCTGATGAGTGTCATTATAGTAATAAATCTATTGGAGCCAAGTTTACAGGATTCAAATATATTCAGAGCGGTAGTGAGTCAGATCTAGAAAATGCAGTAGCCAATATTGGGCCAATATCTGTCGCTATTGACGCTAATATTGTTGAGGGTTTTCATCTCTATTCATCAGGCAAACTTATTTTTATTTTTGACATAGATATTTATATTATCTAAATAATTTTTAAAAAAATATACCTTTTATTAATATTACTTCATTTCCAAAAGGAATCTTCAATTCGAGGTTCTGTAGTACGACAAGGCTGAATCACGCTGTGCTTGTTGTTGGTTACGGTAGCGAGAACGGCTCGGAGTACTGGCTGGTGAAGAACTCTTGGGGTGCCCCCTGGGGTGATAAAGGATACGTCAAAATTGCCAAGAACAAGAACAACGCGTGTGGAATAGCTACAAGGGCTTCCTACCCAACAGTCTGATACTCTATTTTGTTCTTAACATGAAGATATTATAAAATACTTATTTAAATATAATGTCTGATAAATTGGATTCTTGAATATGATTTCTGACAAACCCGCTAAGCCTCCTTTCTTTTAATTTCAATTTCATAATTATAGATAAGAAAATATATTATGTTTAATCAATGGAACTTTGATATTCAGCAAGATTACACCAATGATAGAAGTTGCTAACGCCTGACAATTCAAACAAGACTTTCCTCAAGTCTATCACAGAGATTAGTCACTACACATAGAGGAAATGGTTAGAGGAGCGTAAGGTCCCCCCACTTGTGGAAAGACAAGCGAATCCGAGGGATCCCAGAGCCGCCACACCAGTTGAGAGCCAGCGGAAGCTCAGTGAGGGCGCCATAGCCTCAAACACTCCTTAAGAGGAGGATCTGACCAGTGTCAGAACTCCAGAATAGGTATTTACAAAACGTCTCGATTCCACTGCCGTTTCAACCTTCTCGAAGGGTTGTATGGATGAGTGGATCTGGATAGGGATTGTGCAATAGGATTAGGATGATGAATGAGGTACTGGTGGAATTTGGGAATGTGGTCAAAAATGAATGGAACATTATGATCCTGGTGCAAGGTATAGCTGGTGAAATAATAAGGAGCATTTACTATTGTTCGGAGGACTTTGGATTGAAAGGGTTGAATACGTTCGATGTTAGAACGTTTAGCTAGTGGTTAGAAAGCTCAGTTCTGCATCTCTTGAATTCAAACCCTATTCTTAATCCCATACCTCCTTCATTTATTACAGGACATGTTAACTGGAACAACTTTCGCTCTGATCTGGAAAACAGACGGAACTTAAAAATTCCTCTTTAAACCAAACTACAAATTTATTATGTTATTGAAAAACTAACAAGAACAATAGAACATTCCATTAATACCAATACATCAATTCCTAGAAATAATAATTCCCGGGATACTAACTTACCAAAGCACATTCGCAATTTATTAGCAGAAAAACGCCGAGTAAGGGCTAAGTGGCATAAAACCCGATACCCACCTGACACATCTTACTTTTGTACGACTTTTAGTTTTTGCGCTAGATCTAACACACGCGGAAACGTAATTGCAGACCGTTTTTGGGAATTGGTCATTTGGACTCAGGTGACACTAAAACGTTTATTTCCGGTAAAAACTTTAATTCGATAATTTTCACGATCGCCATACTTTATCTTAATATATTTTCATATGAGTAGTTTAAAATAAAATGTCAAATCTTATTAAACAGCTTAGTATGTTCGCTTATTAGTATTATTGGAGTGCAATATAAACATTCTTCATAACCCAACTGGCCTTGTAAGGCGTATTGTTGAAACGGCATTCATTTAAATTAAATCGCCCCAAGAACAGAGAAAATCATAGAAGTGTAACTTATTTCGCAACACGGATTAGTCAATTGACCTGTACTTGATTGCCGTTAAACTTATATAAAACATGCACAGTGTGGTAAATATATAGTTTACAAATGATCTTGTACTAAATTTAATTTTAATAATTTGAGCAAAGTAATTAGAAATCTAAAATTCGAATTTCCCCCTTACGGGACTTATTTCTCTACCGGAATCATTATTTCTTGTTTCATTAACCTAGTACTTTAATTTCTTACAGTTCAAAAGTATCCTTGATATCAATATCACAATTCGCACCGTTTCTGTACTATTCATAATTGTCTTATAGTATATAATACAAGTAAATTTTTTACGTTTTTAGTTAACAATTGTATTTATGTATAGTTTTGTAACTTATAGCAAGTCCACACATAGTAGTTACTTCAAAAACGATCTTGAAATTTAAAACTTTTCCGGTACCATCATTTTATGAACCGAATTAAATATTAACTTATCAGACTTGAAAGGCGTCATGTTTCAAACAGACCACTCATATAAATAAAAAATTAAAATAATTAAATGTTGAAAATTTAGAAATTGACAATAAGAGGCATTATGTTTTAATTTAAAAAGATTCTTAAATTTTACTAAAACTAATTGGCTTGTTATATTTGCAGATATTAACTCTTTATTTTATTATTTCCTAATTATATACTTGTATTTAACTTTGATAAAGGTTATCATAATGAATTTAAATTAAAAATATTCTATTGTATTAATATGAACTGTTGATTTGATAAGGAGAAATTTGTTTCCTATTTCAAATATTATTTTAAATTTTTAATAATTATTTCTACAAGGATATAATGTAACTTGATGAAATTTTAAATTACAAAAAAAATTTTTAATAGACTAAATTTAGAATAATTTTTTTTATTAATATTGTTTTAAACTATAAATTTTAATTGAAATTGAAGTAAGCTGAGATGACATTGTTAAAAGGATAAATAAATTTGCAACACTAACATTCATGTGTGATCATTCACGGAGTTATAAATAGATCATTGAATTGAGTAATTTAGTTGCTTCAGCGGATAGTTGATAAAATTCATTCAAAGGTATATCCTTATTTTGTTCAGTAAATACCAAGTTAAGGGAATTAATAGATAAATTTTTTATCAATCGAAAAAAAAATAACATAAATATTTACATTTATGGTTAATTAAAATAATATTTTATTTGAAATGCATTGATTCAATTTTAGTTTTTTAAAATTTAATTTATCAATAATTTTAAAAGGGGGTCACCTACCCTGTTCATTTACCTCTCTATGTACTTGCAGGCAGTTAACATTTCGCGTTCGCTAAGAGATCAAAAAATCCTTTTATCGAACCCTTTTAGTTTAATGGACGATTCAATTTTTCCATAAGTCCTTTATTGTCAATCAAAAACCTTCTAATTTGGAATTATAAAAAATATTGAAAACCTTAATTAATCCAATAACGAGTACATCCTTAGACTTAGTATAGTTTGTAAATCAAAAGTCTTGGATGAACTACTGACAAGTTAATTACAATGAAAAAAAAATTACAGCTAATTTTTGGTTTCTTATTTATTGTATGATTAGCTAGATACTTTGTATAAATATTCTAATTGTTAATCATAAAACTAAATATTTTTCAGTATAATCATATATTCTTCTTTTGTTTTCATTAACATTTGTTACGGTTTTTTCAACTATATCGAATGACCATAAGAATGGAAGCTACAAAGTAGGTCCTTGAATAAATAGTCATAGCACCTTTTTCGAAATTCAATTTTTTATTTGACAATTGTAAATTAATAACAATTATTGAATAATAGAAAGATGTATTATTACCGTAGAAACGTTAAAAGGAGGGCTATTTCTTTAACAAATAAGAAATCGACAAAACAATGACTTTTCGATCAAGTGTTACAACTTACAAAATGGACTTAAAAATTGCCGATTATGTTTAATTGTATTGAATTTGGCCTGGATTCTGATTACTTATTCTATAATTTGTCGTTTCTTTAGACTATTGAAGTTATCCTTGACTGAAACTGGAGGTTCGAATGTCAGCTGATACATACGTTCCGATGAACGAACCCCAAAAATTTTGATTGGAGAGATAAAGGAGCGTCTCAGATGTCAAGACATTGTGTAAGTTTTCGCTTTCTTGCTGAAGTGTGACCAGGTAATATTTTTACTCCAATCACAAGTAGCTAATAATATATTTCCTAATGGGTCAATGGAGGTAATTCTTGAATACGAATTGTCTCTCAGCGATCAGCTTGGTGATTGTAACCAAAGCAAAGAAATAAGGGATCAAGGGGGAGGTTGTCGAATGTTTTAAATGTATGACAATGGAGGAATCGCATGAAGCTTCTTACCCTTACGGGCAAGGTAATTACAAGTGATGGTTTTTGTTTCGATATGTTTTGTTTTATTTTCCCAATAAAGGTGTTTTTAAAAATATTTTTAAATTAATTAATTATTAACTAAATACATGTAAAGAGGCTTGTAAAAGTGTCGATATACGCATCATTTATTTTTAGTAGATTATTATATTGTTTTCAAAGGTTGTAAAATCTTACATTCAAATTTATACTCATTGAGATATTGAGAATAATTAATGTATTTTTTTTTGTTTTTTTTTTAGTCTGATGAGTGCATTAGTATAACTATTGGCTAAGTTTAAAGGGTTCCCATATATTCAGACGGGTAGTGGCAGTCTAGAAATGCAGTAGCAAAATTGCCATATGTCGCTTTATATACCTAATTTGTTGAGGGTTTCATCTCTATTCCAGGCAATTATTTTTATTTTGACATAGAAATTTTATTATCTTCATTTTTAAAAAAAATACTTTTATTAATTAGATTCATTTAAAAGAATTTCATTGATTTTAGTACGACAAGCTAATCACGGTTTCTTGTTGTTGTTACGGTAGCCGAGAAGGTCGGAGTACTGGTGGTTAGAATCTTGGGGTGCCTGGGGTGATAAAGGATGTCAAAATTGCAAGAACAAGAACAACCTGTGGAAAGCTACAAAGGTTCTACCAACAGTTGATACTTATTTGTCTTAACTGAAGATTTATAAAATACTTATTTAATATATGTCTGAAAATTGGATTTTAATATATTTCTACAAACCGCTAGCCTCTTTCTTTTAATTTCATTTCTAATTATGATGAAAAATTTATGTTTAATCAATACGATATTCACAAGATTACACCAAGTAGAAGTTGCTAAGCGCTTAATTAAACAAGACTTCCTCAGTCTATACGAGATTATCTTACATGAAATTGGTTAGAGGAGGTAGTATTGTGGAAAGGAAAGCGAATCCGAGGTCCAGAGCGAAAAGGAGAGCCTGCTGAAGCTCAGGAGGGCGCCATACCAAAACTCCTTAGAGAAGATTGACCAATTCAGAACTCCAGAATAGGATTTAAAAAGTCTCGATTCACGCCGTTTCAACTTTCGAAGGGTTGTTGGATGATGATCTGGATGGGTTGTGCAATAGGGTTAGGTTGATGAATGAGGTTACTGGGGATTGGGAATTAGTCAAAAAGATGGAACATAGATCCTGGGCAAGGTTAGTTGGTGAAAAATAAGAGCATTACTATGTTGGAGGACTTTGGATTGAAGGTTGTACGTTCGATGTTAGAACGTTTAGCTAGTGGTTGAAAGCTCAGTTCTCATTCTTATTACCCTTTCTTAACCAACACTCTTAATTTACGGAATGTTACTGGAACAACTTGCTTGATCTGGAAAACAGACGGAATAAAATTCCTCTTAAACCAACTACAAATTTATTTGTTTTGAAAATAAATGAACATAGAACATCCATTAATACATACATCAATTCTAGAAATAAATTCGGGATACTATTACCAAAGCACTTCGCATTTATTAGCAGAAAAACCGAGTAGGGTAAAGTGGCATAAAACGATACCCACCTAGACAACATTTACTTTTGTACGACTTTAGTTTTTGCGTAAAGTGTCAACCACGGGAAGTAATTGGACCGTTTTTGGAATGGTTTTGGAAAAAGTGACACTAAAACTTTATTTCGGTAAAAAACTTTAATCGTATTTTCATCGTTACTTTTTCTTAATATATTTTCATTGTAGGTAGTAAAATAAATGTCAATTTATTAAACACTTAGTATGTTCGTGATTAGATTATGAGTGCCAATATAACATTTAACCAATGGCCTTGTAAGGCGTATGTTGTAACGGCATTCATTTTAAATTAAATCGCGCAAACAAGTAAACCATCATTAAGTGATGACTTATTTCGCAAAAATTGTCATTTGACTGTACTTATTGCCGTTTAACTTTAAACCATACACAGTGTGGTATTTAGGTAAAAAAAACCACATAAATGGATGTCTGAAAAACAATTTAAATACTAAGTTATATATTTTCTGAAATAAAAAATAATGAGAAAGTACAAAAAATTAGTCGATTAAGGTTGATGAGTTGAGATGGGTAGGAACTCCGGAACCGTACCGGAAGGTCCTATAGTAATTAGGGGGGGGGGGGGGGGGGGGGGGGGGGGGGGGGGGGGGGGGGGGGGGGGGGGGGGGGGGGGGGGGGGGGGGGGGGGGGGGGGGGGGGGGGGGGGGGGGGGGGGGGGGGGGGGGGGGGGGGGGGGGGGGGGGGGGGGGGGGGGGGGGGGGGGGGGGGGGGGGGGGGGGGGGGGGGTCAAATGCCGATATTTTAATATTTCTTCCACTAAACTACTTTAACTATTGTAGATTCGAAAAAACAAAACATATCGTTTTGTTAGGATTTTAAAAAAAAGGCTAAGCATACATGTTGAACGAATTTAACAACCAACTAAAGAGTAAGAAGCAAACTAGTTCTTATATAATTTATTTTCGAACACAAGAAAAATAATACAGAAGTATAATTAATAATAAAATAACGATTTTAGGAAAAATGAGATATTTTACCACAAAGCTGTAAAACGAATCCAAATAGAGCTGAAAGAAGTTTAAAGAATCACACACATCTTTTTTTTTTTTTTTCGGTTCACACCTACCTCGCTCTTAAAGGCTATTCTATAAATTTTTCTCGGACTAGAAGATTTAGTTCGGAGAATGATAAAAGCCCTGAGATAAAAGCCTCTCAGGAACGAGACGCGAACTCGTAATTATATGATCTCAAGTTTTGGTTCTTCAAAGCAAACACACTCAGCCACCCCGCCTCCTCATTTCGTTGGAAACATATCGTCAGTTCCATGCTAAACTGACGAACGTGATAAGAATTTATTTGTCTAATTCGTTAGTTTAGCTAGTGCCGGCGATATGTTTTAGATTAAATAATTCGAAAAACATAAATTGGTATCTACAAAAATCACTTAAGTTTATGTTGTTTTATCTGACGTTACAAATATTTTTGGGGTATGAATAGGGTCGATTGAATAAATAAAAAACAATCTGCTATCAAGAGTAGTAGATATAACAGTTTCACAGTGAAAAAGTAGCGGATTTATCAAGGATTTTATT
Source organism: Piezodorus guildinii (assembly GCA_023052935.1). NCBI lineage: Eukaryota > Metazoa > Arthropoda > Insecta > Hemiptera > Pentatomidae > Piezodorus > Piezodorus guildinii. The sequence continues at coordinate 64,812,666 of CM041292.1, forward strand.
TATTCTAAGGACGAATTAATATTTGTATTCCGAAAGGGTAAGCAAAACAACCTTAACTTCAAATTTATGCAAGATGTTTTTTAAAAAGAATATCATTAAAGGATGATAATAATATAAGGTTTACCGGACCCGAAGGTTCGACGCCGATACCACCAAACTTCACTTGCACATACTCGTCTAATGTTCGCCGGTCAAGCCCAAGCCCCCGAGATCAGCTTTAACGCAATCCTCCCATCGCCGCTTCGGCCTCCCAGTGGGATCAGCAAATAAATTTTCGGATCCGCTCCTCACGAGCCCAACAATTTTTCGCAATTTGAGTTTCCGCGACGCTATCTACTCAATTATATTCACAGGATACAAGTTCCGCAATTTCGCGTTGTGCAACCTTCTAAACTCCCCAGTGCCCTCATCACTCTTTGGACCAAATATTTAACGCAGTACATTATTTTCGAAAACCTTAAGCCGTTGTTCATTCTTCAAAGTAAGCGGCCACGTTTCACATCCGTAAAGAACCGTTGGAAGAATAATAGTTTTATAAATTCTAACCTTTAAGTTTTTAGATAGAAGCCGTGAGCTAAGTAACTTAGCAACTGAACAATAACACGCATTTCCCACCTTTAACCGGGACTTTATTTCTTCCTGGATTTCATTTTTTCTTGTTGTCATTGAACCTAGATACTTTAATTTCTTTACGAGTTCAAAAGTATGCCTTGATATATCAATATCACCAAGATCGCCACCGTTTCTGCTACTAATCATATATTTCGTCTTATCGGTATTTAATTCGAGTCATATTTCTTTACCGGTTTTTATTAACACACTTGTATTTAGTTGTATAGTTTCCGTGTCTTCACATAGCAGTACCAAATCATAGGCATACCCCAAAACCGGAATCTTGTCACCCATATTTAAGCCTTTCTCGGTACACATCACCTTTTCTATGACATATTCTAAAGCTATATCAAACAAAACAGGTGAAAGGGGGGTCACCCTGTTTCAAATCAGATCGCACCTCAATATTAAAGGATGATAAAAATTAAAATTATAATTAAAATGTAAATTGAAAATTACAAAAATGTCGACAATACGCTGTGATTATTTGATTGTTAATTAAAAAGAAAATTGCTTAAATTTAATATACTTGATTTGGCCTTGTATATGGACAGATATCTGAACGGCTTTAATTTTTACTTATGTCCTCATGTAATACTGTATTTACTCTTGAACAAACGCTGTCACAGTAATAATGAAAAAAATTAAAAAAATAATGTCCGCTTTTGTTTGTTTTATGATATTTGAACTGTAGCATTTGATAAGCGAAGAGCTATTTGTTTTCCTATTTTCCACTGATTATTCTTTAAATTTTTAGAAATTACCATCTGCAAGGTGCGTGGCCTATAATGAACGTTGATGAATTTTAGGAGAGTAGAAAATATATCAATTTCTTTACTACTGGCTCATTGTGATATGATATCCATTAAATATATAGTTGTTTTGCAAACTTATAAAAAATTTAATTGGTTAATCAATATGAAGTTTGACGAATTGATTTAAAAGGATAAAAAATAGCAATTAATTAACATTCAATGTGACGTTGCGAATTCACGGAGTATAAATAGAGTCAATTCGGATGAGAAAATTAATCTGCTTTCAGCGGTAGTTGATCAAACATCTTCAGTTTTCAAAGGTAAGGCGATTTCCTTTATCTTAGTTCAGTAACTACCAAGTCTCTAGAGGGGATAAGCTAAACTTAGATTTTAAGGATTTTTTTTATCCCCAATTCGCAAAAAAAACAAAACAATTCATTTACCATTTATGTAACTACATTATTATAATTATTTTATTTTGTACTTAAATCTGCGGATGTGATTCAGAGATTTTAGCTTTCCTTTTTTGGAAAATTTAATTTTTATTTTCAAAGTTTAATTTTTAGAACAGGTTAGGGCAGCCAGTAGTGGACATCTGTTCTAAGTAAGGATAACCCATCCTTGTATCTAGATATACTTGGGATAGGGCAGTTAGACTTATGTTATTTCAGATCGATTCTTGCATAAGGAAGAGAGTTTCTATATACATAATGTGCCCTTTTTTGTGTGGTAATCGTAGTATTTCCATTTATAGTGCCACTGAAATAGGAGAATCGATTCAAAAATGGTGGTTTTCTTCCATTTTCAATCGCATCCTAGTTAAAATATCAGTCAAGTGTCAAGAATCCCTTTAACTAGAAGAGTGGCATGGATTTATAATAAAAAAAATAATTAGAACAGTCCTTAAAATATTAAAATCGGGCATATCCTTCGAAATAGTAAAAACTAGTCCTTTTAGTGCACTTATGTCTTTTTCAGTTAGTTAGTTGACAGGTCTATCACAGTCACTGGATGTCAACTACATGACAAGTGTGAATATAAACAAATAAAGGAAAAAAAAAAAAAGTTGACAGGCAAATAAAACCTTATTTGAATAGGTTATCTTATGATTGTATGAATTAGCTAGTATATCTTATGTATAAAAATATTCTAATTGATATAATCAATAAAACTAAATATTTTTCAGTATAGGGAGTCATGAAGTTACTCTTTGCCTTTTGTTTCTCATTAACCTTGGTGTTATCGGTATTTTCAACTAATACCGAAAATGACCATAAGATATGGAAAGCTTACAAGGTAACGTCTTTGAATAACATAAGGCTTAATAGCAACCTTTGTATACGAAATTCAATTTTTTATTATGACTAATTGTACTTAAAATAAATCATTGTATTAGAATAAATACGGAAAGATGTATTATTCACCGGTAGAAGACGTTAAAAGGAGGGCTATTTTCTTTAACAACAAAGAGAAAGTCGACAAACACAATGAACTTTTCGATCAAGGTGTTACAACTTACAAAATGGACTTGAACAAGTTCGCCGATTATGTAAGTTGTATTCGAAATGATTGGCTCATGGATTCTGATTAGCTTATTACTAAAATTTGTCGTTTCTTTAGACTATTGAAGAAGTCCTATCCTTGACTGAATACATTGGAGGCTTCGAAAAGCTTCATGCTGATACATACGTTCCGATGAAAACAGAAACCCCAAAAATTGTTGATTGGAGAGATAAAGGAGCCGTCACAGATGTCAAAGACCAAGGGTTGTGTAAGTCGTGCTTCGCTTTCTCTGCTGTAAGTGTGACCAGGTAATATTTTTACTCCCAATCACAAGCTTAGGCTAATAATATATTTCCTCCAGACTGGGTCAATGGAAGGTCAACACTTCTTGAAATACGGAGAACTCGTGTCTCTCAGCGATCAGAACTTGGTGGATTGTACCCCAGAAGCAGGAAATAAGGGATGCAAGGGAGGAGGTTCAGTCGATTATGCTTTTCAATATGTTATTGACAATGGAGGAATCGCCACTGAAGCTTCTTACCCTTACCTGGGCAAGGTATACCAAGTGATGGTTTTTTAGTTATCGTTAATGAATGTTTTGTTTATATTTTCCCAATAAAATTCGGTGTAATATTAAAAAAAATATTTTTTAAATTAATAAATTTAATTAAACTAAATACATGTAAAGAGGCTTGTAAAAGTGGTGCGATATACGCATCAGATTTATTTTTAGTAGATTTTGTATATTGTTTTCAGAAAGGTTGGTAAAATATTACATTCAAATTTACTACTCATTGAGATATTGAAGAAATAAAGTAATAGTAGTTTTTTTTTGTTTTTTTTTCCGCTAGGTTTCTGATGAGTGTCATTATAGTAATAAATCTATTGGAGCCAAGTTTACAGGATTCAAATATATTCAGAGCGGTAGTGAGTCAGATCTAGAAAATGCAGTAGCCAATATTGGGCCAATATCTGTCGCTATTGACGCTAATATTGTTGAGGGTTTTCATCTCTATTCATCAGGCAAACTTATTTTTATTTTTGACATAGATATTTATATTATCTAAATAATTTTTAAAAAAATATACCTTTTATTAATATTACTTCATTTCCAAAAGGAATCTTCAATTCGAGGTTCTGTAGTACGACAAGGCTGAATCACGCTGTGCTTGTTGTTGGTTACGGTAGCGAGAACGGCTCGGAGTACTGGCTGGTGAAGAACTCTTGGGGTGCCCCCTGGGGTGATAAAGGATACGTCAAAATTGCCAAGAACAAGAACAACGCGTGTGGAATAGCTACAAGGGCTTCCTACCCAACAGTCTGATACTCTATTTTGTTCTTAACATGAAGATATTATAAAATACTTATTTAAATATAATGTCTGATAAATTGGATTCTTGAATATGATTTCTGACAAACCCGCTAAGCCTCCTTTCTTTTAATTTCAATTTCATAATTATAGATAAGAAAATATATTATGTTTAATCAATGGAACTTTGATATTCAGCAAGATTACACCAATGATAGAAGTTGCTAACGCCTGACAATTCAAACAAGACTTTCCTCAAGTCTATCACAGAGATTAGTCACTACACATAGAGGAAATGGTTAGAGGAGCGTAAGGTCCCCCCACTTGTGGAAAGACAAGCGAATCCGAGGGATCCCAGAGCCGCCACACCAGTTGAGAGCCAGCGGAAGCTCAGTGAGGGCGCCATAGCCTCAAACACTCCTTAAGAGGAGGATCTGACCAGTGTCAGAACTCCAGAATAGGTATTTACAAAACGTCTCGATTCCACTGCCGTTTCAACCTTCTCGAAGGGTTGTATGGATGAGTGGATCTGGATAGGGATTGTGCAATAGGATTAGGATGATGAATGAGGTACTGGTGGAATTTGGGAATGTGGTCAAAAATGAATGGAACATTATGATCCTGGTGCAAGGTATAGCTGGTGAAATAATAAGGAGCATTTACTATTGTTCGGAGGACTTTGGATTGAAAGGGTTGAATACGTTCGATGTTAGAACGTTTAGCTAGTGGTTAGAAAGCTCAGTTCTGCATCTCTTGAATTCAAACCCTATTCTTAATCCCATACCTCCTTCATTTATTACAGGACATGTTAACTGGAACAACTTTCGCTCTGATCTGGAAAACAGACGGAACTTAAAAATTCCTCTTTAAACCAAACTACAAATTTATTATGTTATTGAAAAACTAACAAGAACAATAGAACATTCCATTAATACCAATACATCAATTCCTAGAAATAATAATTCCCGGGATACTAACTTACCAAAGCACATTCGCAATTTATTAGCAGAAAAACGCCGAGTAAGGGCTAAGTGGCATAAAACCCGATACCCACCTGACACATCTTACTTTTGTACGACTTTTAGTTTTTGCGCTAGATCTAACACACGCGGAAACGTAATTGCAGACCGTTTTTGGGAATTGGTCATTTGGACTCAGGTGACACTAAAACGTTTATTTCCGGTAAAAACTTTAATTCGATAATTTTCACGATCGCCATACTTTATCTTAATATATATTTCATATGTAGGTGAGTTAAAATAAAATGTCAAATCTTATTAAACAGCTTAGTATGTTCGCTGTATTAGTTATTATTGGAGTGCCAAATATAAACATTCTTCATAACCCAACTGGCCTTGTAAGGCGTATTGTTGAAACGGCATTCATTTTATAATTAAATCGCGCAAGAACAGAGTAAACCATCATCAGAAGTGATAGACTTATTTCGCAAACACGGATTGTCAATTGACCTGTACTTGATTGCCGTTAAACTTATAAAACATAGCACAGTGTGGTAAATATATAGGTATTACAAAATAAGATCTTGCTGAATACTAATTCTAAAATTACTAAGTATATATATTTTCATGAAATAAAAAAAATAATGAGACAAGTACATAAAAATTAGTCGATTAAGGTTGATGAGCTTGAGAATGGGTAAGGAACTCCGGAGAGCCGATACCGGAAGGTCCTATAGTAATTAGGGGGGTTGGTTTAGCTCCCTCCTAATGGCTAAGTTTGCGGCTGTCAACTTCATCCTAAAGTCACTGCCCGCGACCTACCGTTATTATCGTCCTTTGTCAACAGTTACTGCACTCGATCGATGCAGTTACTTAGGTTCTTCATAATTGTGCATTATCGTTCAAGAAAATGAGATAAAATAAACAAGTTTTTTTTAGAAAATACATTTATTGAGTTTTAAAACTATATTATAGTTAACCGGTGGTATAGTGGGTAGCATAAGAGCCTTATATGGCCTAAGTCGCGGGTACGAAACCGGTAGATGGCTCTAGGGTTAAAATGTCTTCAGTTATACCGCTCTTGGAGGGAACATAAGACGGTTGTCCCGAGCCTACGCGATGCCAGTTACTCTTATAACCCCGAATAGGAAAAATTTAGGACTTACTCTGCAGCATCGTCCTATGAGCTTCAGTAACATATGATAAATGAAAAAAACAGACAACTGTATTAACATAAATACATCATATGTCTTTCAGATAAATATCAAACAGTGGTCGCAAAAAAACGTCTGTGTGAGTGGTAAGTTTAGCACGATTAATAGAAGTCGCATAAAACATAAATTTCAGATTTAAGACAGCTATACGTCCGAGATTTTACGCTAATCTTTACACCAAAGTCAGCTAATGTACTACTTTATGCTTAGCAGTTTGCACCTTTATACGATTTTCTCGAAATTGATTTTGATCAAAGTAGCTATATCGATGCGAATTTTAATGGAATTATCTTGTAGGTTTTAATCTGATTGAATAGTCTGATAGGGCTCAAATGCCGATATTTTAATATTTCTTCCACTAAACTACTTTAACTATTGTAGATTCGAAAAAACAAAACATATCGTTTTGTTAGGATTTTAAAAAATGGCTAAGCATACATGTTGAACGAATTTAACAACCAACTAAAGAAGTAAGAAGCAAACTAGTTCTTATATAATTTATTTTCCGAACACAAGAAAAATAATACAGAAGTATAATTAATAATAAAATAACGATTTTAGGAAAAATGAGATATTTTACACAAAGCTGTAAAACGAATCCAAATAGAGCTGAAAGAAGTTTAAAGAATCACACACATCTTTTTTTTTTTTTTTCGGTTCACACCTACCTCGCTCTTAAAGGCTATTCTATAAAGTTTTTCTCGGACTAGAAGATGAGTTCGGGGAATGATAAAAGCCCTGAGATAAAAGCCTCTCAGGAACGAGACGCGAACTCGTAATTATATGATCTCAAGTTTTGGTTCTTCAAAGCAACACACTCAGCCACCCCGCCTCCTCATTTCGTTGGAAACATATCGTCAGTTCCATGCTAAACTGACGAACGTGATAAGAATTTATTTGTCTAATTCGTTAGTTTAGCTAGTGCCGGCGATATGTTTTAGATTAAATAATTCGACAACATAAATTGGTATCTACAAAAATCACTTAAGTTTATGTTGTTTTATCTGACGTTACAAATATTTGGAGTATGAATAGGGTCGATTGAATAAATAAAATCAATCTGCTATCAAGAGTAGTAGATATAACAGTTTCACAGTGAAAAAGTAGCGGATTTATCAAGGATTTTATTTATTCTAAGGACGAATTAATATTTGTATTCCGAAAGGGTAAGCAAGCAACCTTAACTTCAAATTTATGCAAGATGTTTTAAAATGAATATCATTAAAGGATGATAATAATATAAGGTTTACCGGACCCGAAGGTTCGACGCCGATACCACCAAACTTCACTTGCACATACTCGTCTAATGTTCGCCGGTCAAGCCCAAGCCCCCGAGATCAGCTTTAACGCAATCCTCCCATCGCCGCTTCGGCCTCCCAGTGGGATCAGCAAATACCAACTTTTTCGGAATCCGCTCCTCACCGAGCCCAACAATTTTACTCGCCAATTTGAGTTTCCGCGACGCTATCTACTCAATTATATTCACAGGATACAAGTTCCGCAATTTCGCGTTGTGCAACCTTCTAAACTCCCCAGTGCCCTCATCACTCTTTGGACCAAATATTTAACGCAGTACATTATTTTCGAAAACCTTAAGCCGTTGTTCATTCTTCAAAGTAAGCGGCCACGTTTCACATCCGTAAAGAACCGTTGGAAGAATAATAGTTTTATAAATTCTAACCTTTAAGTTTTTAGATAGAAGCCGTGAGCTAAGTAACTTAGCAACTGAACAATAACACGCATTTCCCACCTTTAACCGGGACTTTATTTCTTCCTGGATTTCATTTTTTCTTGTTGTCATTGAACCTAGATACTTTAATTTCTTTACGAGTTCAAAAGTATGCCTTGATATATCAATATCACCAAGATCGCCACCGTTTCTGCTACTAATCATATATTTCGTCTTATCGGTATTTAATTCGAGTCATATTTCTTTACCGGTTTTTATTAACACACTTGTATTTAGTTGTATAGTTTCCGTGTCTTCACATAGCAGTACCAAATCATAGGCATACCCCAAAACCGGAATCTTGTCACCCATATTTAAGCCTTTCTCGGTACACATCACCTTTTCTATGACATATTCTAAAGCTATATCAAACAAAACAGGTGAAAGGGGGGTCACCCTGTTTCAAATCAGATCGCACCTCAATATTAAAGGATGATAAAAATTAAAATTATAATTAAAATGTAAATTGAAAATTACAAAAATGTCGACAATACGCTGTGATTATTTGATTGTTAATTAAAAAGAAAATTGCTTAAATTTAATATACTTGATTTGGCCTTGTATATGGACAGATATCTGAACGGCTTTAATTTTTACTTATGTCCTCATGTAATACTGTATTTACTCTTGAACAAACGCTGTCACAGTAATAATGAAAAAAATTAAAAAAATAATGTCCGCTTTTGTTTGTTTTATGATATTTGAACTGTAGCATTTGATAAGCGAAGAGCTATTTGTTTTCCTATTTTCCACTGATTATTCTTTAAATTTTTAGAAATTACCATCTGCAAGGTGCGTGGCCTATAATGAACGTTGATGAATTTTAGGAGAGTAGAAAATATATCAATTTCTTTACTACTGGCTCATTGTGATATGATATCCATTAAATATATAGTTGTTTTGCAAACTTATAAAAAATTTAATTGGTTAATCAATATGAAGTTTGACGAATTGATTTAAAAGGATAAAAAATAGCAATTAATTAACATTCAATGTGACGTTGCGAATTCACGGAGTATAAATAGAGTCAATTCGGATGAGAAAATTAATCTGCTTTCAGCGGTAGTTGATCAAACATCTTCAGTTTTCAAAGGTAAGGCGATTTCCTTTATCTTAGTTCAGTAACTACCAAGTCTCTAGAGGGGATAAGCTAAACTTAGATTTTAAGGATTTTTTTTATCCCCAATTCGCAAAAAAAACAAAACAATTCATTTACCATTTATGTAACTACATTATTATAATTATTTTATTTTGTACTTAAATCTGCGGATGTGATTCAGAGATTTTAGCTTTCCTTTTTTGGAAAATTTAATTTTTATTTTCAAAGTTTAATTTTTAGAACAGGTTAGGGCAGCCAGTAGTGGACATCTGTTCTAAGTAAGGATAACCCATCCTTGTATCTAGATATACTTGGGATAGGGCAGTTAGACTTATGTATTTCAGATCGATTCTTGCATAAGGAAGAGAGTTTCTATATACATAATGTGCCCTTTTTTGTGTGGTAATCGTAGTATTTCCATTTATAGTGCCACTGAAATAGGAGAATCGATTCAAAAATGGTGGTTTTCTTCCATTTTCAATCGCATCCTAGTTAAAATATCAGTCAAGTGTCAAGAATCCCTTTAACTAGAAGAGTGGCATGGATTTATAATAAAAAAAATAATTAGAACAGTCCTTAAAATATTAAAATCGGGCATATCCTTCGAAATAGTAAAAACTAGTCCTTTTAGTGCACTTATGTCTTTTTCAGTTAGTTAGTTGACAGGTCTATCACAGTCACTGGATGTCAACTACATGACAAGTGTGAATATAAACAAATAAAGGAAAAAAAAAAAAAGTTGACAGGCAAATAAAACCTTATTTGAATAGGTTATCTTATGATTGTATGAATTAGCTAGTATATCTTATGTATAAAAATATTCTAATTGATATAATCAATAAAACTAAATATTTTTCAGTATAGGGAGTCATGAAGTTACTCTTTGCCTTTTGTTTCTCATTAACCTTGGTGTTATCGGTATTTTCAACTAATACCGAAAATGACCATAAGATATGGAAAGCTTACAAGGTAACGTCTTTGAATAACATAAGGCTTAATAGCAACCTTTGTATACGAAATTCAATTTTTTATTATGACTAATTGTACTTAAAATAAATCATTGTATTAGAATAAATACGGAAAGATGTATTATTCACCGGTAGAAGACGTTAAAAGGAGGGCTATTTTCTTTAACAACAAAGAGAAAGTCGACAAACACAATGAACTTTTCGATCAAGGTGTTACAACTTACAAAATGGACTTGAACAAGTTCGCCGATTATGTAAGTTGTATTCGAAATGATTGGCTCATGGATTCTGATTAGCTTATTACTAAAATTTGTCGTTTCTTTAGACTATTGAAGAAGTCCTATCCTTGACTGAATACATTGGAGGCTTCGAAAAGCTTCATGCTGATACATACGTTCCGATGAAAACAGAAACCCCAAAAATTGTTGATTGGAGAGATAAAGGAGCCGTCACAGATGTCAAAGACCAAGGGTTGTGTAAGTCGTGCTTCGCTTTCTCTGCTGTAAGTGTGACCAGGTAATATTTTTACTCCCAATCACAAGCTTAGGCTAATAATATATTTCCTCCAGACTGGGTCAATGGAAGGTCAACACTTCTTGAAATACGGAGAACTCGTGTCTCTCAGCGATCAGAACTTGGTGGATTGTACCCCAGAAGCAGGAAATAAGGGATGCAAGGGAGGAGGTTCAGTCGATTATGCTTTTCAATATGTTATTGACAATGGAGGAATCGCCACTGAAGCTTCTTACCCTTACCTGGGCAAGGTATACCAAGTGATGGTTTTTTAGTTATCGTTAATGAATGTTTTGTTTATATTTTCCCAATAAAATTCGGTGTAATATTAAAAAAAATATTTTTTAAATTAATAAATTTAATTAAACTAAATACATGTAAAGAGGCTTGTAAAAGTGGTGCGATATACGCATCAGATTTATTTTTAGTAGATTTTGTATATTGTTTTCAGAAAGGTTGGTAAAATATTACATTCAAATTTACTACTCATTGAGATATTGAAGAAATAAAGTAATAGTAGTTTTTTTTGTTTTTTTTTCCGCTAGGTTTCTGATGAGTGTCATTATAGTAATAAATCTATTGGAGCCAAGTTTACAGGATTCAAATATATTCAGAGCGGTAGTGAGTCAGATCTAGAAAATGCAGTAGCCAATATTGGGCCAATATCTGTCGCTATTGACGCTAATATTGTTGAGGGTTTTCATCTCTATTCATCAGGCAAACTTATTTTTATTTTTGACATAGATATTTATATTATCTAAATAATTTTTAAAAAAATATACCTTTTATTAATATTACTTCATTTCCAAAAGGAATCTTCAATTCGAGGTTCTGTAGTACGACAAGGCTGAACCACGCTGTGCTTGTTGTTGGTTACGGTAGCGAGAACGGCTCGGAGTACTGGCTGGTGAAGAACTCTTGGGGTGCCCCCTGGGGTGATAAAGGATACGTCAAAATTGCCAAGAACAAGAACAACGCGTGTGGAATAGCTACAAGGGCTTCCTACCCAACAGTCTGATACTCTATTTTGTTCTTAACATGAAGATATTATAAAATACTTATTTAAATATAATGTCTGATAAATTGGATTCTTGAATATGATTTCTGACAAACCCGCTAAGCCTCCTTTCTTTTAATTTCAATTTCATAATTATAGATAAGAAAATATATTATGTTTAATCAATGGAACTTTGATATTCAGCAAGATTACACCAATGATAGAAGTTGCTAACGCCTGACAATTCAAACAAGACTTTCCTCAAGTCTATCACAGAGATTAGTCACTACACATAGAGGAAATGGTTAGAGGAGCGTAAGGTCCCCCCACTTGTGGAAAGACAAGCGAATCCGAGGGATCCCAGAGCCGCCACACCAGTTGAGAGCCAGCGGAAGCTCAGTGAGGGCGCCATAGCCTCAAACACTCCTTAAGAGGAGGATCTGACCAGTGTCAGAACTCCAGAATAGGTATTTACAAAACGTCTCGATTCCACTGCCGTTTCAACCTTCTCGAAGGGTTGTATGGATGAGTGGATCTGGATAGGGATTGTGCAATAGGATTAGGATGATGAATGAGGTACTGGTGGAATTTGGGAATGTGGTCAAAAATGAATGGAACATTATGATCCTGGTGCAAGGTATAGCTGGTGAAATAATAAGGAGCATTTACTATTGTTCGGAGGACTTTGGATTGAAAGGGTTGAATACGTTCGATGTTAGAACGTTTAGCTAGTGGTTAGAAAGCTCAGTTCTGCATCTCTTGAATTCAAACCCTATTCTTAATCCCATACCTCCTTCATTTATTACAGGACATGTTAACTGGAACAACTTTCGCTCTGATCTGGAAAACAGACGGAACTTAAAAATTCCTCTTTAAACCAAACTACAAATTTATTATGTTATTGAAAAACTAACAAGAACAATAGAACATTCCATTAATACCAATACATCAATTCCTAGAAATAATAATTCCCGGGATACTAACTTACCAAAGCACATTCGCAATTTATTAGCAGAAAAACGCCGAGTAAGGGCTAAGTGGCATAAAACCCGATACCCACCTGACACATCTTACTTTTGTACGACTTTTAGTTTTTGCGCTAGATCTAACACACGCGGAAACGTAATTGCAGACCGTTTTTGGGAATTGGTCATTTGGACTCAGGTGACACTAAAACGTTTATTTCCGGTAAAAACTTTAATTCGATAATTTTCACGATCGCCATACTTTATCTTAATATATATTTCATATGTAGGTGAGTTAAAATAAAATGTCAAATCTTATTAAACAGCTTAGTATGTTCGCTGTATTAGTTATTATTGGAGTGCCAAATATAAACATTCTTCATAACCCAACTGGCCTTGTAAGGCGTATTGTTGAAACGGCATTCATTTTATAATTAAATCGCGCAAGAACAGAGTAAACCATCATCAGAAGTGATAGATTATTTCGCAAACACGGATTGTCAATTGACCTGTACTTGATTGCCGTTAAACTTATAAAACATAGCACAGTGTGGTAAATATATAGGTATTACAAAATAAGATCTTGCTGAATACTAATTCTAAAATTACTAAGTATATATATTTTCATGAAATAAAAAAAATAATGAGACAAGTACATAAAAATTAGTCGATTAAGGTTGATGAGCTTGAGAATGGGTAAGGAACTCCGGAGAGCCGATACCGGAAGGTCCTATAGTAATTAGGGGGGTTGGTTTAGCTCCCTCCTAATGGCTAAGTTTGCGGCTGTCAACTTCATCCTAAAGTCACTGCCCGCGACCTACCGTTATTATCGTCCTTTGTCAACAGTTACTGCACTCGATCGATGCAGTTACTTAGGTTCTTCATAATTGTGCATTATCGTTCAAGAAAATGAGATAAAATAAACAAGTTTTTTTTAGAAAATACATTTATTGAGTTTTAAAACTATATTATAGTTAACCGGTGGTATAGTGGGTAGCATAAGAGCCTTATATGGCCTAAGTCGCGGGTACGAAACCGGTAGATGGCTCTAGGGTTAAAATGTCTTCAGTTATACCGCTCTTGGAGGGAACATAAGACGGTTGTCCCGAGCCTACGCGATGCCAGTTACTCTTATAACCCCGAATAGGAAAAATTTAGGACTTACTCTGCAGCATCGTCCTATGAGCTTCAGTAACATATGATAAATGAAAAAAACAGACAACTGTATTAACATAAATACATCATATGTCTTTCAGATAAATATCAAACAGTGGTCGCAAAAAAACGTCTGTGTGAGTGGTAAGTTTAGCACGATTAATAGAAGTCGCATAAAACATAAATTTCAGATTTAAGACAGCTATACGTCCGAGATTTTACGCTAATCTTTACACCAAAGTCAGCTAATGTACTACTTTATGCTTAGCAGTTTGCACCTTTATACGATTTTCTCGAAATTGATTTTGATCAAAGTAGCTATATCGATGCGAATTTTAATGGAATTATCTTGTAGGTTTTAATCTGATTGAATAGTCTGATAGGGCTCAAATGCCGATATTTTAATATTTCTTCCACTAAACTACTTTAACTATTGTAGATTCGAAAAAACAAAACATATCGTTTTGTTAGGATTTTAAAAAATGGCTAAGCATACATGTTGAACGAATTTAACAACCAACTAAAGAAGTAAGAAGCAAACTAGTTCTTATATAATTTATTTTCCGAACACAAGAAAAATAATACAGAAGTATAATTAATAATAAAATAACGATTTTAGGAAAAAATGAGATATTTTACACAAAGCTGTAAAACGAATCCAAATAGAGCTGAAAGAAGTTTAAAGAATCACACACATCTTTTTTTTTTTTTTCGGTTCACACCTACCTCGCTCTTAAAGGCTATTCTATAAAGTTTTTCTCGGACTAGAAGATGAGTTCGGGGAATGATAAAAGCCCTGAGATAAAAGCCTCTCAGGAACGAGACGCGAACTCGTAATTATATGATCTCAAGTTTTGGTTCTTCAAAGCAACACACTCAGCCACCCCGCCTCCTCATTTCGTTGGAAACATATCGTCAGTTCCATGCTAAACTGACGAACGTGATAAGAATTTATTTGTCTAATTCGTTAGTTTAGCTAGTGCCGGCGATATGTTTTAGATTAAATAATTCGACAACATAAATTGGTATCTACAAAAATCACTTAAGTTTATGTTGTTTTATCTGACGTTACAAATATTTGGAGTATGAATAGGGTCGATTGAATAAATAAAATCAATCTGCTATCAAGAGTAGTAGATATAACAGTTTCACAGTGAAAAAGTAGCGGATTTATCAAGGATTTTATTTATTCTAAGGACGAATTAATATTTGTATTCCGAAAGGGTAAGCAAGCAACCTTAACTTCAAATTTATGCAAGATGTTTTAAAATGAATATCATTAAAGGATGATAATAATATAAGGTTTACCGGACCCGAAGGTTCGACGCCGATACCACCAAACTTCACTTGCACATACTCGTCTAATGTTCGCCGGTCAAGCCCAAGCCCCCGAGATCAGCTTTAACGCAATCCTCCCATCGCCGCTTCGGCCTCCCAGTGGGATCAGCAAATACCAACTTTTTCGGAATCCGCTCCTCACCGAGCCCAACAATTTTACTCGCCAATTTGAGTTTCCGCGACGCTATCTACTCAATTATATTCACAGGATACAAGTTCCGCAATTTCGCGTTGTGCAACCTTCTAAATCTCCCCAGTGCCCTCATCACTCTTTGGACCAAATATTTAACGCAGTACATTATTTTCGAAAACCTTAAGCCGTTGTTCATTCTTCAAAGTAAGCGGCCACGTTTCACATCCGTAAAGAACCGTTGGAAGAATAATAGTTTTATAAATTCTAACCTTTAAGTTTTTAGATAGAAGCCGTGAGCTAAGTAACTTAGCAACTGAACAATAACACGCATTTCCCACCTTTAACCGGGACTTTATTTCTTCCTGGATTTCATTTTTTCTTGTTGTCATTGAACCTAGATACTTTAATTTCTTTACGAGTTCAAAAGTATGCCTTGATATATCAATATCACCAAGATCGCCACCGTTTCTGCTACTAATCATATATTTCGTCTTATCGGTATTTAATTCGAGTCATATTTCTTTACCGGTTTTTATTAACACACTTGTATTTAGTTGTATAGTTTCCGTGTCTTCACATAGCAGTACCAAATCATAGGCATACCCCAAAACCGGAATCTTGTCACCCATATTTAAGCCTTTCTCGGTACACATCACCTTTTCTATGACATATTCTAAAGCTATATCAAACAAAACAGGTGAAAGGGGGGTCACCCTGTTTCAAATCAGATCGCACCTCAATATTAAAGGATGATAAAAATTAAAATTATAATTAAAATGTAAATTGAAAATTACAAAAATGTCGACAATACGCTGTGATTATTTGATTGTTAATTAAAAAGAAAATTGCTTAAATTTAATATACTTGATTTGGCCTTGTATATGGACAGATATCTGAACGGCTTTAATTTTTACTTATGTCCTCATGTAATACTGTATTTACTCTTGAACAAACGCTGTCACAGTAATAATGAAAAAAATTAAAAAAATAATGTCCGCTTTTGTTTGTTTTATGATATTTGAACTGTAGCATTTGATAAGCGAAGAGCTATTTGTTTTCCTATTTTCCACTGATTATTCTTTAAATTTTTAGAAATTACCATCTGCAAGGTGCGTGGCCTATAATGAACGTTGATGAATTTTAGGAGAGTAGAAAATATATCAATTTCTTTACTACTGGCTCATTGTGATATGATATCCATTAAATATATAGTTGTTTTGCAAACTTATAAAAAATTTAATTGGTTAATCAATATGAAGTTTGACGAATTGATTTAAAAGGATAAAAAATAGCAATTAATTAACATTCAATGTGACGTTGCGAATTCACGGAGTATAAATAGAGTCAATTCGGATGAGAAAATTAATCTGCTTTCAGCGGTAGTTGATCAAACATCTTCAGTTTTCAAAGGTAAGGCGATTTCCTTTATCTTAGTTCAGTAACTACCAAGTCTCTAGAGGGGATAAGCTAAACTTAGATTTTAAGGATTTTTTTTATCCCCAATTCGCAAAAAAAAACAAAACAATTCATTTACCATTTATGTAACTACATTATTATAATTATTTTATTTTGTACTTAAATCTGCGGATGTGATTCAGAGATTTTAGCTTTCCTTTTTTGGAAAATTTAATTTTTATTTTCAAAGTTTAATTTTTAGAACAGGTTAGGGCAGCCAGTAGTGGACATCTGTTCTAAGTAAGGATAACCCATCCTTGTATCTAGATATACTTGGGATAGGGCAGTTAGACTTATGCTATTTCAGATCGATTCTTGCATAAGGAAGAGAGTTTCTATATACATAATGTGCCCTTTTTTGTGTGGTAATCGTAGTATTTCCATTTATAGTGCCACTGAAATAGGAGAATCGATTCAAAAATGGTGGTTTTCTTCCATTTTCAATCGCATCCTAGTTAAAATATCAGTCAAGTGTCAAGAATCCCTTTAACTAGAAGAGTGGCATGGATTTATAATAAAAAAAATAATTAGAACAGTCCTTAAAATATTAAAATCGGGCATATCCTTCGAAATAGTAAAAACTAGTCCTTTTAGTGCACTTATGTCTTTTTCAGTTAGTTAGTTGACAGGTCTATCACAGTCACTGGATGTCAACTACATGACAAGTGTGAATATAAACAAATAAAGGAAAAAAAAAAAAAGTTGACAGGCAAATAAAACCTTATTTGAATAGGTTATCTTATGATTGTATGAATTAGCTAGTATATCTTATGTATAAAAATATTCTAATTGATATAATCAATAAAACTAAATATTTTTCAGTATAGGGAGTCATGAAGTTACTCTTTGCCTTTTGTTTCTCATTAACCTTGGTGTTATCGGTATTTTCAACTAATACCGAAAATGACCATAAGATATGGAAAGCTTACAAGGTAACGTCTTTGAATAACATAAGGCTTAATAGCAACCTTTGTATACGAAATTCAATTTTTTATTATGACTAATTGTACTTAAAATAAATCATTGTATTAGAATAAATACGGAAAGATGTATTATTCACCGGTAGAAGACGTTAAAAGGAGGGCTATTTTCTTTAACAACAAAGAGAAAGTCGACAAACACAATGAACTTTTCGATCAAGGTGTTACAACTTACAAAATGGACTTGAACAAGTTCGCCGATTATGTAAGTTGTATTCGAAATGATTGGCTCATGGATTCTGATTAGCTTATTACTAAAATTTGTCGTTTCTTTAGACTATTGAAGAAGTCCTATCCTTGACTGAATACATTGGAGGCTTCGAAAAGCTTCATGCTGATACATACGTTCCGATGAAAACAGAAACCCCAAAAATTGTTGATTGGAGAGATAAAGGAGCCGTCACAGATGTCAAAGACCAAGGGTTGTGTAAGTCGTGCTTCGCTTTCTCTGCTGTAAGTGTGACCAGGTAATATTTTTACTCCCAATCACAAGCTTAGGCTAATAATATATTTCCTCCAGACTGGGTCAATGGAAGGTCAACACTTCTTGAAATACGGAGAACTCGTGTCTCTCAGCGATCAGAACTTGGTGGATTGTACCCCAGAAGCAGGAAATAAGGGATGCAAGGGAGGAGGTTCAGTCGATTATGCTTTTCAATATGTTATTGACAATGGAGGAATCGCCACTGAAGCTTCTTACCCTTACCTGGGCAAGGTATACCAAGTGATGGTTTTTTAGTTATCGTTAATGAATGTTTTGTTTATATTTTCCCAATAAAATTCGGTGTAATATTAAAAAAAATATTTTTTAAATTAATAAATTTAATTAAACTAAATACATGTAAAGAGGCTTGTAAAAGTGGTGCGATATACGCATCAGATTTATTTTTAGTAGATTTTGTATATTGTTTTCAGAAAGGTTGGTAAAATATTACATTCAAATTTACTACTCATTGAGATATTGAAGAAATAAAGTAATAGTAGTTTTTTTTGTTTTTTTTTCCGCTAGGTTTCTGATGAGTGTCATTATAGTAATAAATCTATTGGAGCCAAGTTTACAGGATTCAAATATATTCAGAGCGGTAGTGAGTCAGATCTAGAAAATGCAGTAGCCAATATTGGGCCAATATCTGTCGCTATTGACGCTAATATTGTTGAGGGTTTTCATCTCTATTCATCAGGCAAACTTATTTTTATTTTTGACATAGATATTTATATTATCTAAATAATTTTTAAAAAAATATACCTTTTATTAATATTACTTCATTTCCAAAAGGAATCTTCAATTCGAGGTTCTGTAGTACGACAAGGCTGAACCACGCTGTGCTTGTTGTTGGTTACGGTAGCGAGAACGGCTCGGAGTACTGGCTGGTGAAGAACTCTTGGGGTGCCCCCTGGGGTGATAAAGGATACGTCAAAATTGCCAAGAACAAGAACAACGCGTGTGGAATAGCTACAAGGGCTTCCTACCCAACAGTCTGATACTCTATTTTGTTCTTAACATGAAGATATTATAAAATACTTATTTAAATATAATGTCTGATAAATTGGATTCTTGAATATGATTTCTGACAAACCCGCTAAGCCTCCTTTCTTTTAATTTCAATTTCATAATTATAGATAAGAAAATATATTATGTTTAATCAATGGAACTTTGATATTCAGCAAGATTACACCAATGATAGAAGTTGCTAACGCCTGACAATTCAAACAAGACTTTCCTCAAGTCTATCACAGAGATTAGTCACTACACATAGAGGAAATGGTTAGAGGAGCGTAAGGTCCCCCCACTTGTGGAAAGACAAGCGAATCCGAGGGATCCCAGAGCCGCCACACCAGTTGAGAGCCAGCGGAAGCTCAGTGAGGGCGCCATAGCCTCAAACACTCCTTAAGAGGAGGATCTGACCAGTGTCAGAACTCCAGAATAGGTATTTACAAAACGTCTCGATTCCACTGCCGTTTCAACCTTCTCGAAGGGTTGTATGGATGAGTGGATCTGGATAGGGATTGTGCAATAGGATTAGGATGATGAATGAGGTACTGGTGGAATTTGGGAATGTGGTCAAAAATGAATGGAACATTATGATCCTGGTGCAAGGTATAGCTGGTGAAATAATAAGGAGCATTTACTATTGTTCGGAGGACTTTGGATTGAAAGGGTTGAATACGTTCGATGTTAGAACGTTTAGCTAGTGGTTAGAAAGCTCAGTTCTGCATCTCTTGAATTCAAACCCTATTCTTAATCCCATACCTCCTTCATTTATTACAGGACATGTTAACTGGAACAACTTTCGCTCTGATCTGGAAAACAGACGGAACTTAAAAATTCCTCTTTAAACCAAACTACAAATTTATTATGTTATTGAAAAACTAACAAGAACAATAGAACATTCCATTAATACCAATACATCAATTCCTAGAAATAATAATTCCCGGGATACTAACTTACCAAAGCACATTCGCAATTTATTAGCAGAAAAACGCCGAGTAAGGGCTAAGTGGCATAAAACCCGATACCCACCTGACACATCTTACTTTTGTACGACTTTTAGTTTTTGCGCTAGATCTAACACACGCGGAAACGTAATTGCAGACCGTTTTTGGGAATTGGTCATTTGGACTCAGGTGACACTAAAACGTTTATTTCCGGTAAAAACTTTAATTCGATAATTTTCACGATCGCCATACTTTATCTTAATATATATTTCATATGTAGGTGAGTTAAAATAAAATGTCAAATCTTATTAAACAGCTTAGTATGTTCGCTGTATTAGTTATTATTGGAGTGCCAAATATAAACATTCTTCATAACCCAACTGGCCTTGTAAGGCGTATTGTTGAAACGGCATTCATTTTATAATTAAATCGCGCAAGAACAGAGTAAACCATCATCAGAAGTGATAGACTTATTTCGCAAACACGGATTGTCAATTGACCTGTACTTGATTGCCGTTAAACTTATAAAACATAGCACAGTGTGGTAAATATATAGGTATTACAAAATAAGATCTTGCTGAATACTAATTCTAAAATTACTAAGTATATATATTTTCATGAAATAAAAAAAATAATGAGACAAGTACATAAAAATTAGTCGATTAAGGTTGATGAGCTTGAGAATGGGTAAGGAACTCCGGAGAGCCGATACCGGAAGGTCCTATAGTAATTAGGGGGGTTGGTTTAGCTCCCTCCTAATGGCTAAGTTTGCGGCTGTCAACTTCATCCTAAAGTCACTGCCCGCGACCTACCGTTATTATCGTCCTTTGTCAACAGTTACTGCACTCGATCGATGCAGTTACTTAGGTTCTTCATAATTGTGCATTATCGTTCAAGAAAATGAGATAAAATAAACAAGTTTTTTTTAGAAAATACATTTATTGAGTTTTAAAACTATATTATAGTTAACCGGTGGTATAGTGGGTAGCATAAGAGCCTTATATGGCCTAAGTCGCGGGTACGAAACCGGTAGATGGCTCTAGGGTTAAAATGTCTTCAGTTATACCGCTCTTGGAGGGAACATAAGACGGTTGTCCCGAGCCTACGCGATGCCAGTTACTCTTATAACCCCGAATAGGAAAAATTTAGGACTTACTCTGCAGCATCGTCCTATGAGCTTCAGTAACATATGATAAATGAAAAAAACAGACAACTGTATTAACATAAATACATCATATGTCTTTCAGATAAATATCAAACAGTGGTCGCAAAAAAACGTCTGTGTGAGTGGTAAGTTTAGCACGATTAATAGAAGTCGCATAAAACATAAATTTCAGATTTAAGACAGCTATACGTCCGAGATTTTACGCTAATCTTTACACCAAAGTCAGCTAATGTACTACTTTATGCTTAGCAGTTTGCACCTTTATACGATTTTCTCGAAATTGATTTTGATCAAAGTAGCTATATCGATGCGAATTTTAATGGAATTATCTTGTAGGTTTTAATCTGATTGAATAGTCTGATAGGGCTCAAATGCCGATATTTTAATATTTCTTCCACTAAACTACTTTAACTATTGTAGATTCGAAAAAACAAAACATATCGTTTTGTTAGGATTTTAAAAAATGGCTAAGCATACATGTTGAACGAATTTAACAACCAACTAAAGAAGTAAGAAGCAAACTAGTTCTTATATAATTTATTTTCCGAACACAAGAAAAATAATACAGAAGTATAATTAATAATAAAATAACGATTTTAGGAAAAATGAGATATTTTACACAAAGCTGTAAAACGAATCCAAATAGAGCTGAAAGAAGTTTAAAGAATCACACACATCTTTTTTTTTTTTTTTCGGTTCACACCTACCTCGCTCTTAAAGGCTATTCTATAAAGTTTTTCTCGGACTAGAAGATGAGTTCGGGGAATGATAAAAGCCCTGAGATAAAAGCCTCTCAGGAACGAGACGCGAACTCGTAATTATATGATCTCAAGTTTTGGTTCTTCAAAGCAACACACTCAGCCACCCCGCCTCCTCATTTCGTTGGAAACATATCGTCAGTTCCATGCTAAACTGACGAACGTGATAAGAATTTATTTGTCTAATTCGTTAGTTTAGCTAGTGCCGGCGATATGTTTTAGATTAAATAATTCGACAACATAAATTGGTATCTACAAAAATCACTTAAGTTTATGTTGTTTTATCTGACGTTACAAATATTTGGAGTATGAATAGGGTCGATTGAATAAATAAAATCAATCTGCTATCAAGAGTAGTAGATATAACAGTTTCACAGTGAAAAAGTAGCGGATTTATCAAGGATTTTATTTATTCTAAGGACGAATTAATATTTGTATTCCGAAAGGGTAAGCAAGCAACCTTAACTTCAAATTTATGCAAGATGTTTTAAAATGAATATCATTAAAGGATGATAATAATATAAGGTTTACCGGACCCGAAGGTTCGACGCCGATACCACCAAACTTCACTTGCACATACTCGTCTAATGTTCGCCGGTCAAGCCCAAGCCCCCGAGATCAGCTTTAACGCAATCCTCCCATCGCCGCTTCGGCCTCCCAGTGGGATCAGCAAATACCAACTTTTTCGGAATCCGCTCCTCACCGAGCCCAACAATTTTACTCGCCAATTTGAGTTTCCGCGACGCTATCTACTCAATTATATTCACAGGATACAAGTTCCGCAATTTCGCGTTGTGCAACCTTCTAAACTCCCCAGTGCCCTCATCACTCTTTGGACCAAATATTTAACGCAGTACATTATTTTCGAAAACCTTAAGCCGTTGTTCATTCTTCAAAGTAAGCGGCCACGTTTCACATCCGTAAAGAACCGTTGGAAGAATAATAGTTTTATAAATTCTAACCTTTAAGTTTTTAGATAGAAGCCGTGAGCTAAGTAACTTAGCAACTGAACAATAACACGCATTTCCCACCTTTAACCGGGACTTTATTTCTTCCTGGATTTCATTTTTTCTTGTTGTCATTGAACCTAGATACTTTAATTTCTTTACGAGTTCAAAAGTATGCCTTGATATATCAATATCACCAAGATCGCCACCGTTTCTGCTACTAATCATATATTTCGTCTTATCGGTATTTAATTCGAGTCATATTTCTTTACCGGTTTTTATTAACACACTTGTATTTAGTTGTATAGTTTCCGTGTCTTCACATAGCAGTACCAAATCATAGGCATACCCCAAAACCGGAATCTTGTCACCCATATTTAAGCCTTTCTCGGTACACATCACCTTTTCTATGACATATTCTAAAGCTATATCAAACAAAACAGGTGAAAGGGGGGTCACCCTGTTTCAAATCAGATCGCACCTCAATATTAAAGGATGATAAAAATTAAAATTATAATTAAAATGTAAATTGAAAATTACAAAAATGTCGACAATACGCTGTGATTATTTGATTGTTAATTAAAAAGAAAATTGCTTAAATTTAATATACTTGATTTGGCCTTGTATATGGACAGATATCTGAACGGCTTTAATTTTTACTTATGTCCTCATGTAATACTGTATTTACTCTTGAACAAACGCTGTCACAGTAATAATGAAAAAAATTAAAAAAATAATGTCCGCTTTTGTTTGTTTTATGATATTTGAACTGTAGCATTTGATAAGCGAAGAGCTATTTGTTTTCCTATTTTCCACTGATTATTCTTTAAATTTTAGAAATTACCATCTGCAAGGTGCGTGGCCTATAATGAACGTTGATGAATTTTAGGAGAGTAGAAAATATATCAATTTCTTTACTACTGGCTCATTGTGATATGATATCCATTAAATATATAGTTGTTTTGCAAACTTATAAAAAATTTAATTGGTTAATCAATATGAAGTTTGACGAATTGATTTAAAAGGATAAAAAATAGCAATTAATTAACATTCAATGTGACGTTGCGAATTCACGGAGTATAAATAGAGTCAATTCGGATGAGAAAATTAATCTGCTTTCAGCGGTAGTTGATCAAACATCTTCAGTTTTCAAAGGTAAGGCGATTTCCTTTATCTTAGTTCAGTAACTACCAAGTCTCTAGAGGGGATAAGCTAAACTTAGATTTTAAGGATTTTTTTTATCCCCAATTCGCAAAAAAAACAAAACAATTCATTTACCATTTATGTAACTACATTATTATAATTATTTTATTTTGTACTTAAATCTGCGGATGTGATTCAGAGATTTTAGCTTTCCTTTTTTGGAAAATTTAATTTTTATTTTCAAAGTTTAATTTTTAGAACAGGTTAGGGCAGCCAGTAGTGGACATCTGTTCTAAGTAAGGATAACCCATCCTTGTATCTAGATATACTTGGGATAGGGCAGTTAGACTTATGCTATTTCAGATCGATTCTTGCATAAGGAAGAGAGTTTCTATATACATAATGTGCCCTTTTTTGTGTGGTAATCGTAGTATTTCCATTTATAGTGCCACTGAAATAGGAGAATCGATTCAAAAATGGTGGTTTTCTTCCATTTTCAATCGCATCCTAGTTAAAATATCAGTCAAGTGTCAAGAATCCCTTTAACTAGAAGAGTGGCATGGATTTATAATAAAAAAAATAATTAGAACAGTCCTTAAAATATTAAAATCGGGCATATCCTTCGAAATAGTAAAAACTAGTCCTTTTAGTGCACTTATGTCTTTTTCAGTTAGTTAGTTGACAGGTCTATCACAGTCACTGGATGTCAACTACATGACAAGTGTGAATATAAACAAATAAAGGAAAAAAAAAAAAAGTTGACAGGCAAATAAAACCTTATTTGAATAGGTTATCTTATGATTGTATGAATTAGCTAGTATATCTTATGTATAAAAATATTCTAATTGATATAATCAATAAAACTAAATATTTTTCAGTATAGGGAGTCATGAAGTTACTCTTTGCCTTTTGTTTCTCATTAACCTTGGTGTTATCGGTATTTTCAACTAATACCGAAAATGACCATAAGATATGGAAAGCTTACAAGGTAACGTCTTTGAATAACATAAGGCTTAATAGCAACCTTTGTATACGAAATTCAATTTTTTATTATGACTAATTGTACTTAAAATAAATCATTGTATTAGAATAAATACGGAAAGATGTATTATTCACCGGTAGAAGACGTTAAAAGGAGGGCTATTTTCTTTAACAACAAAGAGAAAGTCGACAAACACAATGAACTTTTCGATCAAGGTGTTACAACTTACAAAATGGACTTGAACAAGTTCGCCGATTATGTAAGTTGTATTCGAAATGATTGGCTCATGGATTCTGATTAGCTTATTACTAAAATTTGTCGTTTCTTTAGACTATTGAAGAAGTCCTATCCTTGACTGAATACATTGGAGGCTTCGAAAAGCTTCATGCTGATACATACGTTCCGATGAAAACAGAAACCCCAAAAATTGTTGATTGGAGAGATAAAGGAGCCGTCACAGATGTCAAAGACCAAGGGTTGTGTAAGTCGTGCTTCGCTTTCTCTGCTGTAAGTGTGACCAGGTAATATTTTTACTCCCAATCACAAGCTTAGGCTAATAATATATTTCCTCCAGACTGGGTCAATGGAAGGTCAACACTTCTTGAAATACGGAGAACTCGTGTCTCTCAGCGATCAGAACTTGGTGGATTGTACCCCAGAAGCAGGAAATAAGGGATGCAAGGGAGGAGGTTCAGTCGATTATGCTTTTCAATATGTTATTGACAATGGAGGAATCGCCACTGAAGCTTCTTACCCTTACCTGGGCAAGGTATACCAAGTGATGGTTTTTTAGTTATCGTTAATGAATGTTTTGTTTATATTTTCCCAATAAAATTCGGTGTAATATTAAAAAAAATATTTTTTAAATTAATAAATTTAATTAAACTAAATACATGTAAAGAGGCTTGTAAAAGTGGTGCGATATACGCATCAGATTTATTTTTAGTAGATTTTGTATATTGTTTTCAGAAAGGTTGGTAAAATATTACATTCAAATTTACTACTCATTGAGATATTGAAGAAATAAAGTAATAGTAGTTTTTTTTTTTTTTTTTTCCGCTAGGTTTCTGATGAGTGTCATTATAGTAATAAATCTATTGGAGCCAAGTTTACAGGATTCAAATATATTCAGAGCGGTAGTGAGTCAGATCTAGAAAATGCAGTAGCCAATATTGGGCCAATATCTGTCGCTATTGACGCTAATATTGTTGAGGGTTTTCATCTCTATTCATCAGGCAAACTTATTTTTATTTTTGACATAGATATTTATATTATCTAAATAATTTTTAAAAAAATATACCTTTTATTAATATTACTTCATTTCCAAAAGGAATCTTCAATTCGAGGTTCTGTAGTACGACAAGGCTGAACCACGCTGTGCTTGTTGTTGGTTACGGTAGCGAGAACGGCTCGGAGTACTGGCTGGTGAAGAACTCTTGGGGTGCCCCCTGGGGTGATAAAGGATACGTCAAAATTGCCAAGAACAAGAACAACGCGTGTGGAATAGCTACAAGGGCTTCCTACCCAACAGTCTGATACTCTATTTTGTTCTTAACATGAAGATATTATAAAATACTTATTTAAATATAATGTCTGATAAATTGGATTCTTGAATATGATTTCTGACAAACCCGCTAAGCCTCCTTTCTTTTAATTTCAATTTCATAATTATAGATAAGAAAATATATTATGTTTAATCAATGGAACTTTGATATTCAGCAAGATTACACCAATGATAGAAGTTGCTAACGCCTGACAATTCAAACAAGACTTTCCTCAAGTCTATCACAGAGATTAGTCACTACACATAGAGGAAATGGTTAGAGGAGCGTAAGGTCCCCCCACTTGTGGAAAGACAAGCGAATCCGAGGGATCCCAGAGCCGCCACACCAGTTGAGAGCCAGCGGAAGCTCAGTGAGGGCGCCATAGCCTCAAACACTCCTTAAGAGGAGGATCTGACCAGTGTCAGAACTCCAGAATAGGTATTTACAAAACGTCTCGATTCCACTGCCGTTTCAACCTTCTCGAAGGGTTGTATGGATGAGTGGATCTGGATAGGGATTGTGCAATAGGATTAGGATGATGAATGAGGTACTGGTGGAATTTGGGAATGTGGTCAAAAATGAATGGAACATTATGATCCTGGTGCAAGGTATAGCTGGTGAAATAATAAGGAGCATTTACTATTGTTCGGAGGACTTTGGATTGAAAGGGTTGAATACGTTCGATGTTAGAACGTTTAGCTAGTGGTTAGAAAGCTCAGTTCTGCATCTCTTGAATTCAAACCCTATTCTTAATCCCATACCTCCTTCATTTATTACAGGACATGTTAACTGGAACAACTTTCGCTCTGATCTGGAAAACAGACGGAACTTAAAAATTCCTCTTTAAACCAAACTACAAATTTATTATGTTATTGAAAAACTAACAAGAACAATAGAACATTCCATTAATACCAATACATCAATTCCTAGAAATAATAATTCCCGGGATACTAACTTACCAAAGCACATTCGCAATTTATTAGCAGAAAAACGCCGAGTAAGGGCTAAGTGGCATAAAACCGATACCCACCTGACACATCTTACTTTTGTACGACTTTTAGTTTTTGCGCTAGATCTAACACACGCGGAAACGTAATTGCAGACCGTTTTTGGGAATTGGTCATTTGGACTCAGGTGACACTAAAACGTTTATTTCCGGTAAAAACTTTAATTCGAT
Source organism: Piezodorus guildinii (assembly GCA_023052935.1). NCBI lineage: Eukaryota > Metazoa > Arthropoda > Insecta > Hemiptera > Pentatomidae > Piezodorus > Piezodorus guildinii. The sequence continues at coordinate 64,840,502 of CM041292.1, forward strand.
AATTTTCACGATCGCCATACTTTATCTTAATATATATTTCATATGTAGGTGAGTTAAAATAAAATGTCAAATCTTATTAAACAGCTTAGTATGTTCGCTGTATTAGTTATTATTGGAGTGCCAAATATAAACATTCTTCATAACCCAACTGGCCTTGTAAGGCGTATTGTTGAAACGGCATTCATTTTATAATTAAATCGCGCAAGAACAGAGTAAACCATCATCAGAAGTGATAGACTTATTTCGCAAACACGGATTGTCAATTGACCTGTACTTGATTGCCGTTAAACTTATAAAACATAGCACAGTGTGGTAAATATATAGGTATTACAAAATAAGATCTTGCTGAATACTAATTCTAAAATTACTAAGTATATATATTTTCATGAAATAAAAAAAATAATGAGACAAGTACATAAAAATTAGTCGATTAAGGTTGATGAGCTTGAGAATGGGTAAGGAACTCCGGAGAGCCGATACCGGAAGGTCCTATAGTAATTAGGGGGGTTGGTTTAGCTCCCTCCTAATGGCTAAGTTTGCGGCTGTCAACTTCATCCTAAAGTCACTGCCCGCGACCTACCGTTATTATCGTCCTTTGTCAACAGTTACTGCACTCGATCGATGCAGTTACTTAGGTTCTTCATAATTGTGCATTATCGTTCAAGAAAATGAGATAAAATAAACAAGTTTTTTTTAGAAAATACATTTATTGAGTTTTAAAACTATATTATAGTTAACCGGTGGTATAGTGGGTAGCATAAGAGCCTTATATGGCCTAAGTCGCGGGTACGAAACCGGTAGATGGCTCTAGGGTTAAAATGTCTTCAGTTATACCGCTCTTGGAGGGAACATAAGACGGTTGTCCCGAGCCTACGCGATGCCAGTTACTCTTATAACCCCGAATAGGAAAAATTTAGGACTTACTCTGCAGCATCGTCCTATGAGCTTCAGTAACATATGATAAATGAAAAAAACAGACAACTGTATTAACATAAATACATCATATGTCTTTCAGATAAATATCAAACAGTGGTCGCAAAAAAACGTCTGTGTGAGTGGTAAGTTTAGCACGATTAATAGAAGTCGCATAAAACATAAATTTCAGATTTAAGACAGCTATACGTCCGAGATTTTACGCTAATCTTTACACCAAAGTCAGCTAATGTACTACTTTATGCTTAGCAGTTTGCACCTTTATACGATTTTCTCGAAATTGATTTTGATCAAAGTAGCTATATCGATGCGAATTTTAATGGAATTATCTTGTAGGTTTTAATCTGATTGAATAGTCTGATAGGGCTCAAATGCCGATATTTTAATATTTCTTCCACTAAACTACTTTAACTATTGTAGATTCGAAAAAACAAAACATATCGTTTTGTTAGGATTTTAAAAAATGGCTAAGCATACATGTTGAACGAATTTAACAACCAACTAAAGAAGTAAGAAGCAAACTAGTTCTTATATAATTTATTTTCCGAACACAAGAAAAATAATACAGAAGTATAATTAATAATAAAATAACGATTTTAGGAAAAATGAGATATTTTACACAAAGCTGTAAAACGAATCCAAATAGAGCTGAAAGAAGTTTAAAGAATCACACACATCTTTTTTTTTTTTTTTCGGTTCACACCTACCTCGCTCTTAAAGGCTATTCTATAAAGTTTTTCTCGGACTAGAAGATGAGTTCGGGGAATGATAAAAGCCCTGAGATAAAAGCCTCTCAGGAACGAGACGCGAACTCGTAATTATATGATCTCAAGTTTTGGTTCTTCAAAGCAACACACTCAGCCACCCCGCCTCCTCATTTCGTTGGAAACATATCGTCAGTTCCATGCTAAACTGACGAACGTGATAAGAATTTATTTGTCTAATTCGTTAGTTTAGCTAGTGCCGGCGATATGTTTTAGATTAAATAATTCGACAACATAAATTGGTATCTACAAAAATCACTTAAGTTTATGTTGTTTTATCTGACGTTACAAATATTTGGAGTATGAATAGGGTCGATTGAATAAATAAAATCAATCTGCTATCAAGAGTAGTAGATATAACAGTTTCACAGTGAAAAAGTAGCGGATTTATCAAGGATTTTATTTATTCTAAGGACGAATTAATATTTGTATTCCGAAAGGGTAAGCAAGCAACCTTAACTTCAAATTTATGCAAGATGTTTTAAAATGAATATCATTAAAGGATGATAATAATATAAGGTTTACCGGACCCGAAGGTTCGACGCCGATACCACCAAACTTCACTTGCACATACTCGTCTAATGTTCGCCGGTCAAGCCCAAGCCCCCGAGATCAGCTTTAACGCAATCCTCCCATCGCCGCTTCGGCCTCCCAGTGGGATCAGCAAATACCAACTTTTTCGGAATCCGCTCCTCACCGAGCCCAACAATTTTACTCGCCAATTTGAGTTTCCGCGACGCTATCTACTCAATTATATTCACAGGATACAAGTTCCGCAATTTCGCGTTGTGCAACCTTCTAAACTCCCCAGTGCCCTCATCACTCTTTGGACCAAATATTTAACGCAGTACATTATTTTCGAAAACCTTAAGCCGTTGTTCATTCTTCAAAGTAAGCGGCCACGTTTCACATCCGTAAAGAACCGTTGGAAGAATAATAGTTTTATAAATTCTAACCTTTAAGTTTTTAGATAGAAGCCGTGAGCTAAGTAACTTAGCAACTGAACAATAACACGCATTTCCCACCTTTAACCGGGACTTTATTTCTTCCTGGATTTCATTTTTTCTTGTTGTCATTGAACCTAGATACTTTAATTTCTTTACGAGTTCAAAAGTATGCCTGATATATCAATATCACCAAGATCGCCACCGTTTCTGCTACTAATCATATATTTCGTCTTATCGGTATTTAATTCGAGTCATATTTCTTTACCGGTTTTTATTAACACACTTGTATTTAGTTGTATAGTTTCCGTGTCTTCACATAGCAGTACCAAATCATAGGCATACCCCAAAACCGGAATCTTGTCACCCATATTTAAGCCTTTCTCGGTACACATCACCTTTTCTATGACATATTCTAAAGCTATATCAAACAAAACAGGTGAAAGGGGGGTCACCCTGTTTCAAATCAGATCGCACCTCAATATTAAAGGATGATAAAAATTAAAATTATAATTAAAATGTAAATTGAAAATTACAAAAATGTCGACAATACGCTGTGATTATTTGATTGTTAATTAAAAAGAAAATTGCTTAAATTTAATATACTTGATTTGGCCTTGTATATGGACAGATATCTGAACGGCTTTAATTTTTACTTATGTCCTCATGTAAACTGTATTTACTCTTGAACAAACGCTGTCACAGTAATAATGAAAAAATTATTAAAAAATTAATGTCCGCTTTTGTTTGTTTTATGATATTTGAACTGTAGCATTTGATAAGCGAAGAGCTATTTGTTTTCCTATTTTCCACTGATTATTCTTTAAATTTTTAGAAAATTACCATCTGCAAGGTGCGTGGCCTATAATGAACGTTGATGAATTTTAGGAGAGTAGAAAATATATCAATTTCTTTACTACTGGCTCATTGTGATATGATATCCATTAAATATATAGTTGTTTTGCAAACTTATAAAAAATTTAATTGGTTAATCAATATGAAGTTTGACGAATTGATTTAAAAGGATAAAAAATAGCAATTAATTAACATTCAATGTGACGTTGCGAATTCACGGAGTATAAATAGAGTCAATTCGGATGAGAAAATTAATCTGCTTTCAGCGGTAGTTGATCAAACATCTTCAGTTTTCAAAGGTAAGGCGATTTCCTTTATCTTAGTTCAGTAACTACCAAGTCTCTAGAGGGGATAAGCTAAACTTAGATTTTAAGGATTTTTTTTATCCCCAATTCGCAAAAAAACAAAACAATTCATTTACCATTTATGTAACTACATTATTATAATTATTTTATTTTGTACTTAAATCTGCGGATGTGATTCAGAGATTTTAGCTTTCCTTTTTTGGAAAATTTAATTTTTATTTTCAAAGTTTAATTTTTAGAACAGGTTAGGGCAGCCAGTAGTGGACATCTGTTCTAAGTAAGGATAACCCATCCTTGTATCTAGATATACTTGGGATAGGGCAGTTAGACTTATGCTATTTCAGATCGATTCTTGCTAAGGAAGAGAGTTTCTATATACATAATGTGCCCTTTTTTGTGTGGTAATCGTATATTTCCATTTATAGTGCCACTGAAATAGGAGAATCGATCAAAAATGGTGGTTTTCTTCCATTTTCAATCGCATCCTAGTTAAAATATCAGTCAAGTGTCAAGAATCCCTTTAACTAGAAGAGTGGCATGGATTTATAATAAAAAAAATAATTAGAACAGTCCTTAAAATATTAAAATCGGGCATATCCTTCGAAATAGTAAAAACTAGTCCTTTTAGTGCACTTATGTCTTTTTCAGTTAGTTAGTTGACAGGTCTATCACAGTCACTGGATTGTCAACTACATGACAAGTGTGAATATAAACAAATAAAGGAAAAAAAAAAAAAGTTGACAGGCAAATAAAACCTTATTTGAATAGGTTATCTTATGATTGTATGAATTAGCTAGTATATCTTATGTATAAAAATATTCTAATTGATATAATCAATAAAACTAAATATTTTTCAGTATAGGGAGTCATGAAGTTACTCTTTGCCTTTTGTTTCTCATTAACCTTGGTGTTATCGGTATTTTCAACTAATACCGAAAATGACCATAAGATATGGAAAGCTTACAAGGTAACGTCTTTGAATAACATAAGGCTTAATAGCAACCTTTGTATACGAAATTCAATTTTTTATTATGACTAATTGTACTTAAAATAAATCATTGTATTAGAATAAATACGGAAAGATGTATTATTCACCGGTAGAAGACGTTAAAAGGAGGGCTATTTTCTTTAACAACAAAGAGAAAGTCGACAAACACAATGAACTTTTCGATCAAGGTGTTACAACTTACAAAATGGACTTGAACAAGTTCGCCGATTATGTAAGTTGTATTCGAAATGATTGGCTCATGGATTCTGATTAGCTTATTACTAAAATTTGTCGTTTCTTTAGACTATTGAAGAAGTCCTATCCTTGACTGAATACATTGGAGGCTTCGAAAAGCTTCATGCTGATACATACGTTCCGATGAAAACAGAAACCCCAAAAATTGTTGATTGGAGAGATAAAGGAGCCGTCACAGATGTCAAAGACCAAGGGTTGTGTAAGTCGTGCTTCGCTTTCTCTGCTGTAAGTGTGACCAGGTAATATTTTTACTCCCAATCACAAGCTTAGGCTAATAATATATTTCCTCCAGACTGGGTCAATGGAAGGTCAACACTTCTTGAAATACGGAGAACTCGTGTCTCTCAGCGATCAGAACTTGGTGGATTGTACCCCAGAAGCAGGAAATAAGGGATGCAAGGGAGGAGGTTCAGTCGATTATGCTTTTCAATATGTTATTGACAATGGAGGAATCGCCACTGAAGCTTCTTACCCTTACCTGGGCAAGGTATACCAAGTGATGGTTTTTTAGTTATCGTTAATGAATGTTTTGTTTATATTTTCCCAATAAAATTCGGTGTAATATTAAAAAAAATATTTTTTAAATTAATAAATTTAATTAAACTAAATACATGTAAAGAGGCTTGTAAAAGTGGTGCGATATACGCATCAGATTTATTTTTAGTAGATTTTGTATATTGTTTTCAGAAAGGTTGGTAAAATATTACATTCAAATTTACTACTCATTGAGATATTGAAGAAATAAAGTAATAGTAGTTTTTTTTTTTTTTTTTTCCGCTAGGTTTCTGATGAGTGTCATTATAGTAATAAATCTATTGGAGCCAAGTTTACAGGATTCAAATATATTCAGAGCGGTAGTGAGTCAGATCTAGAAAATGCAGTAGCCAATATTGGGCCAATATCTGTCGCTATTGACGCTAATATTGTTGAGGGTTTTCATCTCTATTCATCAGGCAAACTTATTTTTATTTTTGACATAGATATTTATATTATCTAAATAATTTTTAAAAAAATATACCTTTTATTAATATTACTTCATTTCCAAAAGGAATCTTCAATTCGAGGTTCTGTAGTACGACAAGGCTGAACCACGCTGTGCTTGTTGTTGGTTACGGTAGCGAGAACGGCTCGGAGTACTGGCTGGTGAAGAACTCTTGGGGTGCCCCCTGGGGTGATAAAGGATACGTCAAAATTGCCAAGAACAAGAACAACGCGTGTGGAATAGCTACAAGGGCTTCCTACCCAACAGTCTGATACTCTATTTTGTTCTTAACATGAAGATATTATAAAATACTTATTTAAATATAATGTCTGATAAATTGGATTCTTGAATATGATTTCTGACAAACCCGCTAAGCCTCCTTTCTTTTAATTTCAATTTCATAATTATAGATAAGAAAATATATTATGTTTAATCAATGGAACTTTGATATTCAGCAAGATTAACACCAATGATAGAAGTTGCTAACGCCTGACAATTCAAACAAGACTTTCCTCAAGTCTATCACAGAGATTAGTCACTACACATAGAGGAAATGGTTAGAGGAGCGTAAGGTCCCCCCACTTGTGGAAAGACAAGCGAATCCGAGGGATCCCAGAGCCGCCACACCAGTTGAGAGCCAGCGGAAGCTCAGTGAGGGCGCCATAGCCTCAAACACTCCTTAAGAGGAGGATCTGACCAGTGTCAGAACTCCAGAATAGGTATTTACAAAACGTCTCGATTCCACTGCCGTTTCAACCTTCTCGAAGGGTTGTATGGATGAGTGGATCTGGATAGGGATTGTGCATAGGATTAGGATGATGAATGAGGTACTGGTGGAATTTGGGAATGAGGTGAGAGGGGGGGAGTGGGAGGGGAGGGTAATTAGGTAGGGTAGCAGGAGGCCTAGAGAGGGAGATAGGTGCGGGCGTCTCTTTCACTCTGTGTGAATTTATCAAGGCGTAGTGCCCTACCCACTGCTTTGTAAACTTCCAGTCCTCCCTATCCCAACGCCTACTGTCACCTCCTGGTGGTGCCCCCGAGGAGTCCGATGGGACTCCGGACGACAGACGACCCCACTAAGACACCCAAGCCAGGTGGAGGGCGCTCGAGCTGCGGCGGAATGGCAGGGGGTGTATAAAAATACACTGTATTTGATCGACCCACTTCGGGCACCTGGCGCAACCCATTGTGCCTAATGCCCGCTGCAGTGAAGGGGGTTGTACCTGCAATGTATTTACCCCCGTACTCGCGGGAACAATATGTCAACTAATAATAATAACTTTTTCAGATAGCAAGGAGGAAGTGGAGGTGGAGGAGTTGTTGAAGATGATGGCCGTGGAGGATTCTTCATTATCCTTTCATGGCCGGGCAGTGTCTCAAAATGACCTGTCGACTGCTAGAAAGCAGCCAAACGATGAAGAAACTTAGAGCTCCTTAGCGACGCTCCTAGATGAGGTAGCATCTGAGGGCGAGCGGAGCTTGGATGGGACCACTGAGAGAACTCCTAAGTCCCAGGAGGTGAAGAAGCCTTTTGAGAATAAAATTAAAAAAATTGAAGGGTTCAGACCAGGGATGATCCTGGGCTTTCAGAGAGCTAGAATCAGGCGGCTCAGACCGCGGGACCTTCGGTACCCTTGGAGGGCCGGAGTAGGGCGGTTTCTGGTACTGCCTCTGAGAAGAAAAATAAATGGAACATTATGATCCTGGTGCAAGGTATAGGTGGTGAAATAATAAGGAGCATTTTTCTATTTTTCGGAGACTTTGGATTGAAAGGGTTGAATATGTTTGATTTTTTTATTTTACTGTAAAAAGTGAATGCCAGGGTCAATAGGCTTGACGCAAGGGTCGTCATATTTTCTCATATCAGCTGATTGCTTGTATCGGGACTACATATTTATTACTTATTTCCTATTCCCATTCTTATTTAACTATATTTTTATATGACATGCGATATTTTCATCAAGTGATGTCTTCCAAAATTTTAAGTAAAATATGCAGATCAACAGGTTTAAATTCGTCTTCCACTAAACAATGATCCCGTCGTGATAACAATAAGAGATTAACGACACAAGCGACGCCTTCAAGTAACGGTTTGAAATCTGAACCCCAGCCTGCCACATCGTCTCAGGGATTGACAGACGAATCTCCTTTTTTCACACCAAATCCGTTTCATATCCTCCATAATGAAAAAGAAGATATGGAATCTGCCCCTACACCCAGGGACTCACCACCTCCCCCCATATTTGTTAAACATATAAAAATATTGACCAATAAGAACCAATGACACAAAAATATTTCCGGACACTGCCAAAACCTACAGAAAAATTGTTAAATATCTTACCGACATCAGAGCTGATTTTCATAATTCTCCAGAAAAGAGCACTAGGGGCTGTGATAAGAAACCTACACTCCTCAACACCATGGAAGCCATTAAAGAAGAATTGACCGAGATGGGCTACAAAGTGCGCCAAGTTGTCGATGTATTCAAAGATAAAGTTCCTCTACCCTTATTCCTTGTTGATTTGGAACCATCAACAGGAGTACAAACAATTTTTGAACTCAGAAGACTATATTACACCAGTGTAAAAGTTGAAAAGTCCTACATGAAGAAAGACATTGTCCAATGCCACAATTGTCAGGCAACCTATTTCCATCACATACTACGCTGTGTGAAATGTGGTGAACAGCATAAATCTGGAGAATGCACAAAACCGAAGTCATCGCCTGCAGTATGTGCTCTTTGCCTCAAGGACCATCCAGCCAACTACAAGGGATGCCGAATGTATAAAACTCTAAGGAACAGATTTCAAAAACCTCAGGAACCAGAAACGGCAAGAATATCAAGACCCGGAAGAGAACCATCTAAAATTATTGATTCCAATGTATCATTTGCCCGCTTGCTTGGAGGTGGAAACCAGATTAATGAAGCTGAGGCCCTGCCGGAACGAAAATATACCTCAATATTTTCAATCCATTCCAAACCTCAAAGTTTTCCTAATCCTTAAAACACTGATCAACCTTAAATTTCTCATATCTCTCCTCCATCAAATGTCCCAGATCTTATCAGTTTAATGACATCCTTCATCTTTCCCTTGTTATGTCACTAATATCACTCCTCACTACCCTAGTATCAAATTTAATCAATAGCTAAAAAAATTCTTAAATGACTTCACCTAACTCCTTATCTATTCTCCTTTGGAATGGTAATGGTGTTAGAAATCATATTAGGGAAATGACTGCGATGTTGCAAGCCAAAACAGTTGATGTGGCACTTATTACCTAAACTAGACTAACCACTAGACAGTTCTTTTAAATACCGCAATACATGATGTAGGGGTGTTGATGTATTTTACGAATGAAGAGAAATCTTTTACTAAAGCACTTTATTATTTTACACAACTATATAAACTTTTTTTAACCTTCCTCTAGTTTTATGAAAACATATGTTTTTGCAATCGATTTTATCGATTGTTGATTTCTCCTACTAAAACATATGTTTGCAATCGATTTTATCGATTGTTGATTTCTCCTACATCACTCCCCTCTCAGTAACTTAGCGTGAAGTTACGTTAAATAAAAAAAAAAAAAACATGTGAGGAGGTTAAAAGAAAAAAAAAAATTATTTGGTTAAAAGGTTACAATGAAAACAAAATAATAAAACAGTTCTTAAAATAAAGGAACACTAAACTGACACTTAGTTTTGAAACCGCACTGAATGTCGAATCTGGCAGTTTTGTCCAGATTGCGTCGGCAAGGCCTTAGAGGGCTCTGTAGGTGCTGGTGTGTCTGGAAGTGGAGTGTCGCTTGTAGTCGGAGATGAGTCCGTCAGCAAATAGGCAGGCTTCAACCTGTCAATTGATATTGAAACTTCTTTGTTCTTTATCCGTAGTTTGAAAAATTTTGGGTTGCGTTGTAACACTTCAAAAGGACCATCGTAAGGTGGTTCTAAAGTTTTCCTTATTCGATCTACGCGGACAAAAACATGCGATGATGTTGCTAGGTCCTTGTGAACGTAAATTTTTTGTAATGATTTATGATGAGTACTAAGGGGACGCAGAAGGTCCATTTGGCGTATCATGTTCGCCACAAACATGTTTGTATCGACTTGAGTTCTGGATTCTTGGAAAAACTCTCCAGGTAGTTTAATGGATTTACCATAAACCATTTGCGCGATAGAGTGTTTAGCATCTTCGCGGATTGCAGAACGGAGGCCCAGGAGTATCATTGGTAACGTTGAAGTCCAATTCTTTGAGTTGTGAGCTCTGATCGCCGTCTTTAGGGTCCTATGTAACCGCTCTACTTTGCCATTGGCTTGTGGGTGGTATGCTGTGGTATGTTGAACTATGATGCCGCACACAGCTGCAACACCACGAAATATATCCGATACAAATTGTCTACCTCGATCCGTAATAATTCGTGTTGGAACGCCAAATCGTGCGATCCAGTTTTCAAATAGTGTTCTAGCTATAGTTTCAGCGGTTATGCTGCTAACTGGTATTACTTCCATCCAACAGGTGAGACGATCAATAATTGTGATACAGTAAGAATATCCTTCCGAAGGAGGTAATGGTCCGACTATATCAATATGCAAAGTATCGAATCTCTCATCCGGCTCGGTGAACTGGCCGATACAGACTTGGTGTGCTTATTAATTTTGTTTTTTTGACAGGCTATACAAGCTCGGGTCCATTTTCTAACATCATTCTTAATATTAGGCCAAATAAATCGAGCTGTAACCTGTTTGACAGTTGATTTAATACCAGGATGTGCTAGGTCGTGGATTTGATGAAAAGCAGTCATTCTATAACTTTCTGGAATAAATGGACGAATGTTAGAAGTTGATATATTGCACCAAAGAAATTTACCAGACGATAATTGACGCTTTTTGAAATCAAGACTTGAATCTTCATGCTGTAGTAACTTTTTGAGTTCGTCATCTTCTGCTTGGGCAGTTGCAATCAAATCATAGTCCAGCAAATGTACTTCCTCTATTCGTGATAGCGTATCAGCAACGATATTGGCATTTCCATTTATGTGATGAATGTTGGTACTGAACTGTGATATGTACTGAAGTTGTCGTTGTTGCCTTGGTGATGCTTTATCATCTTTTTGCTTGAAAGCGTACGTCAGCGGTTTGTGATCAGTTAAGATCTTGAAGTCTCGGCCTTCCAATAAGTGTTTGAAGTGCTTTACTGCTAAATAGATTCCCAATAATTCTCTATCATCTGCGCATCTGAGAGTTTCTTTGAGAAAAATGCTATGGGTTTCCATCCATCTTCTTCAAACTGTTCAATTACTGCTCCAATAGCTAAGTCAGAAGCGTCAGTGCATAATCTTAAAGGGAAGCGAGCGTCGGGGAAAACAAGTTTGGCGGTAGTTGCGAGATCTTGCTTGCATTGCTCGAAACAATTCACAGCTTTTTCTGTCCAGGCTATTTTTCTTTTGTATCTTTTCCTTGCTCCTTTCAGGTAGTCATGAAGTGGTGCCTGTACATGTGCAGCATGCTTCAAATATCGACGATAAAAATTGAGAATACCTAAAAATTGTCTAAGCTCTTGTACCGTTTCTGGTTTTTTATAAGTTAGAATAACATTTATTTTGTCTGATGTCGGCTTTGATCCATGTTTTGAAATGTGGTACCCTAAAAAGTCAAGTTCTTCAACACCAAAAATGGATTTAGAAATATTTATTCTTAAGCCATAAGTATTAAGTCTTTTAAAAGTTTGTTTTAAATTGTTTTCATGCTCTTCTGGAGAAGCTGATGCCACTAAGACGTCGTCCAAGTAAGGAAATATGAAGTCCAAGCCTTGAAATACTTCATTCACAAAACGTTGAAATGTTGAAGGAGCATTTCGTAAACCAAAACTCATGACATTAAACTCATAGAGACCGAATGGAGTTACTATTGCAGTTTTTTCTTTATCTTCTTCAGCGACAGGAATTTGGAAATAAGCATTAAATAAATCAATTTTAGAAAAAATATTTTTGTTCTTTAACATATGGTGAAAATCATCGATTCTAGGAATTGGGTATCGATCTGGTACAGTTAAATCATTTAACCTTCTATAATCCCCACATGGTCGAAATGTTCCATCTTTTTTGCTTACCATGTGTAACGGACTGGCCCATGAAGATTTTGAAGGACGGATTATATCGTTATCTAACCTATCTGATTTTCTATTCTGTCTGCCCCTTTAACTTTCCCTGGGTATTCCACGCGCATGGGGTTTCACATTTTTCCGGATAGCATTTGTTGCCATAGCGGTAATGGAAATAACAAAATTTTCCGTTGGGGTTATACTTTCTACGACGACTGGAGCTACGAGTACGTTTGAGGTTATCTCGGTCACGACTTCGGCTACGTTCTAGACTGACACGTAAAGCCTTAATTTGTTCTTCCATGGATGAAATTCTATCCCTTACGTCGTCGGTTTTATTCACCACACTAATTCATGCGAGTTCATGGCTACAATTTTGTCGGCCATAAGAGCAATTTTGTCTAAGTTTTCTTCGCTTATTGTCAATATAGTTTTAATTGAATCCGGTAGCTTATCGAGCCATAATGATTTTAAGGCTGTGTCGGATATTTCATTGCCAGCAAGAGCTTGCATTTTACGTAATAATTGACTGGGTTTTAGATCGCCTAATTCTATGCCTGATACTAGCCTTCTAATTTTCTTGTCTTGACTTTCTTTGAAAAGATCAAGAAAACGAGATTTTGCAAGTGAATATTTGTTACTTTCCTGCCCTGTTACAATGTCCCAAATGTTATCTATAAATTTCATATCTAATTGTGAAATCAAGTAATTGAATTTTGTTATTTCACTAGTGATTCCATTAATAGAGAATTGAGCTTCTACTTGGTAGAACCAAATTTCAGGCTTTTCTACCCAAAAAGGCGGAATTTTTATAGAAATACGGCTTACCTCAGTATTTTGAGCAGTTAGCGTTTGGGCTTGGGCGATATTTTGATCTTGAGGCTCCTTCATTTTGGTTCAAAAATTCGGGGTCACCAATTGTAGGGGTGTTGATGTATTTTACGAATGAAGAGAAATCTTTTACTAAAGCACTTTATTATTTTACACAACTATATAAACTTTTTTTAACCTTCCTCTAGTTTTATGAAAACATATGTTTTTGCAATCGATTTTATCGATTGTTGATTTCTCCTACACATGACATACCGTACTGACCACCCAGACGGCAAAGCCCATGCCAGTTCTGCTATAATTGCCTACCAATCCCTCTCTCATAAATGATCCAATGATTTCTTACAAGCCACAGCCATAGTAATCATAACTTTTTCCTTTCCGGTAACCCTTACATCAGCATATTGCCCTCCCAAACATTCCATTTCCAACACCGAATTTATATCCTTCCTGAATTCCTTAGGTAATCATTTCATCCTGGGTGCAAACTTAAACGCCAAGCACTAACAGTGGGGTTCCAGAACCACCAATGCTCGTGGAAGAAATTTGCTGTCTACTCTCAACTGCCGACATAGGCGGATTAGGCTCCCTCAACTTATCTGTAACTCGACTTGATGAACTATCCTCCGATCATAGTCCACTGATCCTAAAAGTATCTCTCGCTCCAATTCCAAAACCCATCCACCGTCATTCATCCGAGGCCCTGTCAACTAGAACCTTTCCGCCAAATCCTAACCAATAATATTGAACTCTGAGTAACCCTCGAAACCAAGGATGACCTTGACGATTCCGTCTACTCCTTTTCCACCGCCATTCAGCAAGCTGTCTGGACTGCCTCCTCTCCTAAGCACACCTATATAAATCCTCACCAAAACAATTTACCGCAACACATCCTAGACATCATGCACATCAAACGCCAAACCAGATCATTATGTCAGCGCACCCGACATCCAACAGATCGCCGCTCCTACAACTTTTATTGTAGGCGATTGAAGCGGGAGGCGGCGAACTTCCGTCCCCAGTCCTTCAATTCCTACCTCTCCTCTCTATCAGCTCGTCATAATTCCCTGTGGAATTTCACCAAAAAGATACTAAAATCCCATAATAATTCCCGTCCTCTCCGGCGTGGTGATGACTCCTGGGCTGCATCTCATGAAGATAAAGCCGAGGAATTCGCCCACTCCTCCAAAAATTTCACTCCTCACCCGGAACCCCACATCAATCATACCGCAACAGTGCACGACTTCCTTATGTCACTAATCCCACTTTCCCTTCCTCCTAATGCTATTAATCCTCTGAGGTAAAATATCTTCTCTAAAAACTAACCCCCCGTAAGTCTCCTGGATACGATCTCCTCACTTCCCGGATCCTCCGACAATTTCCACAGGAAGCTATTACATTCCTCACATATATCTAAAAACTGCATCACCTATTTTCCTCTCCCCTCTCTCTCTCCCCCTGGCCCGAGAAACCCCCGTATAGCCTTCAAAGGCGAGGTAGTTCTAAAAAAAAAGGCTTTGTTTATTAAATATTTTATAACTTCCCATCATCGTTCTTCAAAGGACTCCTATCGGTTAATTTCACTCGATTGCTTTTCTTTAGGAATTTTATTTACCTTTGCATGATTTAATTTTATTCCTATAATATGATTTAAGAATATAATATGCAATAATAATAATATAAGAATCATTTTTAATAATAAATAATAATATATAATTTTTTTAAAAAAGTATTTCCATAATTACTTTTCAAGTCATATGTGTATGTCAAAACTGTTGCAATATCGAATTTAGTGCGTTGGAAACCTGGAACTGCTGTGATCTCTCATTAAATACGTCGCACCACGAAGCGTAAGCGGCTAACACAGTCCCAAATCATGCGGAAAAACGTAAATATTCGCTCCGGCGTGAATGTGTTAATTGGAAAAACATGATTCCGTCGAAACTCTATACAATTATTTAACGTTTTTGCAAGTCTTAATTTACTTTAAAGTTCTTAAATTAATTTTTAAAATTTAGGTAAGTTAAAGTCGTGTGTTGCGTACACCAGATATTTTTTTAAAACTTTTTTTATAAGTTGAAAAATTATTTATTTATAAAATGATTATTACTATGAGCATACGGTATAGCACAACGTAAATATTTAAAAAGCGGATGCTGTATTAATGCCGTAGCGCATTGACGTCTCTTGAAGTATTCAGCTATCTCTTTTTCCGTCTCCTAAAGTATTCCCCTGAAGTATTCAGCGCCTAAAGATGTGTTAAAAAAATTGGTTGTAGGGTAGCCACGAATTTCGGTATCAGTTAGCTACATTAAATGCTAGGCCCGCTATGACGCGAAGAGGCGATCAATCAAGAAGACCTGGAGAAGGCAGTGGACTTTGGCCTGTTGAAATTTATTCTTGCCCTCGAGGGGCCATGGAAACCTGTTGAGCCTCTCCACGGATTTCGGAAAGCTCCTTAATTTATTGGTGCAAAAGTCTAGCCGCTTCCACCCGGCAATTTAAGGGGATAAAACGGTAAATCCAATAGCTTTTGTAATAAATTTGAAACAAATGTCTTATATTCGTTTTGAATTGAGGAATAGTCCTATATTATATATGCACCATTATTGGATAATAACATGAAAATGATTTATGTGGGCCTTCATTGGTATATAATAACATTGGTAAAAAAGCATGATGTGCACAACACACGACTTTCACTTAATTCCATTATTTATACCAATTCAAGAAATTTTAGTCAAATTTAAAAAACGAAAATAAATTGTTAAGAATTATTTAAAAAGGATTTCAATAGAAACATGTGTTTTATTAAATAATCAATTATATTATTATCTATGGCAATCAGTTAGTTTTATCGGCGTTTCACTACTCTCCATTAAATGTTACAATTTTGTGAATAAGATAATATTGCTGTTTTTCCTTAAAAATTTGTAAAATTGCATAAAAAAAAAAAATGTTTATTCTTATCTCTTTTATTTAGATATCGTATTTTTTCAACTTATATATTTTCCCGTTTTTATCAGTTCTAAATAGATGATATAGTTACTTTTTATAGAATCTACAAAATTACAGGTACTATAGAGGAAGAAATTTCAAAATATCAGCATTTAAGCCCAGTGAGACTATTTCAATCAAAATGAAACTTACATGACGAAGTTGATGAACTGACAGACACTGCACTGTAATAGTAGTTAGCTACTGGTATTTTGCTTACTCACCCCGACGGTTGTGTTTATAGTATTCGGAACGTTTTTATTGATTAAATCGATAGACAAAGTAATTATCTGGCTTTAAAATGCCATGTTGTGGCGTTCTAACATACAATATAACTTTTTGTTAATTTATTAAGAAATATTAAACAATGGCAACTTATTAGGCTAAAGTTAGAAATATGGTTGATGATGAAAGTGATTTTAAAACAACTTAACTTATTTTTGAAAAATCTCGTTTTAATGAACATTATACCGGTGCATAGCAATAGAGTTACTCTGTGCATGATAAATAAAAGATTATTTTTTCATGTCAGTCTCAATTTTATTCTATCTATTTCACAATAACATACTAGTTTCAAGTAGCCACATCCAAACTAATTAACTACACCGTTTTATCTATTTAACATGACCGTTGTACATCATCAAAACTCCTTTGCAATTTGAATGTGTATTTACTCCAATGTGGGTGACGCCTTCCTCCAGAATAAACCGTGTTTTTTAATGCCTAGAAATAGGTCTTACTATGTGCTTGAATCCTTCCTCAACTCTTTGGGGAATCACTTCATTTTGGGTGCAGACTTAAACGCCAAGCACCAACAATGGGGTTCCAGAACCACTAATTCTCGTGGACGGACATTGCAGTCTGCACTCAACTCCCGACGCTTTCATCTCCTGCCTCCTGATTCTCCTACCTACTGGCCAACAGATCCTAACCGTAATCCTGACATCCTCGACTTCTTCATCCACAGCGGATTAGGCTCCCTGAACTATTCCGTAACTCGCCTTGATAAACTATCCTCTGTTCATAGTCCATTAATCCTAAATGTATCCATAACTCCTATTCCGAAACCTTTCCCGCCGTCATTCATTAGAGGCCCTGTCAACTGGAACCTCTTCCGCGAAATCCTCACCAAGATTTGACCTCAGAGTACCTCTCAAACCCAATGACCTTGATGATGGCCGTATATTCCTTTACAACCTCGATTCAACAAGATGCCTGGACTGCCTCCTCTCCCAAAAAATCCCGAAGAATTCCTAACAAAAGCCATTTACCACAACACTTTATCTTACCACACCTTATCAACACCAAACGCCGAGCCAGATCATTATGGCAACGCACCGCCACCCAGAAGATCGCCGCTCTTACAACTTTTTTTGTAGAAAATTAAAGCGGGATAAAATTAACTTCCTCCCAAAGCCATTACATTTCTTGCATATATCTACAACTGTATCCTACGCACTACATATTTTCCTCTCTTATGGAAACATTCAACTATCATCCTTTTCCTAAGACCAGGCAAACCTTCTCACAGCACTTCATATTACAGACCTATTAGCCTGCTCCCGATCCTCTCTAAAATTTTCGTAAAGCTCCTACTAAAACGAATCCTAGCTAAATTTCAAAATTTTCAGTCCGGTATCTCGGCTTTTTACTAGACAAAAGACTAACGTGGAACCCACATACAAGACTTAGAAGAAAAGAACTCAACCGCAGATTCGGCCAGTTATACAGACTACTAAACAGAAAATATCATCTTACAGTTGACAACAAATTACTAATATACAAGACAGTACTGAAACCTATATGGACCTACGGACTTGAACTGTGGGGACAGCTAAACATTCTAACATCAAACGCATCCAATCCTTCCAATCCAAAGTCGTTCGAACAATAGTTAATGCTCCTTATTACGTTACCAACTGTACCCTACACCATGACCTTAATATTCCGTTTTTTTTTAGACCTGGTACCATCCAAATTCTCCAAATTTCATTAGAACCTTACTCATCATCCTAACCCTCTAGCACAATCCCTATCCAGCACCACCCATCCGTACAATCCTCCTCGAAGATTGAAACGGCAGTGGCCGCGAGACGTATTGTAAACATTTAAATTGGAGTTCTGACACTTGTCAGATCCTCCACTCATGTACGGTATGTTTGTGGCTACAGCGCCCTAACTCAGCCTCCACTGGCTCAGACCAGTGATGCGGCTGAGATAGAAGCGCTGGGATCTTTTGGATTCCGCTTTTTTCTCCACAAGTGGAAGGAAAAGTGCGTGCTGGGGCCCCTTTAGCACTTGTATATATTGTATATAACTATATTGTTTGTATGATGTTTATTTATTTGCCAACTTGTTATTTATCTGAATTGTAGGTTGTTTTGATTTGTTTTGTTTTTTATTTATTATTATTTTATTGTATATATATGAATTTATTTATTTTCTATTTTATGTAATTTGACTATTATTATTATTTTCTGTATATATAGCATGAACGTGGTCTCATATCACTATTATTATTGTTCATTTTGTAACAAATTATAATAAATATCAATAAAAAAAACTAAAAATAAAAAAAAAAAACTATGTGCTTGAAACGAAATATTTTTAATTAATAACAATGAAACATGTGTCTACACGAAACGTTTTATGCTCCATATGCTTATAAATATTTTTACTTTCACTTACTATATATAGTAAGGGGAAGTATTGCGATCGTGAAAATTTTCGAATTCCAGTTTTCAACGGAAATACACGTTTTAGGGTCCCCTGAGTCCAAATAACCAAGTCCCGCAAAAAGGTCTGTGTGTGTGTGTGTGTGTGTGTCTGTGTGTGTGTGTGTGTGTGTGTGCTGTGTGTGTTGTGTGTGTGTGTTGGTGTGTGGTAACTCCCGGGCGGAAACGGTAAGTCCTATGAAACTGAAATTTCATATTTAAGACAACTATACGCCCGAGACGTGACAAAACTTTTTTTCATCAAAATGAGCCTACCAGAAGAGGCACTTTATACCATGCATTTTGCACCTTTTTTCGATTTTCTCAAAAACGGTTCCGACTATTTTGATTAAACTCGCTATATCGATGTAAAATTTAATGGGCTTTAATATCATGTAGGTTTTATTTAGATAAAAATGGTCTGACAGGGCTTAAATGCCGATATTTTAAATTGTCTTCCCCTAAAGTACGTTTAATTTTGAGGATTCAATAATAATAACTAGATTATCTTGTTAACGCTGATGAAAAACTGGTAAATATATAAATTGAATAAATTCGATACCCAACTAAAGGAGAAAACCGAAAAAATATTTTTTTAATGCAATTTTTCGTTTTTGAACATAAGAGCAGTAATATACATGTATGATATACCGTTGGAAAGCTAAAGATTTTAGAAAAATTATCATCTCATACACAAGCTTTTAAAAGTTAATAGAGAGTGATGAAATGAACATAAAAATAACTGATTATTTTAGATAATAATATAATTGACTTTTAAATCAAACACATGTTTCTATAGAAATTTAATTTAATTAATTCCTTAATAATTTCACGTATTTTTATCTCTAACTGTATTTGAAAATTCTTTCATTGATTTTAAAAATGGAGGTAAGTGAAAGTCGTGTGTTGCCCGCACCAGATTTTTATAAATATCTTAGTATTGTGCAATAACAAATATTTAGGTAATAATTAAGATGAAAACTATCCTAGCTTTTAAATTGGAATTAGGTTCTCTAATTTCAGAGTTTATCGCAAACATACATCGTGACAAGAGATTTTATATAAAATATATATATATATATATATATATATATATATATATATATATATATAATATATATTTGCATTGCCAAATATTGTCCGGTTATAGTGTACTATATATTGTGAATTGGAGGAATCATTATTACAGAATTCCACTACATAAAAATATAATAAGTTGTGATAATAAACTAATAAAAGGACAAACATTTTAAACAAGTAAGTTATTTATTTATTTAAACACCCTTCCTTGCATAATATGCAGAACGGGTGGTGACAACGTCTAGTCGCTAGTTATAGCAATAAGTTGACGTTGCCAAAAATCGTATTTAAGATTGTCCGTCTTCTCATTTTTAACAAGTAAAAAGTAAGTTAATGAATAACTAATCATAATTAAAAATACATTATCTTTTAAACATTTCGTCACACTCATTTAACATAAATCAGCCATTATAAAATAATCATTATCCTCAAGGTTATGTTTTACAGCTCCAATATCCCAGGAATAGCTCCGGTTTTTATGCTAGTGATTTCATAGAAACTCTATTTTTTTAAAAATCTCTACAACCATAGCCGTTGTAGAGTTGTAATGAAGTTTCCAACCACAAGAAAAAAGTTTTATAACAAGCTGAGTTTCCATCAACTTCTTTTATAACTTCGTCAGATAACTCCGCCTCTCTCTTCTGCTTTGCGATATTGCTTTTTTTTTTCCCCCGTTTTGACTTTTTAATTCGCTTCATCAACAATGTAACGGGGTTTACGGTGTTGAAGAATCGAACAAAGTTGACATTAGCAAACTTCTTAAACTCTGGAACTAATTAGCGTGTTCTCGTTCTTCAGTGTTGTCGTTATTGGAACAAAAAAAAAGTGTTACCTGTTTTGTAAACAAGCTCATAATGCAACATTTTAAAGCTTCCTATATTGATTACAAATCCGGTACTCGTTACACACGACTTGCACCTACCTTTTTTTCTTCTTTATAATTCCTTAGGGAAGCTTGATGTTTCTCCTTTTTCTGCATATTTGCAATTTAAGGAATTATTTCTGTACATATTATTACTTTTTTATTATTTACATTTTCATGCAATGGATCCGGAGACGGGGCAGCTACCTCCGTTGTCAAAATCAATTTAAGGATTTTTAAATAAAGTTAGACATTGTGAAGGTAAAATTACTTTAAATTTTAATACAAACATGTGTTTTATTAAATGATCTATTATATTATTTTCTATAACAATCAGTAAGTTTTAGTTTCTTTTCTTTTATAATTTTTTAGGAAGCTTCATTCAATATTTCGTATTTAAATAAGCACTCATTAACTTACATTTCTTAAAATTTTTTTTTTCTTTAATAACAAATTTGTTTTTCCACGTGTCGGAGTTTCGTCCTCATCATCAAGACTTTTATTGTCATTTTCACGCACACATTTTTTTCCATTACATAGCTTACTCCTATTCGTCCGAATGATGTCTATTTTTCAAATTTTTTTTCAGAAAATAAATTTTAGTTTATTAAGATTTGTATCTTAATAAACAGTGAACTTCCATTTGAAAGCTTCTCTACATGTGTTTCATCCCATTTTATATTTCACTCAAATTTACTTGTTGTGTTCCATTATACAGTTGTGAATTCCAATAAATAAATAATATATATATATATATATATATATATATATATATTATATATATATATATATATATATAATATAAAAGCAGTGAGCAAATTTATAAATTACCTTACTTACTATTATATCTTTTCTTAAAGTTCATCAATTGTTGGTCATATGGGTTTATGCTATTTCTATATTTAAATTTAGTTCTTTTTATCTTCACTTACTATATATAGTACGGGAAAGCTATTGCGATCGTGAAAATTTTCGAATTCCAGTTTTCAATACACTTTTAGGGTCAGTACTATACATATATGATATACCGTTGAAAAGCTAAAGATTTTAGGAAAAATATTATCTCATACACAAGCTTTTAAAAGTTAATAGAGAGTAATGAAAAGCCAAAAAAATTAACTGGTTATTTTAGATAATAATATAATAGATTTTTTAATAAAACATATGTTTCTATAGAAATTCCATTTAATTAATTATTTAATAGTTTCACGTATTTTCATCTCTAACTGTATTTGAAAATTCTTTCATTGATTTTAAAAATGGAGGTAAGTGAAAGTCGTGTGTTGCCCGCACCAGATTTTTTTATAATTTTTTAAGAAGATTTATCCAGTTAATTTCAATTCAGTTATGTTTTTTTTTTTTTTTTATTCATCTCCATTACTATTTACAACTTTTATGTAAGAACTTATGTGTAAGATGGTGTTTTTTTTCAGAAATCTTTATCTTCTCAACGATATATTATACGTTTATATTACTATTTTAATGTTAGAAAACTAAAAATTACATACAAAAGGATTTTTGCTCTTTTCTCTTTTAGTTGGTTGTCGAATTCGTTCGTCTTTTATATTTACCAGTTTTTTTTATCAATGCTAAGAAGGTGATATAGTTAATTTTTTCGAAACTACAAATAACCTTTCAGAAGTTTTAAAATATTGGTATTTAAACCATGTCAAACTATTTCAATCAAAATGAAATCTACATGGAATTGAAGCACAGTCAATTTCACATCGATATAGCGAGTTTTATTAAAATCGTGAGAGTTGTTTTCGAATAAATTGTAAAAAAATGTAAAAATTCATTCAAAGTTTTAAGCCAAATGAATCTTTTACTGATTATTGTTTTGTTTTTTAAATTTTACGATAATTTATTTTTATTCACCATCGATTATGAGCCTTGAAAATTCATATTTTCAGTCATTGTTACTCAATATTTTAAGAGTTCTTTATTGCCTTTTTAAGGGGATCCCGTGGCTGAGTGGCTAACGCGCTAGTCTCTCATGCTAGATGTTCTTAGTTCGAATCCCAGTCCCGGCGGGGCTTTTATGAGGATATATATGAATGGGGATTTACTCACAGCCTCTCCAACGGGTATGTGAGACCCGTCAGCCAAATGGTGGCCACTCACAAAAATAGGCGTAAGGAGTGATGACCCTACCCTGTAAACTTTCATCTTGAATCGTGAGTGTATTCTCCCAGAAGATTATACCACGAGGCCAAGGGCCCACTCGGAAAAAAAAAAAAATATATATATACTACATTTTATAAAATCATACACTATTATAACAAAAAGCTGTACCAAAAGTAGAACAGTCTCTTTATTAAACACACAATCATACACGCATATATATAGGATCATTTTGTTATTTATGTATATCATCAAAGAAATGACAGCCCTTAATCTGTCAATCATATATCTTGCCAAAGGTCTTTCAATTCAGATTGGGGCTTAAACCTACTTTTTCTCCTGATTCATCTGTAATACTTACTCTTTCCTCTGTTCAATACTTCTACATTCTACAATCGAGAATATTTGAATTATTTTATAGTTATGTGGGTTGGTACATACATGAGTTGAATTAAAAAATAAATATTTATTATTAATTTTGAAAGTTATATGAGCCGTAGCGCTATCTCTGACTTTCTTGGTATGGAAATACATTTGATGTATTATTTTCTGATTCAGTTTTGTTTATTATGAGGCATTTTACTAGTAATTATTATTAAAGGACGAAGGCTATTTGTTGTTTAGTTTTTGTTTATTATTTTGTTTGGTAACGTTAAAATATGTGTTGGAGAACTAGAAGGGAGGAAACATAAATTTCATCATTTGCGCCTTCCCCTGCCAACCATAATGCTAACCATCTTATTCTTTCCTTTTTAAAACATGAAGCTAAATTTCATTTACTGACCTATTATATATATAATATATATATATATATATATATATATTATATATATAAGTGTTTCTATGTATATGGGTCAGTCAAGCTCGAAAGTGATAAGTAGTATGAAACAGAAATGTTATAGTCCCGTAACCGAAATAGGTACCTCAGGAGTCACATTACATCATAGTTTGTACTTTTTTGCGATTTTCGCAAAAACCGCTATAACGATTTTTATTAAACTCGAAATATCAATTTCAATTTTTTTGAGCTTTAATATAATTTAAGTTTCATTCTGATCGATCAGACAAAATAACGATATTTTAAATATTCTTTCTCTAAAGTACATTTGATTTTGTATATTCGAAAAAAATTAAGTATATCATCAAGTTAGCACAGATGAAAACGGGTAAATATATAAGCTGAAGAAATTAAATATCCCCCTAAAGGAGTAAAGAACATACATATATTTTTATTGTTATAATTTTTAAACATAAAACTGTAATTTAAATGTATAATATACCGGTGGAATGCTAATTATATTACAGAACAATATTATCTCTGCACACAAAGTTGTATAAGGTAATGGAGAGGGATAAAAAAAAATCTGGTGCGGGCAACACACGACTTTCACTTACCTCCGTTTTTAAAATCGATTAAAGAATTTTCAAATACAGTTAGAGATAAAAATAAGTAAAACCATTAAAGAATTAATTAAATTGAATTTCTATAGAAACATGTGTTCTATTAAAAAATCTATTATATTATTATCTAAAATAATCAGTTATTTTTATCGGATTTTCATCACTCTCCATTAACATCAAACGGTATATCATACATGTATATTACTGTTCTTATGTTCAAAAAAAAAAAAAAAAATTGCATTAAAAAGATATTTTTTCATTTTTTTCCTTTAGTTGTGTTTCAAATTCGCTCAACATGAACATTTAGCTCTTATTTATCTATACTAACAAGAAAGTATGGTTATTTTTATAGAATCTATAAAATTAAAGGTACTTACAGGAAGAAAATTTAAGATATTGGCATTTAAGCAGTATTAAACCATTTTAATGAGAATAAAACCTACACGATGTTAAAGCCTATTACATTTTACATTGATATAGCGAGTTTAATCAAAATTGTCGGAACCGTTTTCGAGAAAATCGAAACAAGTTGCAAAATGCATGGTATAGAGATTCTTTTCAGGTAAGCTTATTTTGATGAAAAAGGTTTTGTAACGTCTCGGGCGTATATTTGTCTTAAATATATAATTTCAGTTTCATAGGACTTACCGTTTCCGCCCGGGAGTTACCACACACACAGAGACCTTTTTGCGGGACTTGGTTATTTCGACTCAGGGGACCCTAAAATGTGTATTTCCGTTGAAAACTAGAATTCGAAATTTTTTGCGATCGCAATACTTTCCCTTACTATATATAGTAAGTGTAAGTAAAACTGATAAAACTAAGTTATTGTTGTTGACAATGATAAAATCGATTATTAAATAAAACACGTGTATCTATGGCAAACTGTATATAATTCTTTACCCTTTATTCATCTCTAATTTCATTGAAAAGCTCTTAAAATTTTGTTTACGAATGGAACATGTGAAAGTCCATATGTTTTTGTTTTGTATCATTTTGAGATAATTTCCTAAACAATTTTTCATTTAGTAATATAAGAATCTGTTCTAATTAAGTCATCGGTGATAGTGATCAAGTACAACATTCATACAATATATACAAAACAATAACAACATTTATTATTATTTTGGATTAGGAGATCGAAAAAGCCGTATTAAACTAGTGAAGCGCCCCTGCTTCGCACGGGTGAAATTCGTATGAGACGTCATTCATGTTTAAAAATCTCTTTCTCACCAATTAAGAGTGTATCGCTTTGAGAGATTTAGTTTATCGTAACGAAAAGTGTAATTAGGAAGAAAATATGTTTATTTTATAATGTCTATTATTATTATATTTAATCATCGGCAGAAATGAAAAAGATAGTAAAGTTAGTTTGGTTGTTATTTTAGAGTGATACGTAGATGACGGAAAAATTAATTATCCCCTTCAAAGAAAACTTGATTGCTATGTATGCATTAAAAACGAAAGAAACAACTATGATTCCTATCCTTTTAGGCATATAACACGTTTCAAACAAAGTGTTTTGTTTATAGTGAAACATCTGGTTTCATGAATTATTATTAAATTTGAAATAATTAATAACAATATTAGGTTGTAGGTGTATGACTACTTACCACTTACGTTAACAACTTCTAAAATATTGCGTACTAAATGGAAGGATATAACTTAGACGATCCTGTATATTTAAATTTTACTTATAACATTTACCAATACCATAAGTCTATGGGCTTCTAAGAATTTTATATTTACTTCTACGATTTCTTTTATTGCATATTGACTTTTATAAAAACTTGTGCTTTCCTTCTACTTCTCCTTTCACTATCTCATCTGTGCTGCTAAATGTAAGAATATAACTTGCGGGAACCTGTACGACTCGCAATATTTTAACTACTATAACCTCCTTTGTTCTCGATTACGTATGTTTATGGGCTTACAACAACTTTATATCAACTTGTACTTATATTAACTTTTCTAAAATCTTGCGCTTTCCAACGGTATATTATACGTCTATATTACTACTTATATATTTAGGAATAATTTTTTGATGAGTTGGTTACAGATAAAATTTTTTCCAGTTGAAAGAAATGCTAAATTGGAACTATTTTACTTATAAACCTTCAGGAAAAGAATGCTCTAAATGGTGGTTAAAACCGTATCAAAATCCGTCTTGTGGTTTAGAAGGAAGTTCGCAAAACCGAAGTTTCGTTATCATTTTATGTATAGAAAGAGAAACGCAGTATGTCACGATAAATATTGATTTTTTTTTTTTTTTCATCATTGAATTTTATGTGATTGGTTACTTGATTAGATGAATTTAAAAGACCAAACATGGGTTTTGAAAAATAAAGGAAGTGAGAAATTCGGACACGGGTAGCTAGCTGGCTGAATGAAAGAGAAAAATCGATTTGAGGGCCGTTAGGATGTAATCGGAGCCGGGCGATCTGTCACACCTTCCCGCCACCAATCAACTCCCCTCGTCCCCTCTCTATGTCTCGACCTGCTTCTAGCTAACTTTGTAAACACTATACTAGTTAATATTTTAATACAACATGATTACATCCTGATGATACTATCGGAATGATAGTCAATTTCTACTATATTTAAATCTATAGAAGAAACGTTTTGATGTATTGACGAGTTGGTTTGGTGATAGTTATAACAAAAGAAAAAAAAAACTGTTGCTGGCATCAAACAAATTTCACTTACCTCCGTTGTTTATATCAATTTAAAATATCCCAATACAGTTAATGATGAAAGTAATAAAGAGGTAATTAAATTGATTTACGGTTTTTATAAGTCTCCATTAACTTTTACTAGCTTGTGCACATTACCAATCTTATGTTAAATTATTAGTACTGAGATAAAATTTCTGAGTAAATCAAATGGAAAACACTTATATCTGAAGTTCTCTCCATTACACTCAACAACAAATAACAAGAGTGAAAGAGCACAGCAATAATTGAAAAAAAAAAGTAAAAATATAAACTCCACAGCATTGGCACAACATAGTAATCAGTTAAAATACAATTTTGATTTTGAAAAACCTACAATTTTGGAAATAGAAAAAAAATAGTTTTAATAGAAAAACAATAGAATCTATATATATATATATATATATATATATATATATATATATATATATATATATATATATATATAAACAAAAATATAACAATTCCATAAATTAGAAAACAGATTCAAAGCAGCTTAGTTCTTACTATGCAGATGGAATAGAAAAATTAAAATAGTAATACTTGCATTGTTGACCTATTTATAATAATAATTCTCTTTGTACCTTATACAGTAAATAGTATGACCCTAATCCATACGGAGCCAAAGAATATGTGAGTTTAGATGGTTGTTGTTCCCTGTTGGTTATTTTTTTTTAACAATTTAACATAAATTATTGACAACTTTTTTAATAAAAAATGGATATTGTAACTTTTAAACAACCGAGGTAAATATAATTTGTATGTAACATTGTTATGTGGATGTTTGATAATGTTTTTAATTAGTATATAAAATAGTTAGCTTTTGATGTTAGTTATGAATTATTGATGTGTTTAGTGAGTCCTGATTGATGATGGGGAAGGCTCCCGAAACGTTGACACGTTAAAGTTTATTGAAATAAATGTTTATGGAAGACAAGGAAACTAACAAATCAGTTGTAACTTCATTTAACGCAGTAGCATAAAAAGACGTTAAATGATTAAAAAAAAAAAAAAAACTAACGGAAAAAATAAATCACAATAACTTAATATACATTTTTATAATTACAAATTATAAATACATATTTTTTTTTTACAAAATACTGGATTGAGAATTCTAATTACAGAAATATAAAAACAATAGACCTCAACCAAAAGGCATATAAAGGACAAACTATACAATACCTCCTTATTTAAATTTTTTAACATATTTTGATAGTCGGACTATGTATTTCGGTTAAAAAAAAAACAAAAACTATAAAGCATCTGTTAAAATCAGTTCAGTTGTCAGTTTGGTCAAATAAATCTTTAATGGATCAAAATGTTCTTATAAGAAAATAAATGTGAGTCCTATAAGATATACTGATTGTTATAAAGATATGGATTGACTGGAAAAACCTAAGATTTTTTCGTTTCCCTTCGAGATAGACAAGAAATAGGTAAGGGGATACCTACACCTGCTTTTTTATCTTTCCCTAAAAGAAATAAAATCCTTTGAGTGCATATATTTCATCTTGATAAAGCTCCAGCCCTTTCTCAGCAATACAAATCCACCCCCCGTTATTGCCCTTTTCCCTAAATCCATCATATTTCTTGTGTGCAAGAGTATTGTTGTAAATGTATTAAATTAAGGTGCAATTATGGATGTTACCAGCTAATTATCAATAAATTAAATTGCGTTTTTTATACAGGTCGTTAAATTAAGGTGCTATTAGGAAATGTTACCAGCTAATTATAAATTAATTCAATTTCGGTTTTTCTCGGTTGTTAAATTAAATGCATTGTATATTGGAAATGTCGAGGCTATGAATTATAGTTTCAAGTACCTAGAGCTTTAATTATAAATTTCAAACGTATAGGCATGACTACAGCTCTTTTTGCAATCATCTTTATTTCCTTTTTATTTTATTTTTTAGCCGTCTTCCGAAATATTAAGTTTAATTTTTATTAGTAACTGCCTTAGCCCGTTTCCTAACAATTGAGACGTTGATTTCCAAAAGGTACTATATCCATTCCAGGAAATTTTACAAGAAGCGCGAAAATCTCTCATTACTATATTATTAAACTAGCTAATTTGGGTCTTTTTGTCTTAAAATTTAGAATTATTTTTTTACTATAATAATAACATCATATTAAAGTTATGAAATGAATTTTTTTAGAATGATTTGGAACGAAAATAAATGCGTAATTAATACTTTTAGAAAATGACCGCATTTCTAAATCGTCTTTTTTAAGGACTTGATAATTCATCAGATAACATCAAATAGAATATTTAGATAAAACTAAATGATCAGATTACAAATATGTAAAAAAATCAATTTCGTAAAAAATGTCCTTTAGTACCTTTTGGAAATCAACGTCTCAATTAATGAAAGACAAACGGCCAATCACCACTGCTAATTTCACAAAGCTATATCTCTTATTTTTCTTAACCAATTTCAATAATTCTTTTGTTGCCAATTTAAGTCTTTATCGTACAATTCTCTACTATGATATCTCTATCTTATTCGTACGGCCGACACACTTAGATAGGTCATTCGAGTCCTACGTATCTAAAATGTAAGACCTCAAATTTTAAGAAAGGTAGATTGATTACAAAGGTTTATTATTGAAAATAATAAAACAACATATTTTTTTAACAAAATTAATGCATAATACGACAACCACATAAACTCTTCATTATTTCTATTCTTATACTGTCTAATCAAAAAATATTTTTTGATATACAGTCAGAGAGGTAGGAATATGAATGCTTTGTAATACAAGGAGCAATGAGTTTTGCTTGAATGTAGTCGTGTGGCTAATTAAAGAAGATCTCTTATCATTTGTTTTTAATCGCAGTCTGGGTAGACCTGATAATAGAAGATATGTAGACCGAACAGATAACGGTGATTCTTTGTTAAGGAGTGCAAAGTTTTATATATGTCTTATTAGTAATATCTAACTCTAAGAATTTCAACGTCGTTCTAAATAAACTAAGGGTTACTTTATAATGTTAAGAATATTCCTATAGAAAATAATCGGTATACTGTGTTAAAGCAACCCAATTAAGTTAGGCAGCATCATTTTGTTTTGATTTGCTTATAAATAAAGTGTATCGCTCACCCTCTCTGGATTGAGCTTGTATTTTGTTATTAAATTTAAAGGCTTCAGTTCCACTCCATATTTGCATCTGCAACTTCATAGATGTGATAGTTATTTGTAACTTTTGATCAATTTTATTTTATTTTTTTATGCATGATAAATCTGTATTCCAAGGATAGGTCTTTTGGCTGCAGGTCTATAGCTTTCGTTGTGATATGTATTCATCATTTTTTTTAGTCCAGGAGCCAGATGCATGGTGTACTACCTTATTAAACATTTATCTAGAAATATTTCAAGAATTTCTTTCTACCATACTTAACACAAAAATAAGTTTCTCGCGATCCTAAAACTCTTACTAAACAGCTAATTAATTTGACGAAGTGACCAATTACATCCGATTCCCTAACCCATCATACATGCCATAAGTTTTTGTTTTAACTGGACTGTTATAGCTTGAAAATGACGGAAATACATTTCTTTATTTTTAGAAACTCGAATAATCACCACCAGAAGAACACACGTCCAGCGAAACCACGTGGAGGCTGGCAGCTATACGTTAAGATGGCCTTTGGTGACTATTTCAGTGCAAATTGTCTTAAAATTAGACTAAATTGAATTAATATTAATTATATTGTGCAATATGATTGTGGATTATACGATTTTGTTAATTTATATCACTTTTTAGTTTTGCTTTTAATTGAAATAGGTAGAATTTAGTTATTTCTTCAGCTAAGGAGTAAAGAAATAATACATTGTTAATTATGAAAATATTTATGCAATAAAAAAATAATTGTAAATAAAACGTAAAAAGAAAAATTGTCACCGTAAGATAAGTATTAATGTTAAGTTGTGAAAATCAAAAATTTAAGTGTTCACACTTTTATGATGAAATAAATTGAATATATTTCTATATTATGAATTCTTAGCTCGTTAAAATCTATGAATACACAATTTTTATCTTATAATATATATCAAGACAAATTAACTCACTATGATCCCTAAAAATGATATAAATGCTATTATTTTATTTAATATATGAATATATTTAATGTTTCAACAACTTTTTTTTTTATGTTTGCTCCGTTTTGTTTTAAGAGTACTTTCCTCATAAAAAGTAAATAACAACCGATGAAAACTTTTGTTAAATTATATTACAAATTTAGTTTATACACTATATTTATGTACTATTTTTTTTTTATTAAACATTCATCATGAATTTTACGCTGTTATTGTTTTATAAAATAATACAATACGACTTTTATTTTCTCCTTATTTTACATGTGTATATCAGTTTATTTATTATTTTAATTTCGTATTTTTACTACCTGTCAGCAGTGCGTAAGTATCTTTGTTAGGTTAAGACTAGATTATTTCATTTGAATATCTAAAGAATTTCACGGAGCGTTTCTTTTCTTGAAAGAAAGAGTGTGATGATTATTTGTCTCCTCCGCCCTTAATGGTGGTACTTAACGGCTTCAACGACCCTTTTAAAAAACGATGTCTAAAACGTGCCTTTTAGGAGGAATTTAGGTATTCAAATCATGATTTCTTAATGCAGTGGCTAAGAGGAGAACTCTAGTGACTTTTTGAATACTATAATACTTCTTAATGATCAAGTCATCAAAATCGAAAAATGAAACGATTGGTCAGATAAATCTACCAACTCTGTTTACTCTAATTACTAATCGTTTTATATATGTATATATATATATTATATATATAATATATATATATATATATATATATATAATATATATATATAATATATATATATATAAAAGAAAAAAATCCTCAAGATATTATTGATACATAAAATAGATGTTATTGATTTATTTATAATTTCAAGTGATCATTTTGTTTCCTCGCAAAGTGTCAGGAGAGTTTAATGACTTTTCCTGAATCTAACACTTGAGTTTTCTCAAGTAAACAAATAATTACTATCCCAAAAGAGTAAGAGAAAATCACACGTAATACAAAATCAGATACGACGAAGATTAAGTTGGAATTTTGTGTTCTACTTAAGGAATTAATTACTTTTTAACAAAGCCAAGAGTTTTTTTTTTGTAACGCTTTGTTAATTAATAAATTTGAGTTCGGAATGCCAAGAAATTAGCCAAGTCAACTGTAGTTATCTACTACTATATAACACAAACTATACAAACTAGGTAACTATCAATTTATTTAGTTTTATAATCAGATGAAATGCACGTTTAATGTTATTTATCACATCTCGCGAATAATTCTCTCTTCTGTTTATTGAATAAAATGTGATTTTGCCTCGACAAGTTCTACGTTTCATCCGTAACCAGAAGATGAGGAAAATACATATCAACAGTAAAAACTTAAAATAAGCTCGATATAACTATATTAAATTCTTATTCCATTGTAAGGACAAGTAATATTTCAATCTTTGAGATTTTGGTATATGCCATACGGGAATCATACAAGCTAGCTTATTTAATTGTATCATCCTACACTCGAATATTTAAAAGTCAGATATTTAAGGAACATAGTATTAGTTGGCTTTGCCTAAAAAACCTGAAGACGCTTCACTCCATCCAGTAAAGTTGAGGCGAAAGCCAGCATTTGTGGTTCCAACACATGCAGTGGACTTAGAAATCTTCAACTTTAAATACCTCAACAGTAGTTTGTTCTCAAAGGCCTGTACTGTTGCACTATTTTGTTTTGCAATATTGTTTATTTGTTACTTGATTTTGAACAATAAAGGAGAAAAGATAAAAAAAATTAGTCATTACCTTTTTTATTCGGGCCTTTTTTACGGTGATATCAGTCCGAATAAAGAAAAAAAACACATTGTTATCTACTAATTCTAGAACAGAGCTAGAAAAACAAATTAATGATAAACCTTCCTCAAGAAAGAAAAGTGAGAAAAACCTATAATACACTAATGCTTCCTACAATAAAACAGGTCGGCAATCACGTAATATTTTTTATTAACTGCTGATAGTTTTTTGATAAGCTTGTTCTTACGTGGTTTCAAAAACAAGACAACTATAGAATGTTTTGTTATGATGATACATAGATACATTAGAACGTAACTGGAAGAAGTTTATATTAATTAAACAACTATCGGCGAGTGGCACTATGATTTAAATGGATAATGTATTCAACTTAAATATATTGTAATTATCTGCAATGAAGGCATTAAAAGAAAGAATGGGACGGGGTAACTGAGCGGGTTGCTTTAATCAGAGGACCAAATAATTTGAAACCATATAAATACGGGTGCGATATTCGGTGCTGGGGGGCTTTTATTTCAGAATTTATCTCACATCCTTACCCCCTGGCGAGAAACCCCGTATAGCCTAAAATATAAATATTGACAATTCAATACAAGATTTGAAAGAAATTGAGATAAAAAGGAAAAAAAAACCTATCATATTCAATAACTTTATTTATAATGGAAAACCCTAATATCACAGGGTTAAATCAATGAATAGGAATTTTTTCTCGGGTGTAAAAAAAAAACAACTGAATAAAGTTCCAAGAGGTTGTTCGGGAAGAGTGAGCTGTTCCTTCTGTGACGAAAGGGTGGGAGGAGAGGAGGGTGGTGAGGAGGAGATATAAGCGAGGGGGGATGTGGGGGCGCGGCAGAAATGCAAACAAGGCTTGAGAAAAAAAGATAACTGAAAGCGAGGCACGTCTTCTACGCCGCCCGAGTCTTCTCCGTTTAAGGCAACTCCACTTTTCCTAGCTAACGCCTCACTAAACTAAACTAAAAGATTTATCTTTATTTTAATGCCAGAACTCCCACAAAACATATCAATACGCAAAATACGTCCGTAACTCAGTTATTTTGAGGATGTAGAAAAATATGTATTGAGTTTTGGAATCAGTAAAGCGCTATAAAGAGAGAGAAAAAAAAAAGGTATTCTATATATTTAAGTCACAATTAATAGATGTAATTCTGCCAATACTTGGTTATTATTAAATATTAAGAAAATCCGAAAAGATTTTCGAGATCATGATACCGATATGAACCATAAAGCAAATTTATTTGCGTTGACAGGATTTCTCTTTTATATTTTCTCGCCCCTCATGCCTAACCATGCCATGTCTCCTTGTTTATAAAATCCCATTTGCTTATTGTAAACATTTTACAGGTGCAAATAAAAGCATTATTAAAATAAATAAAAAAATATATATATATTTTCTCGCGGAATACACATTCACTCCCATAGTTTGATTGTTGTGTACTATATAAAGTATATTTATGGATTATGCTATGCTATGTATGCCTAATTAAATTAATTTAGCTAAATATTAACTTTAACATAATTTCAATTATATTTTTATTTGTTAAAAATATACACATCGTAAAAATGTAATTAAATATAGTAAATTGCCCTTCATACACATTGATTCTGAATTTTATATCATAGTAGTCGGAAAACAACAATAAAAGAAAATTATAATGAAAACAATAAAATACTTTAAAATAATGAAAACTGGAAAATAAATAAAAATGATTGTGTATTTTAGGGTATAGAAAAGCTTATAGGATCTGCGTTTCAAGATATTCGTCAATTTGCCTTCCTTCAGTAAAGAAATATGATTTCCGAGAACCCTTTCTATTCCCTTACCTAATATAGAAGCAAAATCATTTCCTATAGGAACTCTCCTCTCTTCTTTTAGTGTAATATATATATTTATCTAAATATAGAGATTCATTACAAAAAAAAAAGTAATATGTCATTTTTCAAAAATTACAATAAATAGGTTAATATTGTTATTTTATTAAGATATTTTTAATTAAAAAAACTCTATGAAATTCCTGTTCACGATATTTTTTTTTTTCAAATCAATAATTCAGTTTTTAAGATGTAGCCAAAATATTCTGGTGACACGGGGCCGTGGTTATACAAAACCAGCAATGATGTTCAGCTTTGATGGCTTAGTATCACCTTCAGCCGGATTTTCTAGGTTTCTTTTCATTGAAATTTCTCTCTGCTGGTATCAAGGATACCAATATTAATAGGTGCAGTTAGTAATATTATAATAAATAAATAATTTAATAACAACCTGGAAAATGATTTATTATTATTACCCTCAGCTATTTATATTTATAATTTTGAAATTTTATAAAACAACTAGTATGCTTAGTAATATTAGTCATAAAATTTAATATCTGAGATTAATAAGAGTGAACAAAAAACAATTATGATATAACTTATTTTAATGATAAACGTTGATTTGGCAATTATTTTCAAGATTTTTTTTTTATTTTCATCTGATCAGAAGCTTGTATAATCAACCTTTAATTAATCCTCGGGAAATAGTTAATTTTTGTTGACATAATACATTAGTTGAAGCTTGCTGCACCCTGCTACTACTCTGGGACGGGAAGTAATTTTCCTCGAGCTAGTTTAATTAAATGAAGTACCCGAAGGGATGTTCCGAGACCTGCTCATCTAATGAAATTTCCACTTACCGTGATACCACTATCAGTATAGCTGTTCTTTTAAACTCAGTGAAAAACTTAACCTCTTGCTTCTATATATCAACTTGAAGACAACTAACCGTAAAATGCCGTAAAAATAAAGTTTTTTGAAATTATGTAGTTGAAAACCATCCTACAAAAAAAAAAAAAAAAAAAAAAAAAAAAAGCTTTCAGTTAAAAAATATAATGTTTTTTTTATTAATAAATAATTGTAAGTCAAGAAAATAATCTCTTGAAAGATTTACGTTTTTGCATTAATAAACAAAAATCAGAAGAACAAAAAATTTTTATTCAGAAATGATATAGCTACAGTTGACACTTGTAATTAGGGAAGGGATAAAAATCTGGATAAGAGATCTTTCTGGAATCAATTTTTTTACCTCTTTTTTTTAAGTTGTGTTTGCTGATTATCACTTTAATTCAGAAAAGAAATATTAAAAAACTGAAGTTTACCTCTATTTTTGTAAAACTCGTTAAGGCTTTTGCACGGAATAGAATAAAAAAAAAATATCAGAGATTCTTTTGACAGAGACGTATTATGTATTTACGTATTTTAGATACGTATTTCCACTTGTTTATTTTTAGTATGCATTGGTTGTTTATTTGGAATCGTAAAATCTGTGATTTTTTTTTTTTTTTTTACTTTACGTTAATAGTTAACATTTCTTTCATAATTGCATCTTGATATATTTTTTTATTTAGTGATTTTCCTTATTATAAAGGAGAAACGGAAATACCTATTTTTCTATTATTTCTCTGTATTTTTACTTTCACTTACATTTATGATATTTCAATCGTCTAGATTTACGAATTCTTTTTCTTCGGAAATCACGTTATAGGATTTTAAATTCCCCAAAAAGGTTTGTGTGGGAGTATGGTGTCAGTCTTACTCTTAAACGATAAGTGGCATGAAAATTAAATTTCATATTTTTGGAGAGTGTATTTCTGAGACATTACATAACATTTTTCCAACAAAATCGGTGAACCACTTTTTCCATACATTTTTTACGATTTTCTCAAAAAAGCCATCGAATTTGACTAAACTTGTTATATCAATGTTAAACTTTAGTTGGCTTAGATACGATTTAGATTTCATTCTGATTGAAATGGTATGACTGGTCTAAATTAAATTAAAATTATAACAAGATGACAGTAATAAAATATGGTAACAATCATGAAATTTTTTTCTCTCTTCATATCGTTGTTCACACCTGTCAGAAGCTACACGTATCTGACAATCAGCAAAATGTGCTGTGCGAATCGAGATCAGACACGGTAGGCATGGGGAAGGAAAGTGCTCAGCAGCAAACCTTCCAAGTTGTTAATTTAGCAGACGAGGCCGCGCATTCAGCTTCTCTATAGCCTTCTTCTGACTGGCATTTCAGCTATTAACATATTGTTAATCAGTCTATTGTCGTGTCCGTTAAGTTTACTCTGAAAACGAGAATAGAGTGTTTGTATATGTTGTTCAACTGTTGGTTGTTATAAGTTCGTATGTAGGGTTCTGTTGTTTACGTACCAAGGAACTGTCATTTTAAGTCTTGAAATTTCGGATTGAAATGGTTGAGTTTTTGTATGTATGTATTTCTTGCTGAACCAAAATATCTGTGAAGCGTAAGTCCATATTGGCTTAAGAAGGTATGTGTATGTATTCAGTTCTGTCTAATTTTTAATTTTTATGATTTAGATAAAAGAGAGTATAGTACTAGTACTTTTTGTCGTTTTTTTTTAAAGTAATATACTTTTAAACTAACAATTACATATAGCGTATATGAGAATATATAGCGGAAAATGTGAATTAGAATAGAGAGAGAAAGAAATAAGTGGTGAAAAGAGAAGATAATCAATAAAATGGAAAAAACATCATGACTTAAAGCTTGACCTTCTCTAGACCGAAACGTCTGCACAAAATTAAAATAAGTGTTACTTATTTGTGTATATATTTTTTTTTATTACAGGCCTCCCCTCAACTATTTTTTTCCAATGACCTCTACCCAATTCAATACTATTTGTTCTAACAGCCCCTAAACTTTTAAAAATTCAATTTTTTATAATTATTTTATTATACCAGCGATATATTCTTTTCACGGCCATAAGCAGGAGAAGTGTTAGAAACAAAGATATCTTGGCATGATATCCATTGTTCTGGTAAAGTGGCCCCAGGCTAAAGTGGTAGAAGAGAATACTAGATAAAATTTCTCCCCAAGGAAGCATTTCGCCGGCTCCCCCTCCCCCCTTGCCTCTCCCACCCCCATTCCTTTCCGCTCTCAGCTGTGAAGAGGGCTGACATGTTTTCATAGGAGAGGATCTGATAGGGTGGATATAAAGGGAAGCCATGGGCAGGGAGACCCAAACCTGACAGCCAGCAAAATGAGCGTCTCCTTCTGCCTCTGTCTTTCCAACATTCTCAATTCGATCTTAAGCATTATAACTACCTAATCGCTCAATTTTTACCTATTTACTTTTTTTTTCCTGAAAATCTGCTAGGAATGTGGTGTAAATAGATATATTTTTCCATATTAAAACAAGCTTAATTTTCTTTCATCAGCCTTATTACTATAATTAACTATATAATTCGTCAATATTTGTCGACGTTTCGGGGTTTTTTCTCCATCATCAAGGACAAAATTGTTTAAAACATTTTGATTTTAGTTACATTTAATAATTTTTTTTCTATATCTATATATATTTATTTTTATAAAGTCATTAATTAAATAAAATTTTCATAATATATACTTAACTATAAATTAATTTTTTTGTTAATTACTTATTTATATATATTTTTTTGCTAACAGCAAAAAAATGCATTTTGATGTTATTATTTGTTATCTCATAATCATCAAAAGAATTATATATTTTTATTCTATACCAAAAAATAAATATTTCATTTCTTGACGTGCCATTATACTAGATATTGGTTAATTGATTTAAGAAAAATGATTGAGCATAGCTTACTCACTTATATTATTTTTTTTTGGTTTATTGTTTTAATGATGATCCTTTTTCTTTGTTCAATATATACTATATTTTGTGTCCAATATATTAGCAAGAAATCATTAGACAAAATATTGGCAAATGAAGTAAGAAAAAAAAATAGAGGACATCCCAGTTTTATCTAACTTAAAATGTTCATTTCTAGTGAGAACTCGAATGTGAGATTTTTTACGATCACAATACTTTCCCTTTTTCCCTAGTTAACACTTTCATATTTTGGTAAGAGAAAGATAAAAAAAAAAAATGTTCGTTTAATAAAAGCATAATAAACACTGGAAATTAAAATTATTATAAACATTAAAATATTATGACTGACGAAGATACGAAGACTAAGGAATGCTGTCAAACTTCTTTGCTAGGAATATAGTGCATTCATACAAGTGACCGTGACTCTTTAATCCATTTCTTCATCGCATTTGTCTCAGATAAGAGAGATCGCCAAATATCATAATGGAGTGTCATTTCATATCATGCTAGGCATGCGAAAGAATCTACACAACTATCTACTATATTGGCTTAGCTTGATTCAGTCTCTTAATGATCAAAAGGTCAACTTTACTCAAATTTAAGTCAACTGCATCTGTCATTTTTCATATTTTATCAAGTCTTTCTTTGTATATGTAAATTTTATATTTAAAACAGGAGAGGTAGATTATTTACTATATAGAAACAATCGTTTAGTCTTAGCAATTTTGATGATGAATTGTTGTTTCTCTAAGAGCTTCGCTATATTGCTAAACTTTGAACCTGTGAAGCGCGGGTTCATATAGGTTTAACTTGGTTAAGTTTAATGGGTTAGGTATAAGTTCAAGCGTGTGCCTATTAAATTTTTGTCCATTTTTTTGCATTAGCGATTTGGGTTGAAGATTCGTTCTTTCCTTTAATTTCTTGGCATAATTTCTTTTAATATTCGAAGTAAAAAAAAAATTAATGTAGCATAGAATTAAAAAATGTGGTCGTATGGAATTTCATCATTGGCACTATAATTGTCATAATAACACAAATAAAAATAATCATTTCAAAACTAATTTAAATAAATTTTAAAACTCCTATCCAGTAAACACCGGAAGTATGTACAGAACTGTGCGCATATTACGTTCAATTAACATCACTAGGTGATGTAGATGGCATGTTGAAAATAGGAATTTTCTCTGTTCTTATTTGACTATGCTTATAATTTTTTGGCTATTTTGGGATTTTTGTTAGTGATTATTGTTGACTTATTTTTGAATTATTAGCAAGGTAAGTCTTTCTCGTTAAATCTTTAAAAACTTTTATATACAATTAAATCTTAAAGATTTTTAATACCCATGGAAAAACTATTACTTATTTATATAGTATTTTAGTAGTCGAAAATAGTATCTGTACATTACTTTTCTATCAAAAAACGTTTTATCATTCCATCTAGATTAGAACCCACTCTTATTTAATATAGGAATTTAAGAAATATAACAGTTTGATTCCATAAAAATGGTTTATAAAAAAAACAAAACAAAACATAGATATTAATTTTTGATATTCTATCGCAAATTACTATAAAATACGTGAATTTATTGTTGTCAATACATTTTCTTTACCTGCGATTATCCATCTAAGTGATGTGTTCAGGATCTATTGAAGCTTCCAATTTTTCTACCAACCTGCTGAAACTAGTACTCCACGTTGTAAAAGCACAAAACAGAACGATCCATCTCCTGATTCCATATTCCAACCACAGCAGACGTAATTGAATAAATACGTTATCTGCCACATCTAGATTCCGACCCGGGATTGAATTAGGAGTTGGAGGTTTCACATGTTGAACTATCTCACTTCTGTTTACTATCTACTGAATAATTAAATGAAATTTGTGTATTTTTGCGTATTTTATTTGTTTGCTTGCTTACTTACAAAACATATCCAGCAAAACAAATTAAAAATTCATAAAAAACTATTACTCAACAATTTATTTTTAAATAAAAAAGATCATGATTTATTTTAAATACTAAATTTTTAATGTTCCAAATATTAATGGATATCGTTTTGACATACAAATCAACGATTAATTGGGTTTATAGTGATTTTTAAGTTGTTTTTTTTCTTTTCAAAAAGGTGAAAAGAAAAAAAAAACGTGCAGTTTGAAGTTAAATAAATCACGGCAAGAAAAGAGAAAACCTTAGACTACGTGAGGAGGAAACTTGAACTTCCATTTACCAACCCTCTTTTCACTAAGTTTAATAGTGAAAGCCTTCAGTGAGGGGAAAAAAATTGACGAGGTATCCAATCTCAGTCTTATTGCAGGGGATATATTCTAAATTGCATTCCTCTGATCCTTCGAAACATCTTAATCATTCAATAATTGGTTCTCTACTCTTTCAAAATTTAAGAAAAGGAAAAGTTCTGCAATGAATATGTCTAAATAAAAAAGAAGGGAGATTGTTCGAGTGTCCATTGTTCGAGTGTTCAATAGAAACACGTGTTTTATTAAGTATTAAGTGTTTATCATATTATTATCTACGACAATAAGTTTATCACTCTCCATTACCTTTTACAATTTTGAGTAAAAGATACTATTCTTTCTTCAAATCTTCAGCTTTCCAACGCTATATTATACATCTATATTACTCTTTTTATGATCAAAAAATAATATTGCATGAAACAATATTTTTTCTCTTTTTTTCTTTCGTTAGATATAGGATTCATTCAACTTATATATTTTCTTTTTTTTTATCAACGCTAACAAGATGATATGTAAATTTATTTAAATATACAAAATTAAAGGTACTTCAGCGGAAAAGAATTAAATTGAAAACGATGTCATCAAACATATGATCTCACTGAGCGGCAGCAAGACCCGATGTTTCAAAACATACCGTGCAAAAATTGAAAGTTCTTCCGCACCCACCATATTCTCCCGACGTGTCTCCAACAGATTACCACCTGTTCAGGAATTTAGACAACTTCGTAAAAGGAAAACTTTTTGAAAATGATGATCAAGTGAAAAGTGCGTTTTCAGATTTTGTTTCACTTCAAAGCTTTTTCAGTTTGGGAATAAAAGAGTTGGTGTCACGTTGGGAAATATTTGTAAAAAAATAAGGTAAATTCTTCGAATAAAATTATCATGTTTTCATATCGTATTTTTAATAAAAATCCTTTACCTTGAAAACGGACATTTCATGTGACACAACCCAATATATTGCAAGCAAAAAAGCATTGGACAATTTATTTTGTCTCCAACTTTAGTATCCTCTGTTTGTAAGCTCCTATATTTATGTTTGGGATTAATGGCACTCCAGAACTTTATGCAAATTCGCAAATTAGTTAAGCTTGCATTAACTCGTTGAGCTGCACATTCGTCATGAGTTTGTTTTGAAACATTGCCTCCGTCTAAAACAAGATAATAAGTGATAGATTCTGTTCAATTTTTACTTTCACATACCTAAATATTGATTGTAATAGCCCGAAAGGGCTTAAATGCCTATAGTTTCAATTTTCTCTCTCGGAAATACCTATAATTTTGTACGTTTAAAGAACTTAATTTTTGTTTCTTTGAAGATAAGAACAGTAATATAGATATGTAATACACAGTTAGTAAGTTAATGATTAGAAAAATATTATATCATACACAAAGCTATAAAATGTAATAGAAAGTGATGAAAAGAGGATAAAACTTGTTGATAAAAATTTTATATTTACATATTATTATTACTAATATAATGCATTATTAATGTCACGCTTTTACCATTAGCAAATAACCATCATAAGGACTTCAAAATAAACCCGTCATTATACTGATTTCCTAAAATACAAGAGGAAAATATTCCAATTTATTTGTAAAAGTGTTAATGAAGAACAAATCGTTTGTGTTTTTAAGTAGTGGAAACAATGCTAAATGAAAAACGAATCTCCGAACTGTCTTTTCATTAAGGAAAAACATTTAGAAAATGGAATAAAAGGTGAAAATTGTTTGGAGGGAAAAAAATATTAAAAAAGGAAAACCTTGAATGATAAAATAAAAGAATAATAACTCAACCCAGTTTTATTCATTAGCTGAGAATCATTTCCATAGATAATTATCATTTTTTGACTCGTTCGAATAAATCCTAATTAGGGCAACATTATTTATTATTTAAAAGTTTTCAATAGATATTATACGTTTTTTTTACCATACATCTCTAAAAAAAATCTAACGTGAACAACATAATACATGTAAATTACATTTATACAATTTAAGCATCGAATAGGACTGTTAAACGTTACTTGAGTATTATAATAGATATTATTATCAGTAGATGATAACAATTTGACAAAGCTAGTTTGAGCCTAAGTATATTTTTTATAATGTGATAATATATATATATTATTATGTATGAAATAAACAGGACAGATTAAAGGATCCTTGGAAACGGCAAAAGGCTGAAACGTAGGAGAGAAAAGAGAAATAAAAACATTGTTCAGTGAAAAATTGGATATTTTTTTTATTTAAAAAGAACCTAAAAATAAATTTATTCACTCAAATAAATTACATAGATAATAAAAATTAAAAAACAGAATATTAAAATTTGTATAAAATAATTAGTAAATGACATTATTGTCGCAGAAAAAGAAAAAACTGTAATACAAATAAATTTAAGCATGCATTAATGTCATCTACTAGTTTTGTATACAAAATTTAATTTTATGACTTGTTTGTCTTTTTATTAATTTAACGTCACTTTTTTTGCTACTACACCTGATCAGATGATGATACAATAAGAGTCCTAAGTTTTGTTGATTCAGGTTTAATAAAGATAGGAATCTTAAAAGAGTACCTGGCATCGCACAGGCTTGGGGAAATCATTTCACGTTCCTTTCAAACTCCCTTTTTACCCACTTTAAAAGTCCAAGGCCCATCTGCCGGATTTGAACCCGCCCCTTGGGTATACAATGCCTGTTGTGCTAGCCACAGGTTATTCCATTTACTGTTATGTTTTTTCACTGTGAGGTCATGATTATGAGAACAAACAATTATCGAAACATAGCCAAAACTTTTTATCAACTGGATGTTTATTTATGATCACTGAATTAATATAGTTAGGAAACCACGTAATTCTGAGTACTTTCGACACCATTGACATAGGCTATTTTTAATTTTTTTATAAATGAACTTTAAAACATTAAAAATAAAA
Organism: Piezodorus guildinii; assembly: GCA_023052935.1. Taxonomy (NCBI): domain Eukaryota; kingdom Metazoa; phylum Arthropoda; class Insecta; order Hemiptera; family Pentatomidae; genus Piezodorus; species Piezodorus guildinii. The sequence goes on from CM041292.1 coordinate 64,884,029, forward strand.
TTATTGTTCTCGGTTGGTTTTAAGTAATCTAAACCTCCCTTCTAACATTATAAAAGAGGTTAGCAACTCCCTAAAATAATTAAAAGCAAGTAAATTACGGAATTGTAGAGAATTTCGAATACTTTTGACACTCACTTTATGTATACTTGTATATAACCTATTGTTTATAACTTGTATATAACTTATTATTAATAAAAATTTAAAAAAATCTTGCAATTTACCCCTTTCTCTCATCGCTAAGCATCATTTTCTCGTTAGATTTTTGATATACTCGTATTGACGATAACCAGTAGATAAAATAACAGTTGTATATTAAAAATTTATACATTTTTATTTGATTTATTCTTTCGATTTCGGTTTTAATTTTGTATTCTTTTTTTTCAGCATCAGCTTATTTTAGCATATTATTTTAATTTTTTTCCAAATTTTATAGTTTAATATCTTATTTCCCTAGGGTGCCTAAACAGGACAAGTATTTCAAGTTTTTAAAAGAATTTTTGTTTTTTAAAATTAAAATCACCTATGTTGTGGATTGCCTGTATCAATAAAAACTGTACTATGATTATGTTAAAATGATTTGGACTAATCACTATAACATCTGGGGCGATCGTGAATAAGTGGTTAAGTCAAAATCTTCCATTTTTCAGGGGAGCGAATTGCAGTTTTACGTAATACCCAAAATATAATAATTAACAAATATGAACATACAGCTTTCTTTCCACCTGAAATTTCTTCCACCAAGAAATTTCTTCAACCGACTTAACACGACGTGGAGACGGTTTGAGCTAGCGATAAGTTGAGTTAACTCATTTTTTGTATAACTCAAGTTATCTAGTTTTCCATGACCGCCACAGATATTATATCATTATATTGTATATAATATCATTATATGATCTATAATTATATCATTATATTATGTATAATATCATTATATGATAATTGTGTGTTATATTTTATCTTATTATGTTGCAGTTGCTGGAGGATATTGGCGGGAGAGAGGGTGAGGCGTGCGGGGCGAGATCTCCGTGTGGACCCGGCCTCAATTGCCACTACAACAGTGCTCTCGAGACAGTCGGTCTCTGCAGGGGTAAGCTATTCATTCTATATATTCAACAATATTACACAATAACCTACTAATAATACATAGCCAACGTAAATTCTTTTGATATTTGCAATAACATACATAAATATTTACACATTTAAAAAAAAAACATAATCAAATTAAAACTGACCAATAACAGCCTGTAGAAAGAAGTAATGAGACATAAACAAATAGATAGAAAAAAAAACGTTTTTCAACCAAATGCACATAAAAAAAACAAAAAAAAAACGGGACCACTATGCATTTCATACGGAACTCTGAAACAAAGGGTATAATATTTACTTTAGAGCAGTTGTTGTAGTTGGAAAATGTAAATTATAATATGTTAATACTAATAGAATGAATTAGTCTGGGTGGAAATCAGTGAATGAAACAATTAAGTAGTTTCAACTATTTGTTTTCTGCTAACGTTTCGACCCCCATTGTAGGTCTTCATCAGAGCGTATCGAAACGTTGGCAGAAAATAAATGGTTGAATCTACTTAATTGTTTCATTCGCTGACAACCACCCGGACTAATTCCTTTTAGTTATTCTCAACGGTCAACTAATTATATCCACTATGATATGATAATAAATATTTTTTTTAAATTATATTTTATTGAAATTTACAACTGTATACTACAATACATCAAGTAAATATGCTTATAAAGATATGTACATGAAAAACATGAAGAGAACTGCCCATTGGCAGCACTCTAGTAACCAATCTAAACAAGAAGGTTCGAGGCCATCTTCTCTTCAGACGCCTCGTTGGATTATCAGGGATTGTAGAGAAAGCAAGGATTGAAACTAGTGGATTAGAGTGGGAATGGAGTTTGTCGTGGAAGGAATGATACCTGGTACGGGCCAAATCCGCTACATACGGAACTTGGAGGTCTTTATGAATGATTTTGTTCGTGACAAAGTAAGGAGCGTTGAGGATTTTACGAAGGATTTTGGATTGTAAGGATTAGATACGGGAAGAATTGGATGGTTTAGTGGAGCCCCATAGCTCAACTCCGTAGCTCCAGATAAGCCTTATGATTGTCATGTAAATGAGTCTTTTGTAGTTAAGTGAAAGGTTAGAGCGTCTGTTTAGTAAGTGTTGGAGTAGCCGAAAACGTCGAGCAGTTTCTTGTCTTTTCAGTCCTGTATGCGGATTCCATGTAAGGCGTTTGTCAAGCAGGAGTCCTAAATAGCGGATCTGTTCAACCGGGACAAGCGGAATATCATTAAAGGAAACTGTTGGGCAGGATGTCATAGGTTTTCGACGAAGGGTAAAGGTAATTTGATAGGATTTATTGGGATTGATTTCAATTCTCCAATTCTGACCCCATACCTCAAGGTCTCTGATGTGAGATTGGAGAGTTTGAGAGGCGATACTAGGATCATTATGAACTGATAGCACGCGAGTGTCATCGGCATAGGTAGAAAGGAATGTGTTAGGATGGGTTGGGATATCAGCTGTATAAACTGTGTAAAGGATGGGTCCCAGAATGCTGCCCTGAGGATAATAAATATAATAAATAATTAGGGATTATTATATTAAAAGGATTAGCGATAGGAGCCTCTGTTCTTCATGCCAAAGTATAAATCAGTATCGCCATTGCCCACAAGGTTGCCTTTGGAGAAGATGAAAGAAGCCGGCGTTTACAAGAAATCTGTCTTAAGAACTATCCAACATTATAAAGAGACCGGTCAATACACGGGGAGACATGGTTCAGGATGGCCAAGCGTGACAGTACACCCAGAGGACAGATTTATTGTTATGCAGGCCCTGAGAAATCGTAACAAGAGCTGAATATGGTGAGATGTGTGGATACGGTGCGTAGGAGGTCGCATGAAGTGAGCCTTTATTGGAGGGTAGCAGCCACCGAGCCTCTCTTGACGGCAGCGCAACGGGCAGCTCATCTGAATTTTGCATTAAATTATCGGCACTAGAAAGATGAAGAATGGAGCCATGTACTCTTCACATATGAGTCCAGATTTTTCTTTTATACTCCAGATAGACGAGTAAGAGTGGAGCGAAGATGTGGCGAACGGTTTTCTCAGTATTGCAGGAACGGTACAGTCCGGTGAAGGTGCTGTATTGTGGTGTGGCATTCGTTCCGGTGTATAATATATGACCGCTTTATCGAATTCAAGATTCCAAAGGACTGTAAATATTTGTCATATTTTATAATTACTAATAGTCCATTTAGAGCAACAAATTATAACACCTTCATAATTGATAAAAACGCAAAGCATGTTTTGTTTTTCTAAACAGCCGTTTTGGAGCAATCGGAAAAGAGGTTCGACCACGATCTAGCCATTGCTTGCGAGTATTCGTATTTCGCCAGTAAACTCACTTTTCATCACAGTTGGCAATTTTGCGACAAAATCTCATTTAAAAAGGGATTTTTTATACATTTTTACTAACTTCTAAGCTCCTAGCTAATTGCTGAGGAGTAAGTTAGTTAGGAACCAATGTATTGCTCTTTTTCACCTTCCTCATGGAGAGTATTAATAGTATCTTTCGACACACCATACCTAGCAAGTTTGCGTGTTCTTGAACTGCAGAACCTCATTGATGAAATACAATAATGGTCACACAGAGCCTGTTTCGGGTTCCCGAACAGGGAATTTCATATTCACTACATAGATGGCTGCACTGCCATCTTGCTGCCTGTTACAGAACCAGAGCGCCCCCAGCGGCCGCAAAAGGAAACAGAAGTAGCAGGTCCCGGCTGGTTGTGCCAGACAGTTGGCTCTAGTTTTTTCTCCTGTGGTCCTGGTCCCTTTTACCAAGGAGTAGAAGAATTTAGAATACCCCCTGACCAAAGGGGAGGAGAAGAGTAGAGAAAATCAAGTTCACCCGTTCAGTGCATCTTCACCATCAGATTTCCACCACATAAGTTAACACACCTTTTGCAATATTACAACTTACTAACCTCTAACCCGATGAACGTCTGGCAATAAAGTTTTAATGTACCAATTTTTTTTTGTAATATAATTAATTTTTTTCCATAATGTGTTTCTTTTATCTAGGTCCAGCCTTCTTTCATTTAGCTCAAATTTCAATACAGTCCACTGCCATACTAAAAGGAGTGATCATCTTAACATTTAGTTAGAGGGGATTACTCTAAACAGAGCCCTTCTTTCTTTCCAATCTCAAAAAATTCCCAGACAATAATGTATAATTTTAAAGTAATTACCGTTAATACGACCTTAAACCCAGAAATTATCGTAAAAAACCACCTACTCTACTTGACTATTAGTCTAGAAATTCATATTAACAGACAAAAATGACTATTTTTCCATGATTGAAATTTGTACAATGACGTAACTAGGCAAGAAAAAAACAATCAAATTCAATTTTTCTTCTTCACTTTTAGAGCACTAAAGGTCTCATTGTAAATACATTTTCCTAAATTGTTCCTTAACCTCATTTCTCTTTATAAATTAAAAAAAAAATCTTGTGGTATTTAACGTTTTTATATTAAATTTTTACAAAACAGCCAGTGTTAAATACCTTTACCCAAAACTTGTTCTTGGTACTCGTAGGAGCCTCATCATGTTTTAGAAATGTTTTTGAACTCGTCCAAAGATTAAGAATTACTTAAAAAAAAAAAAATATGTGAATTGGTGAATTCCCAATGGGTCAATCTTAATTTAATCAATTGAATTGCATAAATTAATGATATTTAATCAACGATTTATTAATTAATCATATTTCTAGTCTTGCTGTCTATCATTTTAAAATTAAATATAATTTTTTATTAAGTCATTTTATGATCTAATTTAATTAATCATTTAATTTCTCTAGGAAGGTTTGTATAAAGGATCTTTGTAATTTAATGTAAGAGAGAAGAGTAATCTAATTAAAGCTGATGCTAACCACATACCCTGAGTTAAACGGTATAACTATGTCCCTTAACTGACGGCTACAATTAGTTCAACTCCTCAACGTAAAACCATACTCATTTTAGAGTTAATTAGGTTAGAAACTATATTGACATGCGAATTAGTTGCCGAGCTAATTGAGACTTTTAACGAGCTCTCACTGAATGAGATGGAATTCTCTTCTTCCTTTTCCTTTAACAATGAAATTAAATGCGTTCATTTCTAAATGCTAATTTTATCCTCCTGTTTATTTAAAAGACACGTCCTTACTCTAATTAGGAATGAATTGAGGTCATTGTCAAGAAATATTTTCGTTCAAACGTTGGCGAATATTAATTGATATATACCATTTATGTTTAAAGCATAAAATTTGAATTCTCCTTTTGATTTTAGTGGTTATTCTTTAACTCTATTTATTTTGACAACTTAAATTAATTGAAACATTTAATTTTCAGAAATCCAGATATCAGTAACCAGAATAAATGTAATTATGTGGAATCTACTGTCTGCATATATATTTTTACTTTCACTTAACTATAAAATCACTAGTCTGCTGTGCTCCGGGTCCTGGGTTCGAATCCCGGCTGTGGCAGAAATATTATTTATTCTGTTAATTCAGTCGGGGGGGCGACCCTAGGGTATGGAGACCCTCCTGGGACAGACCCAGCCTCTATAAAGTGGGTACCCAAATTAGTTGGGGAAAAACCTGGCGGCTGAGCGTGATTAAGGTCTAATCACCTCATTGCACTGCCGTTGGCCTAGAAACAGTACGAATCTCTATATGTACTGAGTCCAAGACTCTTCATGGGTTGTAGTGGTACAGGTTTTGTTTTTGTTTTTGTTTTTTTAACTATAAAATATGTAGAAGGGGAAAGTATTGCGATCGTGAAAATTTTCGAATTCTAGTTTTCAAAGGAAATAAACGTTTTAGGGTCCCCTGAGTCCAAATAATCAAGTACCACAAAAAGGTGTGTATCTGTGTGTGTGTGTGTGTGTGTGTGTCTGTGTGTGTGTGTGTCTGTGTGTGTGTGTGTCTGTGTGTCTGTGTGGTAACTCCCGGGCGAAAACGAAAAGTCCTATGAAACTAAAATTTCATATTAAGGACACACTATACTCCCAAAATATTTCAGAAACCTCTTCATCAAAATCAGCTAACCGGAAGATCTACTTCATACCATGCATTTTGCACTTTTTTACGACTTTCTCTAAAACAGCTCTAACGATTTTGATTAAACTCTATATATCGATTTAGAATTTGATGAGCTTTAAAATGATGTAGGTTTAATTTTGATTGAAATAGTCTGACAGAGCTTAGATCCGGATATTTTAAATTTTCTTCCTCTAAAGTACCTTTGATTTTTCAGATTTCGAAAAATTTGGAACATCATCTTTTTAGCATTGATAAATAACACGTAAATATAGAAGTTGAACGAATTTTACAAACAATTAAAGGAGAGAAGTGCAAACATATTTTTTTATACAATATTTTTGGACACAAGAATAGCAATATAGATGTATAGTATACCGTTGGATAGCTAAAGATTTTATAAAAAATAGTATCTAATCTACGGAATTTTAAAGGTTAATGGAGAGTGATGAAATTCCCATAAAACTAACTGATTGTTTTAAATAAACATATAATACATTATTTAATAAAACACATGTTTCTATTGATATTCAAAATAATTAATTCTTTAACAATTTATTTGTATCTTTAAAGGTACTTAAAAATCAGTAAACTGATTTTAACAACGGAGTTAAGTGAAAGTCGTGTGTTGCGGGCACCAGATTTTTTTTTTTTTTTTTTTATATTATACTGTTTAGGTTATGAAATAAATGTTATATTTTCATAATATAACAAAAAGAAATTCGGAAAACAAGAAATGGTATGGGCTGTAGTATAGTTGCACAAATCATTATCCGTATAAATGAAAACAGTTTCAATATGAGAACATGGATCTGATATGGGTAATACCAGTCAGTTAAGAAATTTTATCAAACTTGCAAAAAGAAAACCATTCAGACAACTAGGGAGCTTGGTCAACAGTTTCAACTTGCTATCAGGCCTCCAATATCCGATCAAACTATTCCAGATCCACTTGGAAACTTGGTCTAACTTGTTATGCCACTGTAAAGCACTCAACAGTTATTTTACAAGAACCTCACCGGAGATTGTGTATTTATTCTGCAAAGCTTGTGAGTATGACAAACTCACTTCACTAACACTTTAGAGAGTGTCGTTTTTGTCGGTGGCGTTGGTTGCATTATTGTGTTGACCGACATTTACGTACTTGTTAACCTTTTGCATTATAGACAGGGACTCACATAATAGGAATAAAACAAGAACTATTGCTCAGTTAATATGTTATGTTTCTATAGACTAATGAATACATACATTTTCTATAGAATCAAAATATTACAAATAGTATTGAAGACCCAAGTATAGAGCATAAAATATAAATTAAAAACCTATGACTGAAAAGTAGTGGGATCAGAACGAAGTTATGATCAGTGCAGTCTCTATACCATATAAATAAATATATATAACATAGCATACATTACAGTAACAATGGTTGTTTATAGCTTTCGAAAAAAATGACCTTTGGAAAATTTCATTAAGATTTGTGCCGCAAAGTGCCGCAAAACAAACAGATTAATACATGTAAATGTTTCTTGGGACCACGCAATTACTTTTTTGTTTCGGCCCAGTATTGTCCCATCCTTTCTGCATGCTCATGTTTCCGCTCTTCAGTCCATTTCTTACCTATTTTGGGCTTTGACTTTGTCTGGAAACTTTAGAGGTTTTTTTTTAAACATATTTGTATTATATTCTTGATATATTCTATTATTTATTCTCTAAACTTATTTCTTTGTACGGCTAGAATGGAATCTTAGATATCCTAATACACATAGTCTTTAATTGTAGCGGATCGTAGTATGTTTATTATACATGTAAATAGCCATTTAAAATTTTGTTTAAATAATAAAATAGCTTAATTATATTTATCAAATAGTGATATTGAGAGTAATTTTACATAGAGACATTCCTGTGCTGCTAATGTTTAGTTTTTCTTATTTTTTTTAATGTACTTTATCTTGTAGCAAACTTAACGGTTGTATTATCAAATGCAGTTGTAAATCTCAGTGAAAATAAGAATTGAGACTGGAAGATATTTTTAAAAAAATCAAATACACCCTAGATGTACTGTAATTCGTAGAAAAAAAAAGTAAAGAGGACCACGTACGAAAGGTGTAAACATAAAAAAATCGAGGAAAAAATAAACCATGACAGAAGATAGACAGCGATGATACAAAATAAATCCTGATAAAAGCCTTTGGATGTTGATGGCTGTTGATGGTTGGTCTTTTTTTTTTCTCTACAGACATTGGGTAGTCTGCATAAATATCAATAAAAATTCAATAAGGAGAAAGTGAAATGTTAGTGGGCGAGAAAAGGATGAAGAGAGGGGTTGAATATAACCTTATGAAAGCATTTCCCGAGGCCTGTATTGTAATAGCATGACAAAGTTAGAGGTTCCTTAGCATAACGACAACTTGGAGCCTCCAGCTTTCCGTTTGTTTTTGTCAAAGGCCTTTTCAAACAGAGCCCTTCTGTCCTTGTTTACGGATAATTTGTCATTACAAACTTTACTGTAAAATTCATATAATCTGTTAGGAATTGAAATATTTACATTTTTATATTTCACAACGTGTGATTTTATTTTCGTGTCTTTTGCTTTACTAAGAGACTGTCAGCTGTTTAGCAACCGCTATCCAGTGTACATATGTGATAGAGTCGATCTCGAGTGTAGACTGTTTATGTTAGTAGTCGCAAATCTTTAAATTATATCAAAATCACTATGATAGATGCTATTATGACAGGGATTTAAGCAGCAGTCGCAAAGAAAGGAAGAAATCGCATCGGATATTGCGAGGGAAGGAAGCCGCTAGAAAAGAAAAATGCAGCTTGTACATACCTGAAACAGTATATTGAATATTAAATAGTTGACCTTCTTCTTTATCTTCCACCCGTTCGCTTTCCAGCGTGGGGGAGGAGAGGAGCTTCCAGCCATCGGTTCCATCATCTCTGTTCCTGGAAAGGTTTCGCGTTCCTATTCCTTCCAGATGGCTAGCGTATCAGGGTCTCGGTCGCCTTATCGGCTGTCAACCCGGCAGACATGCCCATCTGCTGCCAAATAGCCGTGAAACAATAACAAAATTGTAAAACTATTTTATTGTCCAACGCTTCGGCCCACATTGCAGGTTTTCATCATGGCTAAAAAAACACTTCAAGATACAATATAGATGTTTGATAAATAATTATTTGTCAATCCGTTCAAAATCATTCAGACCTTTTCGCTCATAATTTTCGATTTTCATGACTTTTTGAGCATTTATTCCGCATCTTTTCCTAAACATAAAATCGTAGATAATATTTTGTTCTGGCTAATACCTTTAACGTCCCAGCCTTTTTATGTCAGCTTCGTGGCTGAAAATGTGTGCTGGAAAAATCTCTCTAAATATAGTACTTTTTTATACATCAAAGTAAAGGAAATCCAACTATATTATAAGAATGTGCTCAGTACGTTTTGTCGTCACAACTTATTTCCAAAATACTTAGGAAAGTGGTTGAAATATGTTTTAAAAATTAACAAAAAACTTGACTTCAGGCTAGTTAAAAGTTTATAAAGGAAGAGTGATTCAACTTTGATTATTTGTTCTTATATCGCTTTGTCACAATCCTACTTCCTGTCAAAATTTTGATCTTGAGAACATATTACATTTACTTTCTTTAGATCAAAGTAATGTTTAATTTATTGTATTTGGAAAAAAAAAAAATGAGTTTCAGTCACTAAATTTTATTCTACACTATTTTAATGAAAAATCAATTAAAAGTTAAATTAATAAAAGTGAAAAGATCGCCAACCTTCCCGGAAAGAGTCAGGAAGCAACTGCTGGGGATATAAAAAAATTTAAAAGCCTTTAAAGCAACAATATAGGAAGGGATGGGATAGCCGATCCGCTGCGGCTTTAAGTTGCTACGTATAAATAAATATTGTAACATGAATCTGCAGTATTGAAATAATTTAACTGTAACATAAGTTCTCAGATATATATTTCATGGGATGTGGATAGAATGACATATAATGGAAAATAAATCGGTAATTATTAACACAATAAACAAAACAAAAAAATCCAAAAATTAAATAAGCCCTAAATGGCATGAAACAGTATATTTCGCCCTCATCCTAATTATTATCAGGTTTATTTATGTTTATATAATTATTATTTATTTTATTTACACTCTAAGGTATTACATAAGTCAACAACAAACTGGCGACTCATACTAACTACCGGGTTTAGGCAGCGAGCAAATTCGTTTTCACCCCTTTTCTCAACATATTTAAGTGATGACTTAAGACTACATATACTTCATAAAACAATTTGGACAATAAGCAATCGTTAAAGCGACCCCCTTTCGATTCCCGTTTTGCCAACGGAATAACAGAATATCTTAAAAGTCCAGACACCCCTTTCTAAAAAGCTACTGAATGGATTGATTCAACCCCAGCCTAAATCTACTAAAATTACTAGTCTCTAAAATTACTTTTTTTTTCTTAAACACTCGTATAGAGACATATAATAGACACCTTTTATTCACTTGATTCAAAAGACTTTTTTTTTTTCTTTTTTTTTTTAACAGCCATGTCTTGATTCTAGCAAAGCGCTTTTTAATCATGTTTTTTTTTAATAGCCAGTTGAATCGAAACTCAAGCTCAAATTGCTCTCCACTATCAGCGATATATAAAGAAATTAAATGCTTCCACCCAATTTGTTTCCATGTTTCCATCATTGTGAAGAATAATGCGGCCTAGACCAACTGGTAGCCAGATCTAGGGACTGTATTTTAAATTGAACGAATAAAAATTAATAGGTGTAATTATTGGTGTATTAAAAAAAAAAATGGTTATAGATTAAAATTTAGATTTAGATGGGCTTTATATTTACATTTTTGCAATATTCGTCTTTTCTCTTCATTCTCCCCGCCTCGTCATTCAGCCTTGGGCGACCTTTTCTTCTTCTACGCCTTCGTTATATCAACGTACTCGGAATAGAAAAAAATGGTTATAGATTAAAATTTAGATTTAGATGGGCTTTATATTTACATTTTTGCAATATTCGTCTTTTCTCTTCATTCTCCCCGCCTCGTCATTCAGCCTTGGGCGACCTTTTCTTCTTCTACGCCTTCGTTATATCAACGTACTCGGAATAGAAAAAAATGGTTATAGATTAAAATTTAGATTTAGATGGGCTTTATATTTACATTTTTGCAATATTCGTCTTTTCTCTTCATTCTCCCCGCCTCGTCATTCAGCCTTGGGCGACCTTTTCTTCTTCTACGCCTTCGTTATATCAACGTACTCGGAATAGAAAAAAATGGTTATAGATTAAAATTTAGATTTAGATGGGCTTTATATTTACATTTTTGCAATATTCGTCTTTTCTCTTCATTCTCCCCGCCTCGTCATTCAGCCTTGGGCGACCTTTTCTTCTTCTACGCCTTCGTTATATCAACGTACTCGGAATAGAAAAAAATGGTTATAGATTAAAATTTAGATTTAGATGGGCTTTATATTTACATTTTTGCAATATTCGTCTTTTCTCTTCATTCTCCCCGCCTCGTCATTCAGCCTTGGGCGACCTTTTCTTCTTCTACGCCTTCGTTATATCGACGTACTCGGAATAGAAAAAAATGGTTATAGATTAAAATTTAGATTTAGATGGGCTTTATATTTACATTTTTGCAATATTCGTCTTTTCTCTTCATTCTCCCCGCCTCGTCATTCAGCCTTGGGCGACCTTTTCTTCTTCTACGCCTTCGTTATATCAACGTACTCGGAATAGAAAAAAATGGTTATAGATTAAAATTTAGATTTAGATGGGCTTTATATTTACATTTTTGCAATATTCGTCTTTTCTCTTCATTCTCCCCGCCTCGTCATTCAGCCTTGGGCGACCTTTTCTTCTTCTACGCCTTCGTTATATCAACGTACTCGGAATAGAAAAAAATGGTTTGGACTTCTGCTAGGCTTGGCCTCCCTTCTTACAACCATATGTTCTTTTTCATTGCCCAAAATAGCCGCTTGAGGCACATTAATTAAATTTAGCGTACTTGTTACGCGAACACACCCTACAAACTAATCACTACCTACAAAGATTCTCATATACAGAGTATTGATTTAGAAAATAAAATATTAGCAATATTATATATTAAAAAATATCTGGTGCGCGCAATACACGGCTTTCACTTACCCCCGTTGCTAAAATCAATTTACAAATTTTTAAATACAGGTAGAGAAGAAAAATGGTTCTATAATTAATTAAATTGAGTTGACTAGAAAGATGTGTATTATTAAATAATATGTTATATTATTACATACTACAATCAGTAAAAAAAAAAAAAAAAAAAAAAGAAGGAAATAAAAAAACAGGGCACTGATGACCTTAGGGTTTTGTGCCTTTAAGTCCTAATCAACAACTACAATCAGTTCCTTTAGTCCGCATTTGTCAATCTCCGTAGCATTTAATAACTTTTCGGATCATAATTTTATTTAGCTTTCCAACGGTATAACACTTTTATATTGGTGTTTTATGTTCCCAAAACAAAAATTACATCCACAAAACTGTCCACTATTTCCTCCTTAAGGCTGGTTATCAAATTTGTTTGACTTATTTATTTACATATTTACTCGTTTTTTTATCAATGTTAACAAGATGATCAAGGGATTTGTTTCGAATCTACAAAATTAGAGTTACTTTAGAGAAAGAAAATTTAGAATACCGGTATTTAAATCCTGTCAGACTATTTCAATAAGAATTAGACCTACATAAGATTTAAGTCCATTAATTTTAATATTGATATAGTGAGTTTAATCAAAATCACTGGAGCGGTTTTCGAGAATATCGCAAAAAAGTGCAAAATGCATTTTTTAAAGCAGCACTTCCTGTTGGTTGATTTTAATAAAAGAGTAGCCCTAACATCTCAGGCATATACGTTTTTTTTTAAATAGTCACTTATTGATATTTACAACTGTTTTGTACAACACATCTAGTAAATAAGCTAAAAGAAAATATACATGAGCAAGAAATTTAGAGAAGCCACCCAGCGGCAGCACTCTAAAAATATTCTAAACTAGAAGGTCTCGAGGCCATCTTTTCAGACGCCTCGGAGGATTATCTGGAATCGAAGCGGAAGAAAGAATTTAAACTAGAGGATAAGAGTGGGAATACAGTTTGTCATAAAAGAAGACATCTTGTTCGGGCCAAATAAGCAATATACGACACTTTAAGGTCCTTAGGGATCAGATTATTAGTTAATGTAAGGAGCATTGGGGATTTTACGAAGGATTTTGGATTGTAGGCATTGAATACGGGAATAATTTGATGGTTTAGTAGTATCCCAAAGCTCTACTCCGAAAGTCTATATAGGCCTTATGAAGGTGATATACATGAGCCTTTTGTAGTTAAGTGGAAGGTTAGAGTGTCTGTCCAGTAAGTGTTGAAGTAAACGAAAGCGGCGGGCAGTTTCTTGTAGTTTTAGTCTTGTGTGCGGATTCCAAGTTAGGCGTTTGTCAAGTAGGAGTCCTAAATATCGAATATGTTCTGTTAGTTTTGTTTTTTCAACTACTTGCAGCTTAATATAATGAAAAAAAAATTGTACTAAAACAAGATACATACAGCAAATATCCCTTATTTAGTAAACACGCCTTTTTTTTACTGTTTGGACAAGACGACAGTAGAAGCAGAAGACGTTTCTGGTATGAATAAAAAAAATCTGGTGCGAGCAACACACGACTTTCACTTACCTCAATTTTAAAATCAATGAAAGAATTTTCAAATACAGTTAGAGATGAAAATACGTGAAACTATTAAGGAATTAATCAAATTGAATTTCTATAGAAACATGTGTTTCATTAAAAAATCTATTATATTATTATCTAAAATAATCAGTTAGTTTTATCTTCTTCTCATCACTCTCTATCAACTTCTAAAGGCTTGTGTATGAGATGATATTTTTTCTAAAATCTTTAGCTTTCCAACGGTATATCATACATGTATATTACTGCTCTTATGTTCAAAAACGAAAAATTGCATTAAAAAAGTATTTTTCTGTTTTCTCCTTTAGTTGGGTATCGAATTTATTCAATTTATATATTTACCTGTTTTTCATCAGCGTTAACAAGATAATCTAGTTATCATTATTGAATCTACAAAATTAAAGGTACTTTAGTGGAAGAAAATTTAAAATATCGGCATTTAAGCCCTGACAGACCATTTTTATCCAAATAAAACCTACATGATATTAAAGCCCATTAAATTTTACATCGATATAGCGATTTTAATCAAAATCGTCGGAACCGTTTTCGAGAAAATCGAAAAAAAGGTGCAAAATGCATGGTATAAAGTGCCTCTTCTGGTAAGCCCATTTTGATGAAAAAAGTTTTGTCACGTCTCGGGCGTATAGTTGTCTTAAATATGAAATTTCAGTTTCATAGGACTTACCGTTTCCGCCCGGGAGTTACCACACACACACACACACACACACACACACACACACACACACACACACACACACACACAACACACACAGACCTTTTTTGCGGGACTTGGTTATTTGGACTCAGGGGACCCTAAAACGTGTATTTCCGTTGAAAACTGGAATTCGAAAATGTTCACGATCGCAATACTTCCCCTTACTATATATAGTAAGTGAAAGTAAAAAATGTATTTAATCATTTCTGTAGATTTAATCATATTTTTTTATTGTTATTTTTATAGTTCGTATTTAATAATGTCGTATTAATAGCGGGAACGTTTAACCTGGGGTATTGTGTTTCTATGGATATTGTATCCAGCTCAACTACAATTATAGACAAAAATTCTTTTCTCAGATGGCAAAATGGTATAGCTCAGTTTTTTTTTTGAGCTGAGAGTTACTCTAATTCTGGAGTGTCATTCGTTAATGAAGGTTGCAAAATGCTTTAAGCGCTTTCTCATTTAGTTGATATTTAAAAAAAAACTCTAACATGTACAGATAAAGGACCTCCCTTCTATACATAAACGAATGGACGCTCCAGAACGTTAAGGCTCTCAGTTCTTGAAAAGTGGCTTATACTGTTTTGCAATCTGATCACATAATTTTTGTCTATAATTGTAGTTGAGCTGGATGCATTAACCACAAACACACAATAACAAATTTCTTGAAAATAGACAATTTTTTATATTTTATTATTTATACTATTTTCGCTACTAAGCACAGAATTACGCCTTGCCATTTAGAAACATGTTTCCATTCCCTTACTTATATATGAAATATAGAATGCATAGTGGCGAACATTTGAGTGAAACAAAAAACTTTTGTGATTGTTGCAGATAATTTCTATTTTTATATTACTTCGTTTAAAATAATCTTTATTCCCAGATATCAATTTAAACAAAATTTAATTTTAAAAAGGTGGGTAAGTGAAAGTTTTGTGTTAGAAGCACACAATTTTTCTCTAAATCCTGAATTACCGTATTAATCTTAACAATAAAATAAGGATAATATTGTTTTAATAATGACGTCAAATTCTCTCATAGCTAATATAATGCGATGTACCATTTGAAAATCAGGAAATCACTTATGAATATTCAGGTTTCGTTTAAAATTAAACACCAAATCTTCCCATCAACTCCGCCTAACTTTATAAATCGCGAGAGATAGTTTAGAGGATTTCAAATGCTTTGCAAATTAATAGAAGGGGCAGTTTTGTATGAAAATTGACTTTACCAGTCTTAGCAATACTGTTTAGTAAAAATAATAATTGAATGACAATATCCTAGAATAAAATATTTTCTTAAATAAGACTATACTTATAAATAATTAGAACATAAATATTATTAAAAAACTCAAAGTATTTTATAATTTCATTATTAATTACTCCTATGCTATTCTTTTTCCTCACTTTTACTTTCAACTTTGACTCAATCAATGTACTAAGTCTATTGAATTTTATATAAACTTATTTACATAAGAAAGATAATTTACAATTTTATTTTAAGAATAATTAAAAACGAAAAAATAAATTAATAAAATGTATAGAATAAGATATAAAATTCTGTATTTATGGAGTTGGATACCGCTGGAAGTGTAGACTAAACGGAAAGCTAAACTCAATTGTCGGATCTTGAAGGTTCTCTGCCTGTCTCCAGACGTCGTTAATGTCGTTATGGATGTAATATGGTTTGTAAAGTTTGTACGGCAAGGTCGTGAGGTTTGAGTGGTGCAGATTGTCGTGTAGAGATTGTAAAGATAGTTTAATTTGATTTTTACAACATCGTACAAAATTATGTGCTTAAAACAATCTGGCGTGAGCTACACACAAAACTTTTTTTTAAATCTTTTATTAAAAGAGCAACAACACAATATGCCACTCTCTTGGACAATAAGTAATAAAAGAAGTTATAAAAAACCATCTATACTATATGTACAAAGTAAAATATATATATATATATATATATATATATATATATATTATATATATATATAAATGAAAAAAATAAATTAAATTAAATAATAATTGAAAAAACAAAACAAATAACCTTTACCATGTTCATACCTATTTACAATATTTGCATATTGCCCGTGAAACTGCGAATCATACCTCGACACCCACCACTATATGTAATGTAGGCATAATACGATTAGGGTTCTTGAGGAATGATATATTTTTAAAATCTTAATCAATTATCAAAACTAAAATCTAATGTTTTTTTTGAGGTACATTTCTTTTTGTTTTTGTTTAATATTGTAAATTAGACAGAACAAATGGGTAAATAATAACTAATGTTAAGAGAAAGGTAACAAAAACTAGTTAAATAAATCGAAAATTAATAGATCAATAGATTTTCATAATACTCACTTCTAAATTTTTCTTATATTTATAAGACCAGGAGATCCCAGCGCCTCTAAGTCAGTCGTGTCACTGGTCTTGTTAGCAAGTGAAGATTGTGTGAGGGTGTAAGACCTTTTAAAGAAAGTTATAGATAAAAAAAGAATTACATTGAGTTTCATCTGCTTTTATATCACTCGCTAATACCATTTACTACTTTGCATGTTAGAAAATATTTTTTTCCGAAATCTTTAGCTTAAGAGTATATAGAAAAGTATCATTTGCAGATTTACAATATACAACCAATAGTTAATTATATATTAAAATAATTTCGGTTATCCTTATTAAAAGTTTTGAGTTAATTAAAGTAAAAAACTTAATTCAGTTTTGTTGGAAGCTTGTGATTTAGATTAAATAATATAAAAATTTATGTATAATAATCAGTTAAGGTTATGTATAATAATCAGATAAGGTTATGAATAATAATCAGATAAGGTGATATATAATAATCAGAAATAAGTGTGAGCCCTATTCGTCACCTTTTACAAATTTGTATATAAAATATTTTTTTCTCAATGTTTAGCTTTCCAACGGTATATTATATTATCTATATTACTATTTTTATGATCGAAATAGTAAAAATGACATTAAAAAAAGTGTATTGTACATTTGAACAAAAAAAGTATGTATAGCCGCTTTTTATCAACCCAAAAAAGATATGTTTATTTATTTTTTTTTTTCGAATATACAAAATTAAAAGTACTTTAGAGTAATATCAAGGTACTTAAAATATCAGCATTTCAGGACAGACTGGGCTCACACTAATCCAATCAGAATGAAACCTGCACGATATTAAAGCCCATTAAAGTTTACATCAATATAGCAACTTTAATCAAAATCATTAGATTCGTTATTTATAAAATCGTAAAAAGTTGTATTATAATGTATATGATCAGCTAGTAATTATTATAGTAACACCAATTTTACTAATTTTTTTGTAAACAGAAATATAATCTCCGTTGAATAACAGTAATTATATCATATTTATTTATAGGTTTTGCTGTGAACCAAGCGTTGATCACCGATAATTTCAATTTAGTAGAAATAGTTATCAGCTTTGTAAAAACTGTCTAAGTTAGATAAAAGCTTTTCGGAATCGACTAGAAAATATAGCGGTTGGTTAGATGCAAGGGAGGAAATAGAATCTGTTCAAAGAAGTGACACTATCAATACCTGTCGGTTTCGGTTTTTGTATGAATTGCAATCTGGTCGTGATAAAAATACCAAATTTCAGAGTATGCTATGAAATCATATTAAAGAGTACACGAGGATTACACATCATTATACGTATTAAGCTAAGGGCATTCTTTCCAACCCCTTGCCTAATTTCCATCAGTATTCATTACTATATACGATTGGTTCCCAACAAATATTTTTCGCTGGCCCGTTCAACCAATCATCCCAACAGCAAGGACCCCCTAAACTGTAAAAATCTTAACACAAATCTGAATATTTGATATATCTTTAGATTTTTAGTCTGCCACATAGTATCACGTGTAGTTCATCCGAAATACCTCTGCTATTGAAACTCAGTATGATATAAATGGCCTAGTAGGGTAATAGGAATAAAAAATAACCAGGCTCTAGGAGTATAATTCAGTCCGTGAAACAATTAATTACTAAAACTTAAATCAAATTAAAAGGAGTAGAGCTATAAGGCTCTACTAAGCCATCAAATCTTTCCCGTATCTAATCCTTACAATCCAAAATCCTTCGTAAAATCCTCAATGCTCCTTACTTTGTGACTAATAAACTGATCCATAAAGACCTTAATACACCGTATGTTACTGATTTAGCCAAAACCGGCATAAATAAGGGATATTTGCTGTATGTATCTTGTTTTAGTACAATTTATTTTTCATTATATTAAGCTGCAAGTTAAAAAAACAAAACTAACAGAACAGATTCAATATCTAGGACTCCTACTTGACAAACGTCTAACTTGGAATCCGCACACAAGACTGTAACGACAAGAAACTGCCCGCCGTTTCGTTTACTTCAACACTTACTGGACAGACGCTCTAACCTTCCACTTAACTACAAAAGGCTCATCTATATCACCTTCATAAGGCTTATATAGACTTTCGGAGTAGAGCTTTGGGACACTACTAAACCATCAAATCCTTTCCGTATCCAATCCCTACAATCCAAAATCCTTCGAAAATCCTCAATGTTCCTTACTCTGTGACTAATAAACTGATCCATAAAGACCTTAATGCTCCGTATGTTGCTGATTTAGCCCAAACCGAAAATCATTGCTTTCATGACTAACTTCATTTCCACTCTAATCCTCTAGGTTCAATCCTTCTTCCACTTCAATCCCTGATAATCCTCTGAGGCGTCTGAAAAGAAGATGGCCTCGAGACCTTCTAGTTTAGGATATTTTTAAAGTGCTTCCATTGGGTAGCTTCTCTACAAGTCTTTTTCATGACTATTTTCTTTTAGCCTATTTACTAGATATATTGTACAATACAGATGTAAATATCAATAAATTTTCTAATAAAAGATACATATTTCATTAAATACTCCTAAAAAAATTAATATTTTTCATTATTTTAGGTGACGCATCTATCCTTGAGGATTGTTATTTTTGAAACGTTAGAAAATGTCCAAATTTTAGGATATTTATAGTGCAGTAGCTGTCGCTAATCAGTGATCACTAACTGTTAATTATATCATATCATAACTCCTATTAATTATATCAGTTGGGATGGCGAATTTGTCTGTGTAGAGCATTTAATCCATAAAAGCCTAGGCTTTACAAATACTTAACGTTAAGGTAATTTTAAATTATTTTCCTGGGACATCTCGCGGACCCCTTGGACATCATCCGCAGGCACTAATCTGCACATATCTAAAATGCAAAAGAGTTAAGCAGCTACTCGCAGCATGTCAAGATTTTGTCAGGTTCAAGTCATGATTCTCATTTTAAGACTCCTTAATACGGATCAGTGCTGTTTTGACCGTTGATATTGTCATTCTAACTGTTGAGCCCTGATGAATACCTTCAAGTGTTGAAAATAGAAGTATATCAATTTAATTTTATTTCTAGACTATTTATTTACTGAAATGGAATGGTAGACCAATATCCATTTTTTTGTTCACTTAACATTTTATTTACACCTGTGAAAATTACAATAAGCAAATGTGCTCTAAGGAAACATGGCGTGGACAATCATGATGGAGACAGCACCCAGTGGTGCACCTACTGACATTAAGCAGAACTGCATTTTCTGATCAGAAGGTCCAACTCCTACCCAGCCTACGCCGAGTTATGGATGGTATGTCAGTTGTAGTCATTTTTTTTTGCACAAGTTTGTTAACTTGTCCATTTAGGTTGTCGTGAAATCATTTTTAAGTCGATAAAATGTGTTGTTTTTTTTTTGTAGTTGATATACGTAAGTAAGATAGTGCTGCACCCATACAGTGTTATGTTAAATTGGATAAATAATTAAGAACCATTTCTTTTATGTTCGGTTGTTCAAAACAGTGCACGGTACTTTTGTTTATAAATAGGATCAGTGATTTTAAGTGAATAATTACTAATAGTGAACATTTATACTAGTGGATATTCGTAGTGTGGGGCTATGATGCCCGAAGAGGACAGAAGTATGGAACTGCTACAAGAGGCAGGTCCTTCTGCCTCTACTGAGGAGAACAACGAATGGGAAGTGGTAACGGGAAGAAAATGGCCTTGTTTTTCAGGAGAGCTAAGAAAAGTCACCAAAAAAATCAACAACATTGAAACTACAAACAGGTATGACCCACTTTTAAACATCAATAATACAGAAGCCTACAACCAACCAAATGAAACAGACAGTAAACAAGTAAAACCGCCTCCTATATTTTTAAATGGAATTCAAAATATAGAAGCCTTAATTTCATTTTTAAAGAAAGAAATAGGCCACAATCACTTTAATATTAAATCAACAGTTAGGCATGTGATACTTTACCCAGCCTCGCCGGAATCATACAGATCGGCCGTACGCAGTTTAAAAAAAGTGAACGCCGATTTTCACACTTATCAGTTGTCAGAAGATAAGAACCCGAGAGTGGTTATTAAGGGTCTCCATGCATCTACTCCAGAATCGATTATCAAAGAGGAATTAAAAACATTGGGGTATGACGTTTCCAACGTTACCAATTCCATATCAGCCCGAACTAAATTGCCACTAAATATGTTTTTTGTTGATATAACCAAAAATACATATAATGAAAAAATATTCGACTTAAATTATATTTATTATACCAAAATAAAAATTGAAGAAGTCCGAAAAAAGAGAGAAATTCCACAATGCTTTCGGTGCCAGGGCTTTGCCCATACCAAATCTTACTGCTACCACCAGCCACGTTGTGTACGATGCGGAGAGGCCCACGAAACATCGGCATGCCTCAAAACTAGAAATACTTCTGCCAAATGTGCCAACTGTGAAGGGGCACACCCAGCCAATTACCGGGGATGCCAGGCCCTCAAGAACCTGAGAGCACAGCGAACCCAGAAGTACCGTCCTCCGCCGGTGACTGTCGAACCTCCACCAGACTTAGAGCAGTACCCACCTCTACCAAACAGCCCTTATCAACAGCAGCCTTCGGAACCTTTCACTTTACTTCCAAGAATGGAGCGCCCGAACTGTCCTAGACCGAACTTAAAGACTCATCAGCCTCAGCCATATCCAAGATCAGGTATGAGGGAAGATAGTAGTCAGCTGGTGCAACCAGCTGGGTCTTTACCTTCCCAACAAACAAATTTATTAAATAATTTAAGTGCCCTCATCCAGCCCCTTTTGACCCTAATGAATCAAATATCACAACTAACACAAGCCCTAACTGCTACTTATGGACATTAGTTCTCTGACTGTTGGCTCCCTGTCAATCCTTCTTTGGAACACAAACGGAGTACTTCGACATAAAACTGAACTGGAAATTTATATGCAACAAAAACGTATTGACATTGTACTTCTGACGGAAACACATCTAACTTCACGTAACAAACATTACATACCAAATTATACTTTGTACAGAACAGACCATCCAGACAATACTGCCCACGGAGGGACAGCCATACTAATTAAATCTAACCTTAAACATTATCCAATACACTTAAACTCGACGGCTCAAATACAAATAACAGGAATACAGCTACAGACCAACCACAGAAACATAACAATTGCTTCTATCTACTGTCCCCCTAAATATATTTTAACAGAGCAAATGTTCGAAGAACTCTATCACTCATTTGGTAGAACATTCCTTGCTGGAGGCGACTTCAATGCGAAACATCAACACTGGGGTTCACGTTTATGCACACCAAGAGGCAGGAGACTCAAGTCTGCTGTTACCCAGTTGTCATTAAATGTATTTGCCCCCGACAAACCAACTTACTTACCAAATTCTCAGTACAAAAAACCTGACGTACATGACATATTTGTAGCCAAAGATTTGACAACTCTACCAATTACCATTAATACCGAAACAGATCTTGGCTCGGACCATTTACCGGTAACCCTGATGTTGGGGGTAGAAAAATTCTTTGCAGAAAGGAGACCATCACTCACTTACGGCGTCATGAATTGGGACATCTTTAATGAATGTATTAATGACCAGCTTACCGTGCCTAAAGCATTAAAAACCGAAAAAGATTTAGAAGAAGCGGTTGAACTTTTCACCTCAACCATTCAAGAAGCTGCCTGGTCCTCACAAGAAATAAAAAGAAGGCAAGGAGTAAGTTTACCGTCCTACCCTCAATACATCAGGGACCTAATAAGAGCCAAGAGACGATCACGAAAACAATGGCAAACTAACAGACTTCCTTCAGACAGACGAACCTTCAACAAACTTAATAATGAACTGAAGCGAGAAATACGAAAATTTAAACAAACTAACTTTGACAAATATCTGGAAAACTTGACAACGGACGACAGCAGTCTTTGGCGACATACCAAGCGCCTCCTAAAACATCGCGAAGTGTCCATCCCGTTGAGAAAAGATGATGGTTCTTGGGCTGTGTCGGACAAAGAGAAATCTGTAATTTTTGCTGACTACCTTTTAACTGTTTTTAAAACTCACACAGACTTAACAGACATACAACACGAAAATTATGTGCAGAAAGTCTTAGACTCACCTCTCCCTATGTCAATTCCGCCAAAAACCTTTACTCCTTCTGAAGTATCAAGACAGATTATGAAAATGCCAAAAAAGAAGACTCCTGGTTATGACCTTATCACTGCTGAGATACTACAAAAAATCCCCAGAAAAGCTTTAGTCTTCCTTACAACACTGTACAATGCTATACTTAGGACAACTAAATTCCCTATTCAATGGAAATATTCTTCAATTTCAATGGTACATAAACCTAACAAAGACAAACATAGACCTGCCTCTTATAGACCTATTAGCCTTCTTCCGGTATGTTCGAAAATATTTGAAAAACTGTTGTACGAACGGATTATTAACATACTGACAGACCACGACATATTACCAGATCACCAATTCGGATTTCGCTCTTTTCATTCCACAACACAACAGCTACACAGAGTTACCGACTACATTACTACTGCACTAGAACTAAAACAGTACGCATCTGGGGCTTTTTTGGATGTTACTCAGGCTTTTGATAGAGTATGGCACCAGGGTCTTCTTTTTAAACTAAAACCTATACTTCCAAGCACATATTACTTAGTTTTACAATCTTTTCTCTATGACCGTTTCTTCTCTGTCCGACAGGGTTCTGAGACCTCATCAATAAAACCAATCTCTGCAGGTGTACCCCAAGGTTCTATCCTGGCCCCTCTTCTCTACTTAATATACACATATGACTTACCAACAGACCAAAACATCTTAACTGCGACATATGCTGACGACACTGCAATTATTACGAGAAACACAGACCCTGTACAAACCAGTATGATATTACAACACCATTTAGACAACGTACAAAACTGGTGTAAGAAATGGAAGTTAAAAATTAACCATGACAAGTCACTACATATTACATTTACACTTAGACGCGGCATCTGCCCTTCAGTTTACATAGACAATCACCCTTTACCGCAAACAAATACAGTAACTTACTTAGGACTAATATTTGACAAAAGATTGACATGGGGCCCACACGTCAAGACAAAACGTAAAACGCTAAACTTTCGACTTAGACTATTATATTCAATATTACATAGACGTTCTAAATTATCCACCAGACAGAAACTAAATGTTTACACTTATTTATTAAAACCAATATGGACTTACGCTTGCCAAATATACGGACCCGCTAAAAAGACACACATACGAAAAATACAAACCTTTCAATCGCAATTTTTAAGACTAGCAATGAACTCACCACCATATGTATCAAACGATACCCTACACACTGACTTACGTATTCCAACTACAATAAACCACATTCGACTGACTTACAAACGATTTCACGACAAACTAAATGGACATAGAAACAAACTTGTACAAAACATGGCTACAACTGACATACCATACATAACTCGGCGTAGGCTGAAAAGGAGTTGGATGAGGGACCTCCTAGCCAGAAAAAATAGTTTGTTTTTGAATGTCAGGAGGATGTACCACTGGGTACTATCTCCCTCATGCCAACCCATGCTATGTTTATCAAATATAACTCATTTGCTGATTGTAACATATATAGGTGCAAATAAAAATATTAAGTTAAAAAAAAAACAAAAAAAAAACGTAAGTAAAAGTCGTTTGAAACATATGGTGGTGAGTTCGTTGCCAGTCTTAAAAATTTCGATTGGAAGGTTTGTATTTTTCGTATGTTTGTCTTTTTTAGTTGGTCCGTATATTTGGCAAGTGTAAGTCCATATTATTTTTTATAAATAATTGTATACATTAATTTTCTGTAAGGTGAATAATTTAGTACTTCTATGTAGTATTGAATATAAAAGTCTAAGTCGGAAGTTTAGCCTTTTACGTTTTGTCTTGACGTGTGGGTCCCATGTCAACCTCTTTTCAAAAATGAGCCCTAGGATATTTTACTGTAATATTAATACGTTAGTGTATTTGATTGTGGTATCGGATGACTGTCTGTATGAACTGGAGGACAGGTTCCGCGTCTAAGGGTAAATGTAACATGTTGTGACTAGTCATGGTCAATTTATAACTTCGACTAATATATTCATAATGTAATTTTTTTTAAGCAGTTAACATAGCTCTGCACCATTTGTTTCATACTTATCTAGCATGCAATTTACTAATTATTTAAAATTTCATCTTAAATTTCTTTTTCAGTATTGATTGATTGGGTTTGAGTCACAGTTTGATTAATAGTTTTAGTCGTTACTCTTTTGATAGTTTTCGAGGTATGACATCAGACTTACCAGAGAATGGTCACACCTTACTAGCCACTTTTGAAGACAACACAGCTCTTTTGACATCTCAATCAAAACCAATTTCTTGTATATTTCATGTTGGAAAACCACCTTGATGATTTATCCGATTGATCTAAAAGATGGAAAGTTAAAATGAATCAATCCAAGAGTTTATTTATTTATCATTTTTACGTTAAATCATGCTAAATGTCCAGCAGTCTATTTCGAGGATAAACCTACTGCAACATCAGAAGAAGTACAATGTTTGGGACTGTACTAAGACAAAAGACTAACATGGAGGACCCACATTATACTTGAAAGAAAACAGCTGAACAGACGATTTGGACTATTATCCCGTCTGTTTTACAAGCGATCAAAAGTATCCGTAAACACCAAAATTAATATTTAAAAAGTTCTGATCAAACCCTTATGGACATATGGGATAGAGATATGAGGATCTGCCAGAAACTCTAACATCCAAATAATTCAGTCTCTCCAATCGAAAATATTACAAAAAATCGTGGATGCACCGTTTTATGTAACCAACGAATTACTTCATAGGGACTGGGTCATACTTACAGTTTCAGACTCAGCCACAGAATATTATAGAAAAATTCACGACAGACTGACTTACAACATGAACCCATCGGCCCAAACACTTAAATCCAACTCAAACCCGTACAACCCACCCCGACGGCTTTTGAGGCGGTGGCCTAAAGATGCCTTGAATCAATCTACTTTTCGGAAGTTAACATATTTCCTTATTGCAAACTTTGTTTTTTGCATATGACAAATAGCAATAAGGTGAACAAGAATTGTAAATAAATAATAATAGTAATTATTTTATTTTTCACGAACTAAGTACGTACACTTTTTACTTATTATATTATATGAAATATATAGTAAGGGAAAGTATTGCGATCGTGAAAATTTTCGAATTCCAGGTTCATCTCTGTTCCTGGAAAGGTTTTTCATCGTTTCCACGGCCTTCCCTCTTCGCGTTCCTATTCCTTCCAGATGGCTAGCGTATCAGGGTATCGGTCGCCTTATCGGCGGTCAACCCGGCAGACATGCCCATCTGCTGCCAAATAGCCGTGAAACAATAAAAAAAGTGTAAAACTATTTTATTGTCCAACGCTTCGGCCCCCATTGCAGGTTTTCATCATGGCTAAAAAAACACTTCAAGATACAATATAGATGTTTGATAAATAATTATTTGTCAATCCGTTCGAAATCATCCAGACCTTTTCGCTCATAATTTTCGATTTTCATGACTTTTTGAGCATTTATTCAGTATCTTTTCCTAAACATAAAATCGTAGATAATATTTTGTTCTGGCTAATACTTTTAACGTTCCAGCCTTTTTATGTCAGCTTCGCGGCTGAAAATGTGTGCTGGAAACATCTCTCTAAATATAGTACTTTTTTATACATCAAAGTAAAGAAAATCTAACTATATTATAAGAATGTGCTCAATACGTTTTGTCGTCACAACTTATTTCCAAAATACTTAGGAAAGTGGTTGAAATTTGTTTTAAAAATTAACAAAAAACTTGACTTCAGGCTAGTTAAAAGTTTATAAAGGAAGAGTGATTCAACTTTGATTATTTGTTCTTATATCGCTTTGTCACAATCCTACTTTGAGAACATAATATAATATTTTGATTACATTTACTTTCTTTAGATCAAAGTAATGTTTAATTTATTGTATTTGGAAAAAAAAAAACTGTGTTTCAGTCACTAAATTTTATTCTACAGTATTTTAATGAAAGAAAATCAATTAAAAATTAAATTAATAAAAGTGGAATGATCACCAACCTTCCCGGAAAGAGTCAGGAAGCAACTGCTGTGGATATAAAAAAAATGTAAAAGCCTTTATAGCAACAATATAGGAAGGGATGGGATAGCCGTTCCGCTGCGGCTTTAAGTTGCTACGTATAAATAAATATTGTAACATGAATCTGCAGTATTGAAATACTTAAGCTGTAACATAGGTTCTCAGATATATATTACATGGAATGTGGATAGAATGACATATAATGGAAAATAAATTGGTAATTATTAACTCAATAAACAAAAACATAAAATCCAAAAATTAAATAAGCCCTATATGGCATGAAAATGTATATTTCGCCCTCTTCCTAATTATTATCAGGTTTATTTATGTTTGTATAATTATTATTTATTTTATTTACACTCTAAGGTATTACATAAGTCGACAACAAATGGCGATTCATACTAACTACCGGGTTTGGGCAGCGAGCAAAATCGCTTTACAACACATCTAGTAAATAAGCTAAAAGAAAATAGACACGAGCAAGAATTGTAGAGAAGCCACCCAGCGGCAGCACTCTAAAAATATTCTAAACTATTCTAAAATATTCTCTTCTAAAGTTCTCAAAGCCATCTTTTCAGACGCCTCGGAGGATTATCTGGAATCGAAGTGGAAGAAAGAATTTAAACTAGAGGATAAGAGTGGGAATGGAGTTTGTCATAATAGAAGACATCTTGTTCGGGCCAAATCAGCAATATACGGAACTTTAAGGTCCTTATGGATCAGATTATTAGTTAAAGTAAGGAGCATTGGGGATTTTACGAAGAATTTTGGATTGTAAGGATTGGATACGGGAAGAATTTGATGGTTTAGTAGTGTCCCAAAGCTCTACTCCGAAAGTCTATATAGGCCTTATGAAGGTGATATAGATGAGCCTTTTGTAGTGAAAGGTTAGAGCGTCTGTCTAGTAAGTGTTGAAGTAAACGAAAGCGGCGGGCAGTTTCTTGTAGTTTTAGTCTTGTGTGCGGATTGCAAGTTAGGCGTTTGTCAAGTAGGAGTCCTAGATATCGAATCTGTTTTTTTAGTTTTGTTTTTTCAACTACTTGCAACTTAAAATAATGAAAAAAAATTGTACTAAAACAAGATACATACAGCAAATATCCCTTATTTAGTAAACACGCTTTTTTAACTGTTTGGACAAGACGACAGTAGAAGCAGAAGACGTTCCCGGTATGAATAAAAAAAAATGTATTTAATCATTTCTGTAGATTTAATCATAGTTTTTTATTGTTATTTTTATAGTTCGTATTTTATAATGTCTATAGTGGGAACGTTTAACCTGGGGTATTGTGTGTCTATGGATAATGTATCCAGCTCAACTACAATTATAGATAAAAATCCTTTTCTCAGATGGCAAAGTGGCATAACTCAGTTTTTTTTTTGTTTTTTTTTGAGCTGAGAGTTAATCTAATTCTGGAGTGCATTCGTTAGTGAAGGTTTAAAAATGCTTTAAGTGTTTCTCATTTAGTTGATATTTAAAAAAAAAACTCTAACATGTACAGATAAAGGACCTCCATTCGAAACATAAACGAATGGACGCTCCAGAACGTTAAGGCTCTCAGTTCTTGAAAAGTGGCTTATACTGTTTTGCAATCCGAGCACATAATTTTTGTTTATAATTGTAGTTGAGCTGGATGCATTAACCACTAACACACAGTAACAAGTTTGTTGAAAAGATAATATTTTAAATATTTTATTATTTATACTATTTTCCCTACTAAGCACAGAATTACCCCTTGCCATCTAGAAACATGTTTACATTCTCTTACTTAGATATGAAATATAGAATGCATAGTGGCGAACATTTGAGTGAAACAAAAAACTCTTGTGATTGTTGCTGATAATTTCTATTTTTATATTATTTCGTTTAAAATAAACTTTATTCCCAGATATCAATTTTAACAAACATTAATTTCAAAAAGGTGGGTAAGTGAAAGTTTTTTGTTAGAAGCACACAATTTTTCTCTAAATCCTGAAATTACCGTATTAATCTTAATAATAAATTTAGGATAATATTGTTTTTAATAATGACGTCAAATTCTCCCATAGCTAATATAATGCGATGAACCATTTGAAAATCAGGATATCACTTATAAATATTCAGGTTTCGTTTAAAATTAAACACCAAATCTTCCCATCAACTCCGCCTAACTTTATAAATCGCGGGAGATAGTTTAGAGGATTTCAAATGCTTTGCAAATTAATAGAAGGGGCAGTTTTGTATGAAAATTGACTTTACAAGTCTTAGCAATACTGTTTAGTAAAAATAATAATTGAATGACAATATCCTAGAATAAAATATTTTCTTAAATAAGACTATACTTATAAATAATTAGAACATAAATATTATTAAAAAACTCAAAGTATTTTATAATTTCATTATTAATTACTCCTATGCTATTCTTTTTCCTCACTTTTACTTTCAACTTTGACTCAATCAATGTACTAAGTCTATTGAATTTTATATAAACTTATTTACATAAGAAAGATAATTTACAATTTTATTTTAAGAATAATTAAAAATGAAAAAATAAATTAATAAAATGTATAGAATAAGACATAAAATTCTGTATTTATGGAGTTGGATACCGCTGGAAGTGTAGACTAAACGGAAAGCTAAACTCGATTGTCGGATCTTGAAGGTTCTCTGCCTGTCTCCAGACGTCGTTAATGTCGTTATGGATGTAATATGGTTTGTAAAGTTTGTACGGCAAGGTCGTGAGGTTTGAGTGGTGCAGATTGTCGTGTAGAGATTGTAAAGATAGTTTGATTTGATTTTTACAACATCGTACAAAATTATGTGCTTAAAACAATCTGGCGTGAGCCACACACAAAACTTTTTTTTAAAATCTTTTATTAAAAAGCAACAACACAATATGCCACTCTCTTGGACAATAAGTAATAAAAGAAGTTATTAAAAAACCATCTATACTATATGTACAAAGTAATATATATATATATATATATATATATATATATATATATATATATATATATATATATATATATATATATATAAAATAAATTAAATTAAATAATAATTGAAAAAACAAAACAAATAACCTTGACCATGTTCATACCTATTTACAATATTTGCATATTGCCCGTGGAACTGCGAATCATACCTCGACACCCACCACTATATGTAATGTAGGCATAATACGATTAGGGTTGTAAACGGATTCTTGAGGAATGATATATTTTTAAAATCTTAATCAATTATCAAAACTAAAATCTAATGTTTTTTTTTGAGGTACATTTCTTTTTGTTTTTGTTTAATATTCTAAATTAGACAGAACAAATGGGTAAATAATAACTAATGTTAAGAGAAAGGTAACAAAAACTAGTTAAATAAATCGAAAATTAATAGATCAATAGATTTTCATAATACTCACTTCTAAATTTTTCTTATATTTATAAGACCAGGAGATCCCAGCGCCTCTAAGTCAGTCGTGTCACTGGTCTTGTTAGCAAGTGAAGATTGTGTGAGGGTGTAAGACCTTTTAAAGAAAGTTATAGATAAAAAAAGAATTACATTGAGTTTCATCTGCTTTTATATCACTCGCTAATACCATTTACTACTTTGCATGTTAGAAAATATTTTTTTCCGAAATCTTTAGCTTAAGAGTATATAGAAAAGTATCATTTGCAGATTTACAATATACAACCAATAGTTAATTATATATTAAAATAATTTCGGTTATCCTTATTAAAAGTTTTGAGTTAATTAAAGTAAAAAACTTTATTCAGTTTTGTTGGAAGCTTGTGATTTAGATTAAATAATATAAAAATTTATGTATAATAATCAGTTAAGGTTATGTATAATAATCAGATAAGGTTATGAATAATAACCAGATAAGGTGATATATAATAATCAGAAATAAGTGTGAGCCCTATTCGTCACCTTTTACAAATTTGTATATAAAATATTTTTTTCTCAATGTTTAGCTTTCCAACGGTATATTATATTATCTATATTACTATTTTTATGATCGAAATAGTAAAAATGACATTAAAAAAAGTGTATTGTACATTTGAACAAAAAAAGTATGTATAGCCGCTTTTTATCAACCCAAAAAAGATATGTTTATTTTTTTTTTTTTTCGAATATACAAAATTAAAAGTACTTTAGAGTAATATCAAGGTACTTAAAATATCAGCATTTCAGGACAGACTGGGCTCACACTAATCCAATCAGAATGAAACCTGCACGATATTAAAGCCCATTAAAGTTTACATCAATATAGCAACTTTAATCAAAATCATTAGATTCGTTATTTATAAAATCGTAAAAAGTTGTATTATAATGTATATGATCAGCTAGTAATTATTATAGTAACACCAATTTTACTAATTTTTTTGTAAACAGAAATATAATCTCCGTTGAATAACAGTAATTATATCATATTTATTTATAGGTTTTGCTGTGAACCAAGCGTTGATCACCGATAATTTCAATTTAGTAGAAATAGTTATCAGCTTTGTAAAAACTGTCTAAGTTAGATAAAAGCTTTTCGGAATCGACTAGAAAATATAGCGGTTGGTTAGATACAAGGGAGGAAATAGAACCTGTTCAAAGAAGTGACACTATCAATACCTGTCGGTTTCGGTTTTTGTATGAATTGCAATCTGGTCGTGATAAAAATACCAAATTTCAGAGTATGCTATGAAATCATATTAAAGAGTACACGAGGATTACACATCATTATACGTATTAAGCTAAGGGCATTCTTTCCAACCCCTTGCCTAATTTCCATCAGTATTCATTACTATATACGATTGGTTCCCAACAAATATTTTTCGCTGGCCCGTTCAACCAATCATCCCAACAGCAAGGACCCCCTAAACTGTAAAAATCTTAACACAAATCTGAATATTTGATATATCTTTAGATTTTTAGTCTGCCACATAGTATCACGTGTAGTTCATCCGAAATACCTCTGCTATTGAAACTCAGTATGATATAAATGGCCTAGTAGTGTAATAGGAATAAAAAATAACCAGGCTCTAGGAGTTTAATTCAGTCCGTGAAACAATTAATTACTAAAACATAAATCAAATTAAAAGGAGTAGAGCTATAAGGCTCTACTAAGCCATCAAATCTTTCCCGTATCTAATCCTTACAATCCAAAATCCTTCGTAAAATCCTCAATGCTCCTTACTTTGTGACTAATAAACTGATCCATAAAGACCTTAATACACCGTATGTTACTGATTTAGCCAAAACCGGCATAAATAAGGGATATTTGCTGTATGTATCTTGTTTTAGTACAATTTATTTTTCATTATATTAAGCTGCAAGTTAAAAAAACAAAACTAACAGAACAGATTCAATATCTAGGACTCCTACTTGACAAACGTCTAACTTGGAATCCGCACACAAGACTGTAACGACAAGAAACTGCCCGCCGTTTCGTTTACTTCAACACTTACTGGAAAGACGCTCTAACCTTCCACTTAACTACAAAAGGCTCATCTATATCACCTTCATAAGACTTATATAGACTTTCGGAGTAGAGCTTTGGGACACTACTAAACCATCAAATCCTTTCCGTATCCAATCCCTACAATCCAAAATCCTTCGAAAATCCTCAATGTTCCTTACTCTGTGACTAATAAACTGATCCATAAAGACCTTAATGCTCCGTATGTTGCTGATTTAGCCCAAACCGTAAATCATTGCTTTCATGACTAACTTCATTTCCACTCTAATCCTCTAGGTTCAATCCTTCTTCCACTTCAATCCCTGATAATCCTCTGAGGCGTCTGAAAAGAAGATGGCCTCGAGACCTTCTAGTTTAGGATATTTTTAAAGTGCTTCCATTGGGTAGCTTCTCTACAAGTCTTTTTCATGACTATTTTCTTTTAGCCTATTTACTAGATATATTGTACAATACAGATGTAAATATCAATAAATATTTTTTTTAAATCTAATAAAAGATACATATTTCATTAAATACTCCTAAAAAAATTAATATTTTTCATTATTTTAGGTGACGCATCTATCCTTGAGGATTGTTATTTTTGAAACGTTAGAAAATGTCCAAATTTTAGGATATTTATAGTGCAGTAGCTGTCGCTAATCAGTGATCACTAACTGTTAATTATATCATATCATAACTCCTATTAATTATATCAGTTGGGATGTCGAATTTGTCTGTGTAGAGGATTTCTAATTCATATAAACCTAGGCTTCACAAATATTTTACGTAAAGGTAATTTTAAATTATTTTCCTGAGACATCTCACGGACCCCTTGGACGTCATCCGCAGGCAATAATCTGCACATATCTAAAATGCAACAGAGTTAAGCAGCTACACGCAGCATGTCAAGATTTTGTCAGGTTCAAGTCATGATTCAAATTTTAGGACTCCTTAATGCGGATCAGTACTGTTTTGACCGTTGTTATTGTCATTCTAACTATTAAGCCCTGATGAATACCTTCAAGCGTTGACAATAGAAGTATATCAATTTAATTTTATTTCTATACCGTCATCTAGACTATTTATTTACTGAAATGGAATGGTAGACCAATATCCATTTTTTTGTTCACTTAACATTTTATTTACACCTGTAAAAATTACAATAAGCAAATGTGCTCTAAGGAAACATGGCGTGGACAGTCATGATGGAGACAGCACCCAGTGGTGCACCTCCTGGCATTAAGCAGAACTGCATTTTCTGATCAGAAGGTCCAACTCATATCCAGCCTACGCCGAGTTATGGATGGTATGTCAGTTGTTGTCATGTTTTGCACAAGTTTGTTTACTTGTCCATTTAGGTTGTTGTGAAATCATTTTTAAGTCGATAGAATGTGGTTTGTTGTAGTTGAAATACGTAAGTAAGTAGTAAGAAGTGTTTCGTTTGAAACATATGGTGGTGAGTTCGTTGCCAGTCTTAAAAATTGCGATTGAAAGGTTTGTATTTTTCGTATGTTTGTCTTTTTTAGCAGGTCCATATATTTGGCAAGTGTAAGTCCATATTATTTGTTATAAATAATTGTATACATTAATTTTCTGTATGGTGAATAATTTAGTACTTCTATGTAGTATTGAATATAAAAGTCTAAGTCGGAAGTTTAGCCTTTTACGTTTTTTTCTTGACGTGTGGGTCCCATGTCAACCTCTTTTCAAAAATGAGCCCTAGGATATTTTACTGTAATATTAATACGTTACTGTATTTGATTGTGGTATCGGATGATTGTCTGTATGAACTGGAGGACAGGTTCCGCGTCTAAGGGTAAATGTAACATGTTGTGACTAGTCATGGTCAATTTATAACTTCGACTAATATATTCATAATGTAATTTTTTTTAAGCAGTTAACATAGCTCTGCACCACTTGGTTCATACTTATCTAGCATGAGATTTACTAATTATTTAAAATTTCATCTTAAATTTCTTTTTCAGAATTGATTGATTGGGTTTGAGTCACAGTTTGATTAATAGTTTTAGTCGTTACACTTTTGATAGTTTTGGAGGTATGACATCAGACTTAGTCACACCTTACTAGCCACTTTTGAAGACAACACAGCTCTTTTGACATTTCAATCAAAACCCAGTTCTTGTATATTTCATGTTGGAAAACCACCTTGATGATTTATCCGATTGGTCTAAAAGATGGAAAGTTAAAATGAATCAATCTAAGAGTTTACTTATTTATCGTTTTTACGTTAAATCATGCTGAATGTGCAGCATTCTATTTCGAGGATAAACCTACTGCAACATCAGAAGAAGTACAATGTTTTGGACTGTACTAAGACAAAAGACTAACATGGAGGACCCACATTAGACTTAAAAGAAAACAGCTGAACAGACGATTTGGACTATTATCCCGTCTGTTTTACAAACGATCAAAAGTATCCGTAAACACCAAAATTAATATTTAAAAAGTTCTGATCAAACCCTTATGGACATATAGGATACAGCTATGAGGGTCTGCCAGAAACTCTAACATCCAAATAATTCAGTCTCTCCAATCGAAAATATTACAAAAAATCGTGGATGCACCGTTTTATGTAACCAACGAATTACTTCATAGGGACTGGGTCATACTTACAGTTTCAGACTCAGCCATAGAATATTATAGAAAAATTCACGACAGACTGACT
Source organism: Piezodorus guildinii (assembly GCA_023052935.1). Taxonomy (NCBI): domain Eukaryota; kingdom Metazoa; phylum Arthropoda; class Insecta; order Hemiptera; family Pentatomidae; genus Piezodorus; species Piezodorus guildinii. Next base: position 64,919,263 of record CM041292.1, read on the forward strand.
TACAACATGAACCCATCGGCCCAAACACTTAAATCCAACTCAAACCCGTACAACCCACCCCGACGGCTTTTGAGGCGGTGGCCTAAAGATGCCTTGAATCAATCTACTTTTCGGAAGTTAACATATTTCCTTATTGCATACAGATTAAAATAGCCTGACAGGGCTTAAATGCAGATATTTTAAATTTTCGTATTCTTTTATGTTGTAGATTCTATAAAAATAACCATATAATCTTTTTGCCATTAATAAAAAACAAGTAAATATATAAGTTGAACGAATTCGATATTCAACTAAAGGGGAAAACTGAAAAAATATTTTTTTAATCCAATTTTTGTTTTTGAACATAAGAACAGTAATATACATGTATAATATACCGTTGGAAAGCTAAATATTTAAAAAAAATTATTATCTGATAAACAAGCTTGTAAAAGTTTATAAAGAGTGATGAAAAGGTGATAAAGCTAACTGATTATTTTATATAATAATATAATTGATTTTTTAATAAAACACGTGTTTCTAAAGAAATTCAATTTAATTAATTATTTTATAGTTTCACTTATTTTCATCTCCAACTGTATTTGTAAATTCTTTAATCCAATTTAAAAACGGATGTATGTGAAAGTCCTGTGTTGCGGACTCCTGTGTCGGAAAATCAATTTCCGAACAATTATGCTGCCGAGATGTAACATTATTTATGTATACGGCAGAAGAAGGATACAGACAAGGAGATTAGATTACGCAAACAGAAGACCGTGTTAATTGGAAGATGACCCGGCTACATGTGGGCGACGTGAATCACAGCTAATAGCCTCTCCGGCCCGAGATAACACCTTCCTCCGACAGATATCTCCCGTTTTGCCTCCACACGTTCTTCTGTTATCTCCCAACACAAACATTCTACAAGATGTCGCTCCTATGGGATTACATTTCCTTCCCATCGTCAAACAGAGGGCTGTGTATATACGTATAAAATAATATTAACCTTGGAGCGCCATTAAACCGTTGTGTTTCTAAAAGGGATGGCGTGATATGAAGGGTAATTGGACTTTCTGGAAATTCTCATGCTATCTGATACCTTTCATTTATTATAAAGGGGACGATAACAATATCTTCTTTCAACTGAAAACTGGCAAGAATCATAAAAAACTATATACTATTTTATTCAATTAAACAAAATATAATAGGCATCCCAATTGATAAAATTTTTACAGAGAGATATGTATACTTACGTATTCACTTATGTTTCACATTTTATGAAAGTATAGGCGTTTTGCACTCATAGATTTGTAACTCTTTTTCTCATTCTGTTAATTTGTTTTTTTAACTGTACAATTTTTTTCATATTTTTTTTATTGTAAATATTGATATTTTTTTAAATTTTAATTTTCTATTATCTAATTGATAGATTTACACCCTTTATTAAATTTCTTTTGTCCCTTTTGTTTCTAATTATTTGTCATTTGTCATAACTAATATTTCACTTTCATTTTAATTATCAGTATATTTCGTTTACTTATCATCTTCATATATTGTATTCTACTACTGGTTGATATTTTTTATTTGTATAGCTCTGAAAAAGGTCTATAACTTAGGCCGAAACTTCGGCATCAGTAAATTAAGTTTATATTTATTTGTGTGTTCTTTTGACTGCACCCTGAACTAACTTCTCTCTTGATTTTTTATTTTATTTAAAATGTCATGGAATAGATAGATCCATAAAACATGTCAGCTAATGTTTTTGAGTGACGTCACCATGTTGCACTATGTTTTAATAACTTTATATAATAAATAGGTATTGGATATATTAAGGCCATGAGTTAATGATAAAATAACTTTATATTGTATTAATTACACTGTATTATAGCTATGTTAATAAACTGCCAAAAAAAAAGTCTTGATAAAAGGGGAAGCACTTTCGAAACGTAAGTTAAAACATTTAACGGATATATATGAACCATGAAGATCGGTATTTAATCACACATAATATAAAAACACAGAGTGTAATCACTTCATTAACATAACTGGGTGCTGTGCATCAAATGGAATATAAAGTTTTTTTCTCCCACAGTCTTTCGCTGAAAACTACTTATTCCATTATATATATATATATATATATATATATATATATATATATATATATATATATATAGAGAGAGAGAGAGAGAGAGAGAGAGAGAGAGAGTGAGAAAGAGAGGTGCAGGTCTCGGCTTGGACAAACTTTACTCTGTACCTCGAATTATGTGGTGCTCAAATTCTGCGACTACTAAAGTATTTTAAGCTGTGGAACAAGCTTTAAGTCTTCAAAGACGACCTTTAACAGGTATTACGTTCTGTTTCACAATCTGAACAATTATTCAATGAATAATTTGAAATTGAACATCAAATAAATATTGTTAACTAAATTTCTGAAATATTTAAAAACTACCCTTCAATTTTCCTAAAAGTACAACTCTTATTATAATTAAAAACTTTTAATTAATGATTAAAAAACAGATATAAATAGTACAGATGTGAAAGTCGATTTGTGAAATCAGTGATATATTTTTATAGCTATAAGCATACTGTATATTGTATGAGAAAACGGAATCCGAATACTTCTACAAATTAACATTAGGAATATTTTCTCAAACTATGTTAGATTAATCGCACACAAAATATTTATATTGGCTGTTAACTGTTTTATTTTAGTACCTATATTTAAAAATCTATACCATACAAAATAAATAATTCAAGTTATTTACTTGAATATAGATTTTCCGAATCAAAAAGAACTTCTGTTCCATTTGTTGCTGATCTGGCCCGAACCAGATATCACTCTTCCATAACAAACTCCTCTCCCACTCTAACCAACTAGTTTCAATCCTTGCTTCCTCTTCCGATCCTGACTACCCTCCGAGGCATCTGAAAAGAAGATGTCCTCGAGACCGTCTGGTTTAGAAAAGTTACAGGAGTGATACCATTGGGTAGTTCTTCTTCAAGTCTGTTTCATGCCATTATTCTTTTACTTCAACTTCAATTATTTAAAGATCGATATTTTAAATTTTAATTGGCTTCTGGTATTTTATGCCAGCTAATATGAAACTATAATTCCTGTAAATATATCTGAAGGTCTCCACTTAAATCAAGATATCAATACACCTCCTCACGGATAATAAATAATTGTTGATGTCACTTTTTAATTATTCTTTGTAACTTATAAAATATTAATGATATAAAAAAATGAATATATTGGGTAAAACTGAGCAAAACATATTTCGATTTAGGTTAGAAAAGATAGCTCATAAATTCTAATATTAAAATGGTCTGACAGGGCTTTAATGCCGATATATTTTCTTCCCCTAAAGTACCTTTAATTTTGTAGATTCAATAATAATAACTAGATTATCTTGTTAACGCTGATGAAAAACAGGTAAATATATAAATTGAATAAATTCGATACCCAACTTAAGGAGAAAACAGAAAAATACTTTTTTAATGCAATTTTTCGTTTTTTAACATAAGAGCAGTAATATACATGTATGATATACCGTTGGAAAGCTAAAGATTTTAGAAAAAATATTATCTCATACACAAGCTTTTAAAAGTTAATATAGAGTGATAAAATGAACATAAAACTAACTGATTATTTTAGATAATAATATAATAGATTTTTTAATGAAACACATGTTTCTATATAAATTTTATTTTATTAATTTTTTAATAGTTTCACGTATTTTTATCTCTAACTGTATTTGAAAATTCTTTCATTGATTTTAAAAACGGAGGTAAGTGAAAGTCGTGTGTTGCCCGCACCAGATTTTTTTTTATTCAGTATTCATTTATATTAGAAAGAGATATATGAAGTTTTACATTGTTTCTTGTTCGTTTTTATCACTATTGTACCAAATCAATGTAAGCCAAAATATTTATTTCACATATTTTTTTTTTGTATTTATTAAAATTTTAAATAACTAATAATTTGTCAAATATCTGTATAAGTTCTTTTTTTTTAATCAATGATGCCTATATTTCTTATAGCAACAGCCAATCATGGATGACCTTGAATGAACCTTTTGCCACAGCTTCCATCTTTTTAAAATGAAAATAGGTCCTTGTGGGCTCCTTTGATCAAAGGCCCTTCCTTCTCAACAATGCCCTAAGAAACAAAGAATAATGGAACGAATGGAAAAAACAAAACAAAAAAAAGAATAATGTATTCCACATTGATCAAGTACTTTTGTAGAATCTCAAAGAATTAAGATAATTGAATTTCACAATTAAGTAATTTCACGTCAATTCCTTATCTTACGATTTATGATCTGAAGTGTAATTTCTTCAAACATTATTAGCACAAGCACATTTTTTTTTTTTAATCCTAAAAAAACGCATTAGTAATTTCATCCAAATCTGTAATAGAAAAACTAAATCTTCGACCGAAACCTATAACAATTATAGGTTATATGAAACAAACTTAACTGTGCCTAGTAGTTAGGTATTCTAGTCCCAACATTGTGCTGTTGAAACGTTGGAGGTAGATGGAGTGCCTGGTCGCCATAAGCCACACATTTACAATTCTCTGCAGCCCACCCAAATAGAAATAGGGGCCATTACGTTTCTCCCACTCCCATTTCAACTACAAACTTATTCCCTTTTACACGTGTTTTTTTTTCCTTCACATAGAAATGTTGAATACACACCTTTGTAACCAGTAATTCCATTAAACTTTGGCATGAATAAAATTTACTGAAAAAAAGCATGAGACATGTTCAGACTCACATTGGGAACTGCCTTAAATAACGAGGATACTTTTTTCATTTTCAATATACTTCAATGTATGCTAATAAATTAATATGCATTATGAAAAAATATGTATACGATATTTTCTCCATTGTACTATATATACACACGCGTATATGATTGGTTTATAAAACTGACCGTTTTATAAAATTCAAGATACCAGAGGACTTTTACAACTTTATATAACATAAATAAGACAAGTAAAACTGTTTAATTATAATAAAAGGTATCTTCAGAACTTCGATGTTTATTTAAGTAAGAAGATCCCGGGCCATCTTCTTTTCAATCGCCCGTTTATCAGGAATATGTGGGCTTTGCGGACATGAGGGTTTATGTGCCTTAGGAGTTTGGAACTGAAAGTGATATATCTGGTAAGAGAAAGGTCTGCAACAAATGGGATATTAAGATCAGTATGGATGATTTTATTTGTGACGAAGTATGGAGCATTTAGGATTTTGGATTGTAAAGACTGGATGCAGTAGGAATAAGATCGTTTAGTAGAGCCCCAAAGCTCGATTCCATATGTCCAGATGGGCCTGATAATGATAACATATATGAGCTTTTTGTAATAGAGTAGGGAAGTTTTGAACGTTTGTCACGTAAGTGTTGTATTAAACGGTATCGACGAGCAGTTTCTTGTCGTTTAAGTCTTTTATGAGGATTCCAAGTAAGACGTTTGTCAAGATAGAGTCTCTAAGTATCGGATTCGTTCTACAGGAGTGAGTGGGGTGTCATTAAAGGATACAGTGAGGCAGAAGATCATCTGTTTGCGACGGAGGTTAAAGAAATGGCTGTAATGTGGGACTGAAGGATTCGGGATGCAGTGGTTGGGTCATCATGGACGGATAACACACTTGTGTCATTCGCGTAGGTGTATAGTGTGTGGGAGTGCTAGGACATAGTGGAATATCAGCTGTATAAACAGTATGAAGAAATGGACCTAAGATACTACCTTGAGGTAAAACGGCGGACTGAGGTAATATGGAAGAGTAGGAAAAATTATGGTTTATTCTAAAGGTTCTATTGTAAATATTAAATTCATATTAAATAATTACTAATAATACCTTTACAGTATTCTATTAGCTTGTTTAATCCCATTTTGACTTCTTAAAAAAAAAGCCTCACTTTATTTATTTTAATAAAGAAGAAAGACGACGGTGCTTTAATTGTAAATTTAAACCATTAGTGTAAACGAATTTCAAACCGTTGAAGCAACTCGTACATTTTTAAAGATTAAGGAGAAGCTGTCCCTGATCAGCGCTCTGCTAGACGTTCGGTTTAAATATTTAGCAGTGAAGATAGGACGTTTGACTAGAAGAATTATAAAGTTCTGCTGGAAGCTGATTTGCGTTTTTTAAGGTCTTATTGATCGCAAAAACAGAGAAATTGTAAGCGAGATTGTCAGAGCTTTAACCTGCTTTGGTCAAAGACAAGCAGTTTCATTTCAACAAGAAATGCTCGTCCTCGCCCTTCCGTCGAACCAAAGAAAATTTTAATAACTTCATGGGTTGGAACTACTGCCTAGTCTATCATATCATTCTCGCTCTATCGGATCACTATTTGTTTCGATCCATGGCCCGTTTTCATTAAAGGAAAAATTTAATAATTTTGCATATATTCAAATTGCGGTCCTAAAGTTCTTTGAAAGCAGGGTGGCATAGCAATATTTAGTATAAGATAAGACTAACTTTGAGATCTAAATGTCTAGATCGGATTCGTTTAACGAAATGCCAGGATTGAATCAGGCATGGAATTATTATAATCAACTTGCACTGTAACTTTAAGGCTGCGCTGTATAATGATAAAGACAAGGAAGTAAAGTATTTCATAGCATTCTCGTAGAAAGCAGCAGGAGAGGGTAAAGGGATGATTATTCTTTATAAAGTCGGATAAAATGTCAAATATTACTTTTAAATAATTCCTATAACATCAGAAGATATTAGTTCAAAATAAATATAGAAAAAAATAAATAAATGGGGAAGTTGAAATAGGATTAAAGGACGGTATCAGCCTGGGATTGAACAATTATCCATATATTTTGTATGAATTCGATTAGATGTTTTCTAAATATCTTTACCGAACCAAACTAACGATTGTATAAATTCTTTAAGCTTTTTAATATTTTATGATTGAACGATAAAATTGAAAAAGTTAATTAATTAAAAGACAGTAACACAACGAGTATTTATCTTTCGCAATTTGTTTTTGTGTTTGAATAACCAAAGAGACTACGCTCACCATGTTAGTTAGAATCCAATTAACAATGCATATTTGCCTCTGCGGAGCCGATGTTTGCTCTTTTCATAAATAACCTAGCATCTGTTTTAGAGCATCGCTTATGATTTTTATTCACATAACTAATATCGCTATACTTGTTTGTAATATTATTTATAAAATGTGTTTGTTTTCAACATTTTTTTTTTTTTTTTATCACTAAAGAATCAGTTTGAGAAATAATTCAGTTGAAAAATTGGATAGTTAGGTAGACTAAAATTATAGACTTAATTTATTCGATAAAAATCATTTAATTAACAAATTTGTAATGACAAAATTAATTGTAATTGTAGCTATCTTCATTTTTAATCATTATAATATATATAAACACAATTTGACACTAGAAAAGTAACAATTATGACAAATTTAGTGGCAATAAAAGTATTCTGGCATTAACAATGGTCATAATCACTATTTTCAATATTTTGTAATAATTTATTTTTGAGTAAATATGAACTAAAAACTTCAATCAATATTAAAAGATTCCTTTATATCAATTGATATATATATATATATATATATATATATATATATATATATATATATATATATATATATATATATATATATATATAAACATAATTATAAGAGAATGTTCCGATTAATATAATCATAAAATAAAAGATTCCTTTTATTTTACAATTTTTCAGGAAGTTTTAATATTATGCACTACTTAATTTCCTTTTATTATAAATTTATTTTTCTTCACTGTTTATTACATACTTTTTCAACGTTTCGGGGTTCTTTCCCCATTATCAAGACTTCTTTTTTTTTTAACATTTTTTAAAACGCAACACATTATTTTCCATTTATAGCTTACTGCTATTCGTCCACTTACCTGTTTTGTGGCTGACTTTTCTATTTGATAGAACATATATAGAACAAGAATAAATAGAACAGTCAGCCAATAAATATGTAAGACGAAGAATGGCCGTAAGCTATAAATGGAAAATAATGTGTTATGTTTTTAAAAAATGTTAAAAAAAAAAAAAAAAAAAATGTCTTGATAAAAGATTCCGTGAAAATGGGTTCTAATTCGCTAGAATTGAGTTCCTCGTCCAAGACCGAATTATTTCTTAATTTCTTCAACAAGGTTTAAGTTATCAGTGCATCGGAAAAAAGTTGAAAATGGCACACGCAACACTGCAATAAAATTAAAAAAATTAAGCGTCTCTATTGATAATAAAAACGTTCCTGACTCTTTGCGAATTCCTTAAGATTGTGAAGACATCAGATAATGTTAAGGTATTGCTGCTATCCCCAAAATCGTGAGGAATTGATTGTATTAAGGAGGGGATGAAGTTAGAGGAGCAAGAAAAAAAGCTTTATTCATGAAATAAAATTGAGAAACGTATTATTGTATTGTAGTTTGCACAATAGCAAGTAAACTGACCAGCTCCTTTTTCAGAAAAATGTTTTGTCTTCCGATAATGTTTTTCAAAAGGAAACCACACTTACATGCTGTCGGGTAAACTGCAATAATTATTTTTTCTGATTTCTTTCATTGATAAAGCTTTGTTTTTCGCTCTTCTACCTTCACCTCCTGTTTCATTTTTAAATGTGTTACATTTTCAAATTGTTTACAATACACTGATAACTTATTGAAATAAAGAAATTATTCGGTCTTTGTATGAGTAACTCAATTCTTCTGATTTGTAACAACGGAATCATCTTTCAATACTGAATAAAATTTTTGAAGTTTTTTGTTTTAATTCACTTAAAAATAAAGGATTACAAAACATATGAGAAACAATTGTTATAAGGACCATGGTTAGTGTCTGCGTACCTTTATTGCTACTAAATTTGTTAAAATTTATTGCACAGGTGTTAAATTGTTTTATATATTTTAATTAATATATACATTCAGTAGATAAGGAAATATACAGTAAAATTGGATATCTCAAATCTGGATTGTCTCAATAGAGATGAACATAGGAGAAAATTAGGGAAGATAAGAGGTGAGAAAGGGGAGAATATGGTGTGAAGAAGAAAGAAGAGTGCAGTCTGAAAGAATGAAGAAGAGGTGGGAGATGAGGAAGAGAAGGGAATGTGTGGGCAAAGCAAAGCAGAGAAAATTATATTTCCCTGGTCTATAAAGCCGTTTCGCGTTAAAAAAAATATATATATTAACTACAATTTTCATTAATTGTTTTATGAGAAATACGTTAGTTAAACTATTTTTAATGAATAAACCAGGGCCATGAATTTTATTTTATTTTTATTTTTTTTTTTTTACTTTCTGTACATAACACTGAGAAAAACACATTTTTTAAAAAATAGTTATGAACATTTCTGCAATTCCACAGCCATAGACGAAACTCGAAACCGATAGACATATTCCGAGAAAAGATAATTTGCTAAAAAAAATCTTCAAGCCCTCGTGAATCAGCAGTAATGGACCATAGATCACAGGAAACGGTCCAGTGAAGCAATATAAAAGTTTCAACATATAATTCTTTTAGTAATAGTACTTAGAAGTCTCATTTTTCCAACCTGCGTTCTTGAGTTTTCCTTTCTTTCTACTATTGGACGGTTCTAAGAGTTTATATTGCCCAAACAATGCTCGAAATCCTTCGTAAGATCCATCCTTTTAACATTTAAGAAATAAAAAGAAATCTAAATATTTTCTGGTTTACGTAAAATATTAATAAAATAAAATTAAATATGTATTACTTTAATAACAGTATAAGCATAAATTCATAGTTTTTTTATTATCTCACGTTTCTGTCAGGTTTGAAAATATTTTTTCCAATGATTTTAATTAAAAGTGAGCTGGAAATGTTAGAAGAATATAACTTTACTAAAATATCGATTTAACATGAAACAAATTACATAGTTAAGTATAAACTTTATTAACTGGTGCCGCTGTTTCGGCCTAAATTATAGGATATATAATTATAGCTATAACTTCAGAGCTATAAAAAACAAAAGATAACAACCAATAGTAGAATACATTGTACAATGATATATTGTATTCTACTACTGGTTGTTTTATTTTGTTTTCATAGCCTGATGTAGGCCTGTAATATAGGCTGAAACGTCGGCACCAGTTAATTGTGTTTATGCTTGTGTGTTCTTTTGACTGCACCCTGAACTAACTTCTGCCAAATAATAAAATTGAAACTTTAACACTGTAAATTAAAATATTAATAAACAAATAATTATGTTCATTTTAATGAAAATGTCCTGAAAATTATAAAACATTGGTACTTTTACAACCTGTGAGACCCACATCGATTGAATTTCAGTATACAGAATTGATTTTCATACTTATTGTCAGTATAACTTTGGCATTCAACATGTTTTATCAATTTATCTTACGCATATACGAAATATAAACCTATAGTAAGCCAAGGCTTCTATATCGTACGATTATTTTTGACTGTACTTATAAAACTCAAATATCAAAAATTGTCTCAAGCGTAATATAGGATATGCCTAGAGTGTTATAGCAAGGATTTAGCGAAAATCAACATATCACTAATGTCAGTTCAATTTATTTATTTTATGAGATTTTTTTCGGAAAGTTAGCAGAGAAGGCAGTTATCACTACATCGTAGGTGACTTCCTTCCTCATCTAACATATGTGAAAAACCTCTCTAACTAAAGTTAATGCACTATTAATATTTTAATTATATACTGCGAATAAATATAATGTAATTTAATATGATATATATATATATATCAACATACTGCGCAAACAAATAAAGTTGTAAAAGTTCATAGAGATCTTAAAAAACACACTAAGCCACTAGTCGTGGGTTCAAACCTGGCACATTTCAGCTACTGTAAGATTAAAAATAAATTTTTAGAATGATTTTATTATTAATTCTGTTACTTATTGTTTTATAGGAAATATGAAGCAAATGATTACCATTAAAAAATATATAAATCATGCTATAATAAAAAATACGATGTCTAACATCTGAATCATGTTATTCAAATTTAATACCCACATACTAATAATAATAATCATAAAGTCATAAATCATGTACCTGACAACCTGATTCATGAACCGCAGTAATTTGGAAAATTCTTACCTTACCGCTCTCTGCACCCTTCCTAGCATTATTCACTTTTCTGAAGATTTTAATATACATACAGTTGTATGTAAGATACCATTTTGTTTACAATTTTAAATAAATCTGTAATATTTTCTTTTATATTGATTTTTATCATTAGAATAACGTTAATTTCAATTATGATAACTTAACTACTCTATAAGCATTTACTTAATTTTTAAATTTATTCGAATTCGGAGGGACGTAAAAAGGTTGTACCGAGCCTCTGCAATGTCAGGTACTATGTCCCTATTCTAATTAAATATGGTTAGGCAAAATTTAGGTTTCCCATTATCCGTCCATTTTCTGATTAGCAGTAATAGTAGCAATAAGTGACGTCAAATGAATAAACAAACAAACAGAACACATTACACTATGATTTTAATTAATCATCACAACTTTATGTATACATATATATATTTTTTTTCTTTTTTTTTTTTTTCTTTTTTCTGACTGAAACTGCCCTTCGTTTTCGCTTACATCAACACTTACTGGCTAGACGCTCTAGCCTTCCACTTTACTACAAAATACTCATCTATATCACCATCATAAGGCCTGTCTGGACGGAGTTGCCCTCTGGGGCTCTACTAAACCATCAAATTCATCCCTTATTCAATCCTTTCAATCCAAAATCCTTCGAATAATCCTCAATGCTTCTTAATTTGTCACGAATAAACTCATCCATTAAGACCTTAATATCCCATATGTTGCTGATTTGTCCCGAACCAGGTATCAATCCTTCCATGAAATTTCCCACTCTCACTCTAAACCACTTGTTTCAATTCTTACTTCCTCTTCCATTCCTGACAATCCTCCGAGACGTCTGAAAAGAAGATGGCCTCAAGACCTTCAAGTTTAGATTACCCAGTGGAGTGCTGCCAATTGGCATTTTCTTTTCAAGTCTTTTCTCTGTTAGCTAAATTAATTGACGTATTACTAATTCAGTTGTGAATTTCAATAAATGATACGAAAATAAATTCTCTAAAAATAAAAGAAGTTTTTAGAATGATTTTATTATTACGTCTGTAAACTATTGTAAAATTGAATACGAATTTGGAAGTAAGTCGAAGTTGTGTATTATTCTAATAAGATATTTTGTTTCTCCGCTTTATTAATTACTTCACTACATTGTTTAAAACTGTTCTAGAAGTTTTCTCATATGTGATAACAGTTTAACTGGCAGTGGATATGAAACGAACAATGTTACACACTTAAACTAAAGTAGGGAGCGGATATATCCAGAAGACTGGGTTTAGGGGCGAGATGATGTCATTGACTATAGCCTCAAAGATTATATATCCCTATGGGTTAAGCCGCCAACTTTATGATTTATTACCGTAGGGCTTATACCCGAGTACTAACAGTATAAGCACCACTAACTTCCAGCTTAATCTCCTAAGGCTGAGAACAGTCTAAGTTCCTTTCCTCCTCTCGGTTCAGTACATCTTCACGTCCTCGGGAGTCTCATGTAACGGTCTATGCAAACTCCAAGTGTCTTCAGTAAAAATTATTTGTATATTAATTAAACTATACATATTTAACTCAACAACAGTTCGCAACACGCGCACTCAGAGTATAGTTAGTATTTATATTATACTAGCTGACCCGACTGACGATGTCCTGTCTTAACTATATCTTAGAGATTAGCGGTCATATCGTTCACGCGTGATGCGATGACTAAGCAAAAAGAGGATTCCTTTTTATGTATGTAGATAAAAAGATAATAAGCACTTAAGAAAAATAACAAATAAATAAAACCTACCTACCAAAGTGATTATTTTATTTTCATAAGATCCTTCTCCTGACTGTTATAACACAACAAAAAAAGAATTATCAAAAACGGTCAAGCCGTTAAGGTGTGATGCGATAATCAATGAGAAAAAAAAAACCTATACCACTACAACCCATGAATAGTTTTGGGCTCAGTACATGTAGAGATTCGTACTGTTTCTGGGTCAACGGCCGTCCAATGAGGTGACACGGCCTAGATCACGCTTAGCCGCCAGGATTTCCCCCATTTTTGGGTACCCACTTGATAAGGGCTGGGTGTTCCCCAGGTTGATCTCCCTACCCCAGGATAGCCTTCCGGCTGGAATAACAGGATAAATAATATTCCGCCATAGCCGGAATTCGAACCAAGGACCCGGAGCACAGTAGAAGCGCTCTTATAGTTATATCGTTAGCGCTCTACCCACTAGACCACTTCGCGCTCCCTGAAGATCAAGGAAAAAGGGATTATTATATTATATATATATATATATATATATATATGAGAGAGAGGGGAGAGAGAGAGAGGAGGGAGAGAGAGAGAGAGAGATTATTATTACCTTAGAAAGTTCAAAAAAAATAATAATAATAATAAATAAGACCTAACTATCAAAGTTTTTCTATTTTTGCTTTCACTTACTATATATAGTAAGGGAAAGTATTGCGATCGTGAAAATTTTCGAATTCCAGTTTTCAACGGAAATACACATTTTAGGGCCCCCTGAGTCCAAATAACCAACTCCCGCAAAAAGATCTGTGTGTGTGTGTGGTAACTCCCGGGCGGAAACGGTAAGTCTTATGAAATTGAAATTCATATTTAAGACAAATATACGCCTGAGAAGTTACAAAACATTTTTCTTCAAAATGAGCTTACCAGAAGAGCTACTTTATACCATGCATTTTGCACCTTTTTTCGATTTTCTCGAAAATGGTTCCGACGATTTTGTTTAACTCGCTATATCGATGTAAAATTTCATGAGCTTTGATATCATTTAGGTTTCATTCGGATTAAAATGGTCTGACGGGGCTTAAATGCCGATATTTTAAATATTCTCTCTCCAAAGTACCTTTAATTTTGTTGATTCTATAAAAATAACTATATTATCTTCTTACTGCTGATGAAAAACATTTAAATATATAAATTTAATGAATTCGATACCCGACTAAAGGAGAAAACAGATAAAAATATTTTTGTTTAATGCAATTTTTTGTTTTTGAATATAAGTGCAGTAATATACATCTATGATATACCGTTGGAAAGCTAAAGATTTTAGAAAAAATATTATCTTATACTCAAGCTTTTAAAAGTTAGTAGAGAGTGATGAAAAGAAGATAAAACTAAGCGATTGTTTTAGATTATAATATAATAGATTTTTTAATGAATCACATGTTTCTATAGAAATTCAATTTAATTAATGCTTAAATAGTTTCACGTATATTTATATCTAACTGTATTTGAAAATTCTTTCATTTATTTTTAAAATGGAGGTAAGTGAAAGTCGTGTGTTGATTTTTTTTTTCTTTCATAAGACCCTTCTCTTGACTTTTATAAACACAAAAAAAGAATTTGCGAAATCGGTCAAGCCGTACACGCGTAATGCGATCAAGAGAAAAATTGTTTCATTTTTATATATGTAGATTATATTTATATTTGTATTCTAGTGAATGTGATATATTAAGTTTTTCTGATCATGATCACGCAAGTGAATTTTTGACGAAATTCAAGTGATAATTAATTAATAAATAAGTACAAAGAAACATAAGAGCATTCCATGGTGCTTTGTATTATATTCCATGTTTTACGTATTAACAGAAGAATTAATAAATGATTGAAAATTCAGGCTTACTTGATGAATTAAATATTTCTTTTTTAACCTAATAAACTTAATGTTTTATTCGAAAAATACTCCAGTGGAGCATGTGTATCAGATTTCAGGGCTATACCACCCATCCAGCGATTTGCTTTGATAAAGTTACATTCTATAGTGGGTGCACTGTTGCGAATAGGCACAAATAAACTGATATAACTTTCTCTATTAACCTTTGAAGTATTTATTTGTGATAAATGTTAAGGGTTTTACATTTCATGAAATGGAAATGTCATTGAATATGATAGCCAATTGTTAATCCCAAAAGTTTACATATTTGACTCTATAAACACGATATGAGGTTTATGAAAAAAAAATTAATATATATATATATATATATATATATATATATATATATAATATATATATATATATATATACAGGTATTTATTATGATGCTTTTATTATAAATAAAAATATAGTGAATTAGATTTTCATTTAATATTTAAAATATAGTAAATAGTGTTGTGTTTGTTAGATGAATGTTGATTTCTGAGTTTTGTCTATAATTACGACAATTGCGTGTAACGTATTCTTGAAATAACCTACTAGTAGAAATTATTTATTGTAAGAATAATTTGAGTTTATTAATTTTTTTTTCAAATCTTGATTTTCCTAACGGCAACGATATATAAATAGTACTCTTATTTCCGGACTTTTGTTTTCAAATTAGAAAAATATTTAATTTCATATTTAAAAAAGTCATTTTCTATTTTTGAAGACAGTTGTTGTAGTCCAGGATCCAGATGCATTATATTACATTAAAAAAAATTTAAATCTGCAATAAATTAACCAAAACGTATGATCTCACAATTAAATTGCATAATACGTGTATAATAATTATTAATTCAATGAAGTGTTATTTTAAGTCGATTTTTCAAATAGTCCCACCTAGTGCCATCTTAACGTTTACGCAAGAAATTTATTTTCGTAGTTTTTGAGGCATAACAGACTAGTTAAAATAAAAACTAATCGTATATTCGATAGGCTAGTAATTGTGACACGATGGACCACTTCATCGAATTAATCAGCTGCTTGGTTAGTTTTAGAACCGCAAGAAATGCATTTTTGTAATAAGTGTAGTAGAAAGAAAACTTTTTAAATTGAAAATACTTTTATGGAATTCAAATGGCATACTTTCCCACAGAAATGAGATAGAAGTTTATATTAATGATAATGACATAGATGTAGCATTACTGACTGAGACACATTTGACAAGCCGGATACAATTCTTTATACCATCTTACAATACTTTTAGGACCGATCACCCTTCAAACGCTGCTATAGGTGGCACACTAATTCTTGTAAGACAATCCATCAGCCACCATTTTAACTTCTCTGAGGCTAGCGTAAACCTACAGTGTTGTTATATTGTATTGAATGTATTTCATTATGATTTGTCTCTTGCTGCTGTTTACTGCCCGCCTGTCAATTATTACATACTACATTCTACATGTATATACTTACTATATACTACAGTAAATACAAAACGCCGAAAAATAAAACTACAGTCGAAGTAAAAATAAAACGCCTAATTAATTGCTTTGCTCGATTTATCTTCAGGGTCCCGAGGTACACCTCTGTCTCCAAATTTTATAGCGAGTTGAAGTGCTTTATACCCTTCCAATCGTCGCAAATATTTCCTTGCATCATTCCTGTATCAATTTAATCCTATCCCGCCGTCCATAATACATTTTCGACCTTTTACAATTCAAATCCTCTGTCCATTCCCACTGTACACGCTCTAGGCCTTCAGATTTATACACAACGGCCACCAATCTGCACATTTGATAGATCGTTCCTTATCCGATCCTCAATCCTATGGAATTCTATTCCTCTTTCTATCCGTCTCACCAACTCTCTCACTACATTCAAATCCCGCTTATTCATTCATCTCAATTTGTCAGAACGAAATTGTAAATAAGACTCTATTCTATTTTATTTTATATTATGTCTGTTTTCGATTAGTTTTAGTTAACTTGTTTATAAATAATTAATTACTGTAAGACTCTGAAGCCCAATTTAGATATTATATCAATGTTATTCTAAAGGGACTTGTCCCAAAATAATAAAGAATTTATTTATTTATTACATAAAAACTCATCAAATAAAAAAAAAAACACTAAGGTAATTGAATATGTTGACTTAATAAGGAATAGAATGTGAGCTAAATAGGGTTGACATAGGAGACCCTACACTTATATAATTTTATTTATTTGTTTATTTTTTGTCGTACCCCGGAACAGCCCCTTAGCCTGTCCGGAAGTTGACGGATGTGCAGCTTATATTTATATATGAATGAACTTCATCCACTCTTTCTACCGCTTGGAAATACTCAAAATATATAGGCGGAGTTTTTATTGTTTGCTGTATGCTAAAAAATAATTTTCATATCTGTCGTAATTAAACTAAGTGCCCGTGTATACTCTTATATTAAGAGTCTTTCGGAATTTTATGTTTAAAGTACAACGTACTTAAAAGGGAACGCGATAACACTAGAAGCTATATTAAAATCAAACTTTCTTAAAATAAGCAATAATAAGTTACACTGATGTCAATTAATTTCCAGGTACAGCATAACTACTTATGACAGACGGTAGTGATTATTTTTTGTCCTGTTTGCAGAAATCAAAGTTTATTATATTCTTGACGGAAATTTTTCGGGTCGTAATAAAACTCTTTGTGCAAACGGTCTGGAAATTCCTTTAATTACTTATGCTTTGTGTTCCGTTTAATTTATTGTAACAATTATTGAGTTATACGTCTCACCTTACTTTTCTTTTATGTGTATGCGAAATACGTGTTATAACGTTTCCTTATATCTGTCCATGCAACAAGGACTTCTAGCAAAGGAAGTGTTTTTTGTTTTTTTTAACCGTTTTTTTTTTTTTTTGTTGTTTTTTTCGACACGAGTATTTTCTCTTATTCCCACTAGAAAACATTTCATTCGGAATTGTTGTGTTTCCATTAGTCTAACTTTATGTTAATTAAGAATTATTTATTCCAAGCTTAACTTTCTGAGATATTCTGCAACCCTTATCCAAGAAACTCTTTAATATTTTTTACTTCAATGCGAATGTAATTTTTCTTTATTTAGTTGGTTGGGTAATAAAAGGATATCAAGTCCTTTTTTCTTGCCTAGATTTACTCTAAGGGTATTACTTTTCTTTCTTTTATTTACCAACTTACTATCGAGGTTCTTAAAGCATCTACCTTGATATTATTTTCCCTTACTAGTATATTTGACATAATTCCGATTTTTTTTTCTGTTGAGAAACCTCTCTATCTGTTAAGTTAGGTTATTGTTTTTATAGACACTCAACTGTTAAGGTCATTAGTGTTTTTTATTTTTGCCTATTTTATTTTCTTGATTTTTCTTTTAATTTATAAAAATTTATACTTAGAAATTTTAATAAAGTTCATTACAACAAAATTAATACTACTAAAAGAATAACAATAAAACTTCCTTAGCAATGGTATCCGTATACTTCTTAATTTTACTTGAAGCACCAATATCAATCAACATAATCATCACCGATACAGACAATCATTCTACCAATGGCAACAGGGTCAACCTTTCCAAGATGTTATTTTCACCCTGTTTAGCAAATGTTTGGAATACAGTATCTAGTTGTTTCTTCGTCCCATCATCCAATGGCTTAGCAACTTAAGCCATAACTGTAAAAAAAAAGGCATTTAGCACTTGGTCAAGTCTTTCAGCCAAAAGACCAATAAGGTTTGTGGAAGTGACGCCCAGGATAACTTTACCTGACACATCCTATACAGCATCGGTCTTAAGGTTTCTCTTAACAGTGGAATTTTCAATAAAAGTTTTTTTTTTAATTTTTCTCTAAATGTTTTTCAAAAACCTTTTCAACTACATCTAGTTTTTTTCAATTTCCCTGCAACAGTATAGAATGCTGTGCCATCCCGACCTTATAATTTACCTTGATACTTGAATACTCCTGTTGAAATACTCATATTTTCTTGATTTATTTATTTTATTACGTTCACCGTTTTTCTCACATGAATAGATTACTTTTTTTTTACGTTTAATGCATTATCTCCTAACAACATGTGGAGCCTTCTTTGAAATCAGGTAGCCTGATAGAGACAGTCTACTAAGATGTGTGCGATAGTGGAATGTACATTGCAGCTTGTGCATTTCGAAGGGGAGATAAGCTTGTACCTTTTTAGTACAAGTTCATGAGAAAATCGTGAGTCGCATCCATAATCATCCTCTGATGACGATCTCTTTTCTTCTCGTATTTCGGTTTGAGCTTTGTCAAACTTTAATTGATTGTTTGATCCTTTTTAATTTATTACTCTCCTTGATAATTCCTCAAAACTGTTCCCATATCTTCCTGGTTAAACATTTTGGATTATTATCTTTACCTGTTACTTTGGCTTTCGCCTTGACTTATAATTTCATCATACAAAATCATACAAATTTGAGGGCTTACGTTTCAAAATACGAATAAAAAAAAGAATCCGTTTGTCCGCCATCAGCGGACTACTCGACCAATTTTTTCGAACACTAGACACCTAGACGTTGATATCAGCTAGTTATTTTTAAAGTGGCGACCGATTAAAAGTGACTTAATGCAATTACTCAATTATTTTTGAAGATAGAGAAAAAATTAAGTAGTGTTTTTGAACCAAAAAAACTCGATTAATTATAAAAAAAAAAAAAATTGAAATTTTACCCATTAAGACGCCCATTACTCAGTTATTTATCAAGATAGACAAAAACATAAAGAGAGTTTTAGAATCAGTGGACCTCAATAAACAGAAAAAATAAATAAAAAAGAAAGGAAAAAAATTACAATCTTGCATATATATACGCTTTTAACTTCGTTATTTTCAAAGGGAGAGAAAAAATTATTAGTGCTTTTAACCAAAATCCGCGAAGAATTATAAACATGAGAAAAAAGAAAAGAAACAAATTGAAATTTTAATAATAATAATAATAATAATAATAAATTCTTTATTTATTCTGGGACATGTCCCTATAGAATAATATTACAAATTTTACATAAAGAAACTTTAGTGTCTTAGAGTATAATAAAACAAGCAAAATAATAAAAATAAAGACAAATATAAACTATTATAATAAATTAAAAGATACCTTCTGATAATTAATAACAAAACTATAAAAAAATAAAATAAAGAGAAAATGTCCACACACACACTATATATATATATATATTACATACACACACATACACATATCTGTATACATATATAAATCCGAAATACAAATTTTAATTAAAAGAACTTTACAATATTGGTGGAATATTAATGAAATAATACAGTAAATGTTCAAATACAACACAAATAAAATATTATATTCAAATTATCGTTTCTATGTTTTTTACTGCTTTTTATTGAGATTTTCGAATCTATTTAGGTCTCTTTGGGAATTGGATAGAAAGGAAGTGATTGAATAGTCGGGATTTAAAGGTAGGAAGAGTGTCAGAGTGACGAATATATGAAGGAATAGAATTCCATACGGACGAGGAACGGATGAGGAACGATCTGTCGAAAGCTGCGGTTCGATGGGGCGTCACATACAGGTCTGAAGGCCGCGAACGAGTGTTTCGGGAGTGGACGGAGGATATGAATGAAAACATTTCTGAAATGTAGGACGGGCGGTGGAATTGGAAAACTTGAAAGAGGAAGGTTGCCAGAAAGTATTTACATCGGTAGGACGGGAAAAGCCACTTCAACTCTTCATAGAAGTGGGTGACAGATGTGTCCCTGGATATCCCGAAGATAAAGCGTAATAAGCAGTTAAATAATCGTTTAGTTTAGCTCCGAGATCCCCAGAGACACCCCCATACACCGCACAGCAGTAGTCGAAGTGGGGAATATTAAGGAGCAAACCAGGAGTCTACGGGTTTCAAATGGAAGAAGGTGACGGTGATGATTTAGGAGTTTTAAGGTGGATATGGTGCGTCGAGAGATTTCAGAGACATGGTTCTTCCAAGAAAGAGTTTGATCGAGGGTGATCCCAAGGTTTTTAACGGTTTGGTGGAAGGTTATTGGATTATTATTGAGGAACAGTGTTGAGATTGGAGGAAGGGTTTTAAGGAGGGGATTGGAACCTATTACAATCGCCTTTGTCTTCTCTGCATTTAACTTAAGCTTGTTGGCTGATGCCAGTAACTAATTCTGTTCAAATCTTCTTGAAGTTTTTCAGTCGCTTGTAATAGGTCCGAAGGAGGGAAGGATAGGTAATTGATAAATATGCCCATAACTCAGTTAGTTTTAATGAGAAAAATATGTATAGAGTTTTAGAATCAGTAAATAAAAGAGAAAAGAATTTTAGAATGGAAAAAAACAATAAAATTTAAAAAAAAACTTTATCTATATTTTCCAGTCACAAATTTTAATAGATGTAATTCCACCTGAACTCGGTTATTATTGAAAATAGAGAAAATTGAAAAGATTAGCAGCTTAGTAAACAAGTTATACCTAATAAGTTATTTGGGAATAATAAACCATTGTGTAATGGTTTACAGCGTTTTTTTTTTTTTTAATTATCTTTTTTATATGTTTACTTACTTATTCACTCTCACAATTTAAGACTCCTGGTAACGATTAAGGCTAAAAGGGACGGAAGGTGCAAAAGTGACGGAAGATATCACAGATTTTTATCCCTAATCCTGCGAAATAATTATCCGATTTTTTTTTCATACTTTCATTTTTATCGCTGTGAAGAGGAAATTGGCGGAAAATATTTTTGAACATTTCCTTTCTGAAATTTAAAATGTGAAATCGTCATACATTTTTTTTTTCAAAAGTTTGATTAAGGGACATTGTAAAGGGTAAGGTAGGTACAGACACAGTTGAACCTATAGGCTGAAGTGTTTAACGCAATTTCAATTTTTTTCTGATGTACAATACTATCTCTACAAAGAATGTCATGTAGAATTTATGCTATCAATGTTCTAAAATCCTTAGTTTGAGCTCTAAAGTTCCTTAAGACAAAAAAGAAAACTTAAATATTATAAATAAATGAGTCGGCCATTGCAACTTAAAAAGACGGCTATTCAGTTCTTCTCAAAAAAGTCTGCTTAATTGCGTTTCCAGCAGCTGGTTCAACGCCCTGAAGTGGAGAAGAGTAATCGATAAAAGATGAAATGACAAAGTAAAAACTAATAACCACGAGGTACAAGAGGAATCGAGGTGGGAAAAGGGAGTTGCTGAAAAAAAAAAAAAAAAAAAATCAGCTTTGAAATATCATTTGAGAAAAGTGATCCATCATCTAAGGTAACCCTGGCGATACGGCCTCACTATTGACAAAACCATCAGCGCAAAATGGCTGGTCCGTAAATAACCTTCCAATACTTTAAAGTACCTGATTCGAATATCACAAGATATAACTATTTAAAATATGAGTTTAATCAAGTATTGACTAGTGCTCTAATAAAAATGATCAAAAAATTTTCCTGCAGTATTCAGTTTTTATTCTAATTAGATGTAAAATATTATATACAGAAATATACAAAATACATAAATAAAGTTGTGCACATCTTTTTAATGGTTTATTATTTTCAATAAAGATATTATGTTTAGATTTTATTGTTCTCATATTCATGTCCTAACAGTGAACATATATTGAAAATATACATATAATAATTAATAGATTACTTACTTCATTACTTAACTTTTACTGGGAAAGAAAGCAGTTTTCGAAAAAACTTGTTGTTTATTCATTTAACGACACTTTTTGCTACTGGGCTCGTCGGACGATGCTACAGTGGGAGTCCTAAAACTTGTCTATCCAAGTTTAATTAAATAGGCATCTTTAACGAATATCTGACATTGCGCAAGCTCGGAAAACATTTTTACGTCCCCTACGAATTCGAATAAACTTAAAAATGAAGTAAATGGTTATAGAGTAGTTAGTGTAACATCATAACTGAATTAACTTAATTCTTTCGACGAAAATCCTGTCCACCAGTTTACTTTAATTCCATTCCAATTCCTCTTTCAGATACAGTCCGGTATCTTGGCTTACTGACTAGACAAAAGATTGACGTGGAACCCACATACAAGACATAAACGAAAAGAACTCAACAGACGTTCGGACAGTTAATACAGACTACTAAACAGAAATTCTAAGCTTACAGTTGACAACAAATTATTACTGTACAAGACAATACTGAAGCCAATCTGGACCTACGGATTAGAACTGTGGGGGACAGCTAAACGTTATAACATCAAACGCAATTTCAATCCAAAGTCCTCCGAGCAATAGTGAATTCTCCTTATTATGTCTCCAACTATACCTTACACCTCGATCTTAATGTTCCATTTATTTCAGACCTGATTCCATCCAAATTTTCCTAATTCCACCAGAACCTCATTCATCATCCTAATCCTCTAGCACAATCCGTATCCAGCTCCATTCATCTATACGACCCATAATATTGTAAACATCTATTCTGGAGTTCTGACACTGGTCGATTCTCCTCTCATGTGCGGTGTGATTGTGGCTGTGGCGCCCTCACTTAGCTTCCGCTGGCTCTCACCAGTGATTCGGCTGAGAGGGAGGCGCTGGGATCCTTTGGGCTCTGCTTGTCCTTCCACAAGTGGGGTGACAGGCCCCGTCCGGGGATTCCCGAGCTGATTGTAAATATTTTACATAGGTATGAATGTGACATGTATTGTTTATTTATTTGTTAACTTCATTTATTTGTATTTATTTTGTCCACAAATTTTGTTACAGAATACGTTTATTTATTTTGATTTTATTTTATGTAATTTGACATTCCTTTTGTTTATATTGTAAATATTGTATGAATGAGATCCTGTAGCACTATTATTATTGTCTATTATGACAAATTGTGATATGTACGAATAAAATAAGAAAAAACTTTATTCTAATGATAAAAATACATATAAAACAAACTATTAGAGATTTATTTACAAGTTCAAGCTACAAAGTACCTTACATAGAATTATATGTATATTAAAATCTTCTGAAAAGTGAATAATGCTAGGAAAGGTGTATAAAGCGGTAAGATAGGAATTTTCCAAATTACTGCGGTTCGTGAAACGGGTTGTCAGATGATTTATGACTGTGATAGGTGATTTATGACTTTATGATTATTATTAATACTTATTATTATTTGTATGTGGGTATTAAATTTACACAACATGATTTCAGGTGTTGGATATCGTATTTTTTATTATAGCGCGAAATGTATATTTTTCAATAGTAATCAAATTTTGTATATTCTCTTTAAAACTGGTTCTCATAAAATATTATTTTAGATAAAATGAATCTGCAGTATCCACTTCACGGTGAGGGTCTGGTTTTATTATTTTTTCATCAAACATCAACTGTATTTGTGTTAATTTAATATTATTTTCAAATTCCGCTTTGATCGGAATTTCTAAAATAAGGTTTAACGCATTTACCATTAATGAGAATTTAATGTACTATATTTGATTTTAATTCTAATTTATCTGCGTCTTTGTTTTTAGTAAGGAAACTGGATAAATCTTTATTTTAAAATGTCATGGCTGAAGCACTATTGTTTTGGACAATATTGAGTGTTTTAGATAGTTTTTAGAATGCATAGAATCTAGAAGAAGAATAGAATAAAATCCGCTAGTTATTATACGTCAAGTTTATTATTTTGTTTTTTCACTCTTAAGACATAAATATGAGAGCAATTAACTCTTAAAACAAACGCCCGAGCAGCAACTTTTTCATCTAAATCAGCTTACCAGAAGAGCCACTTTATACTAATCATTTTGCATCTTTTTACGATTTTCACATAAACGGCTCAAACGATTTTTATTAAACTCGCTATATCAATGTAAATTTATACAGGATTTAATGTCATGTAGGTTTCATTCTGATTGAAATAGTCTGACAGGCCTTAAATGACGATATTTTAAATTTTCTTACCTTTAATTTTGTAATTTTTATTAAATTTGCCATATCATCTGATTAGCATTGCTAAAAGTCAGGTAAATATATAAGTTGAATGAATTCGAAATCTAACTAAAGGAGAAAACTGACTAAATATTTTTTTAATGCAATATTTTGTTGTTGACATTAAGACCAGTAATATATATATATATATTTATAATATACCGTCAAAATGATAAAGATTTTAGAAAAATATTATCTTATACATAGTAGCGTAAAAGTTAACGGAGAGTGATGAAAAGCCGATAAAACAAACTGATTGTCGTAGATAATAGTATAATAGATTAAAACACATATTTCTATTAAAATCTAATGTAAAAAATTCTTTAAAAATGTATATTTCCTTTTTAAATGTTTTTGAAAATTCTTAAATTGATATAAATGACGGAGATAAGTGAAAGTCGTGTGTCGCGCGCATCAGATTATTTTTAATGTTTGGTACACGCATGATTCACATACTTTTCTATTTGAAATCATTTTTAAAGGTTCATATTTAGTAGCGAGAGTAATATTTAGATTTTTCATAGAGATTATATTTATCTGTTTGAAGCTTATATATTGGTAGTTTATCAAATGTTTGTTATACGTATCGTCATGTTGTTGTTTTTTTCAAAAACATTTTTTTATATAAAAACTCTTTCACGAACATTGCAGTGAATAAGTGCCATTGAGGTCAGTGATATACCGACTAAGTGAACTCTGTTGTGATTTTTTTTTTTTTATCTGGGTAGTAATACCGTACCCTAAACGTCCTATTGTGCTCAGCCTCTAATACCCTGCAAGGCAATCGGCTTTCTCTTTGTTAACGGCCTCACGATTTTGATCGTTTTACGAGATTTAGGATCAACGAAAGCCAGGGTGCGGGAATAATAGGCGATTTACAATCCGATCTCATATACAATTTAATTTTAATGAGATAACCAAGGGTACTGGGTTGGCTTTAATAAATAAAACTAATTTCTAGATTGAACCCAAGATTCCAAAAAAGAAAAAAAAAAGATTATTTCTCAAAATATGACGTTTCACATTGCAAGATACTTAGATTCCAAATATAGAATTAATCCGTCTGTCGTAGTACGAATAAGGAAAAACAACATTTTTTCGTATGGTTAAATTTTTTACTATATGTGTAAATAAATTTGCATTAAAATATTTGATACACTTACGAAAAAAACGAAAAACTTAAGTAATGAAAAAATCTATTTGATGATTAAATAACTGCACGGGAACAACGGAGAAGTAATTTTCCTATTTTTAAGCGGAGGTGTCTAATGGATAGAGACTGTGTCTAAGTCTACTTCGTGTCGCAGGTTCGAACCTCGGTTGAGAGGCAGAATTACTTATTCTGGCATTTCAGCCGTGGACCCTCCTGGAGCCACACCTAGCCTCTATAAGCTTAGTACCCAAAATTAAGGAATAAACCTGGCTGCCGGGTGTGATTTAGGCCTAATCACGTCCTTGAACGGATATTGGTCGTGAAACATTACAATGCCAGTAGTACTGAACCCAAGATCCTTAATGGGTTGTAGAGGTACAGGTTTTTATTGTTTATTTTTATGTTATTTTATATTATCGGTAATGACTATTGAAAATCGTAAAATTTCAGAACATTAATACATAACAAATAGAATATTTAACTTAATGGAGAGTTATAACAAAATTTAAAAACTAAAATAATTGCTTTAATTAATTATTCCTACTTATGGAGTATTTTTAGATGTCTCCTAGGAAACTAAATTTAATTTCTATAAATCTTTTAAATATTTCTCTCGTTACAAAATATAAACTTATAAAAATGTAAAAACCTATAATTAAAGTTCTGTTATTCGGAACAATAATATTATCATTACAACCCTGTTTTAAAAAAAAATAAACTACTGGCTAATCATTTGTAAGTGTGTTTTGTTTTGTTTTTAATTTGAGGAAGTTAAGACTATTTTTTTCAAAGAAGTTATGTTTGTATTTTTACTTTTTTGTGTCCACATCTTCCTCAGCACTTACCTGAGAGGCGGGAAAATATTGTAAGTAAAATAATATCAGAGGCTACAATGCCTTTGTTTTGATTGGAATGGGACAATCGACCATTTCCTGGTGAATGATTCTCTTAAAGCTACCGTTTTATTTGTTATTACGCTCTGAAAGAGTGGTAATCCACCAAGATTTAGTTGGGAAAGCTATAAAGAAGGATCTGTTTCGATCTTCATTGTTAGTTGTAAGGGATCTTGTACATAGTAGAATAAAGTCTAATTCAAGAATGTCGTCATGAGTTAATAATGTATTCCAACATTTGATTATGCGCGAAAAAAAAAATTACTAAACATATCTCATATTTAAGACAAGCCTTTGCAAATCTGTTCTATATTTTCATAGCTACATTTTTTAAACCAATTAACTTTTGTTAACATGGCTTTATATAGAATGATAGAGTTAGCGATGTTAGCTACCATCTTAGTAAACGATCGTTATTCGCTTTGTAAAGCCGTGGCAATCTGTGGGCGAAGAGCTCTCACAGAGTAGGATTTAAACTCAATTAGACTACAATCAAGCCTCTTATATCCAGTTTGTATTATCTCCACACCTTCCATCCTACACACACAAGTAGATTAATTTCAGATTATATGAAGATATCACAGCTCGTTAAATTTGCACATATATACAGAGGTGTGTGCTCGTGTGTGTACGCGTATGAGAACAATGAGATGAAAATGTATACATACATAAATCCATTATTTTTTTCATAAAATAGTTGTGTTTTTACCTGACGCTTGAGAAAATGAGGTAATCAAAAAATTATTTCAATAAACAAAAACTAAAAATGTGAACGTAACTGAAAAGAATAATTTATTACGATGATGATGGCTATAAAAGTTCAGTGATATTATTAAAATTAGTTAATTTAATATAATTAATCAATAAATTTTGTCACATGAATATAATTAATATAATAAAAACATCGGAAGTCAAGTAATAGATAATATTTTTTTTTCAATAAAAAAAAACTTCAGTTAGATTTTTTTTTTTTAAATTAACTTTTGTTTTGAATTTTCTCTGTTCTCTTCCATTTTTAACAGTATCCTAGTTACAAGATTTGTCAATTTTCGAGACTCCTTTCAATGAGAATAGCGACTTGAACTTAAAATAAATAATAACTCAAAACAGTCATTAAAATATGAAAATATATATCGAAATAGTAAAATTAGTCCTTTTCGCGGTAACCACACCTACCATAGATAGTTACTGGAGTTCTGACACTGGCCAGATCCTCCACTCATATACTGTATGTTTGTGGTCCTTGCGCCCTAACTCAGCCTCCACTGGCTTACAGCAGTAGTGACGCAGCTGAGAGAGAAGCGCTGGGATCTCTTGGATTCGGCTTCTCCTCATTGTGGGGGGAGAGGCCAGTCTGGGTCCCCTTACAACTTTTTATTTATCTTTACTAAGGTTGTTGTTTTGATTTGTTTGTTGTTTCTTTTTGTTTTATTAATTGTTTATTGTTTTGTATATATTTGAATTTATTCATTTCCGATTTTATATTATTTGACTTTATCATTATTTTCTGTATATATTGTATGAATGTGTATCACATCACTATGAATACTGTCCATTATGAAACAAATTGTAATAAATCTCAATAAATACATTTTTTTTTAAATATAGATAGTTAGACTATTTCGGAACGATGCCTGCCATCGGAAAGAAAGTTGTAATATTAAAAAGTTTTGATTCGTATCCTTATTAAAAGGGAATCGAGTAAATAATGCTATTTTTCTTTCATTTTAATTCGTATCCTTGTTGCAAGATATGTCAATTGTTTACAATCCTTTCAATGAGAATAGTTTATTAGTAAGTAATTTTAAGTAAGCTAACCTTTTCAGATTTTTTTTGCATATCACGTATCGCATAAATACAACACTATATGCAGCATACAACAATAACCTTTCATCGTCTCTCCCTCCAATTATTCGAAACAATGGCTTATGGTGGTTATAGAAATTTGCATTTATTTTGACGAATAATTTTATACATCCTTTTTTTGGAAGGTCTTATAGAACCTGAACACCTCCTATAAATCAAAGTTTATCGAAATGCAATGTGACTATGCTATAATTATATCAGAATTATGACTTGTTTTAGCTAACTGCTGCGGTATGTCATTAAGTTTTTTAGAAATAATCACAAGCAGAAAATTTTAATTCTCTGATGTCCATTTATATCCTTGATATTTCAAACTCAAAACATATCTTTAATTTAATTTAAATATCTTAATTTTGCCGACGTTTCGGCTCAAACATTTGGGTAATCACCAGGAAAGCAAAAATCAGAACAAATAAAAGGGGATACATATCAATACAATATGACAATTATGTTCGAAATAGCTCACACAGATGGTACGTTTATAGACATTTTATTTTTTTTACCTTTCTACTTGTAAATTTCAATTTCATACTTATCATCATCTTATTATTATTGGTATTTATAATATTATCTTTGTATATCTGTATTTTTTGTGTAGTATGGAACCCAATGTGGTTGAGAAGTATTTCATTAGAAATAAAGTGTTTTTTTTTCTCTCTACAGAACAATAATTATATTCTGAATACATTAAATCACTTAGTTATGGTTGATTTTGGTTTATTATTTTCAGTAATCAACCTTTGTAATCGACCAAAAAAAAAAAGTACCCCTGCTTAAAATTTGAGAGGTTACGTTCAAGATGTGTAGAATCCTAATAACGAATTTAAAAAAATCCGTTTGTCCGCCGTACGCGGCATTTCTCCGATACTACAGGACCAATTTTTTTTTTATTCGCCACAAAAATACTAGTCCATTCAACGATGATCCTAACACCTAGACGTTGATATAAGCTGGATTTGTTTTAAAATGGCGGCCGATTAAAAGGATTTTATTCAATAACTCTGTTATTTTTGAAGATAGAAAAAAATGTATTAGTGTTTTTTAACCAAAAAGCCGCGAATAATTTTATAAAAGTTTTTTTTTTTTTTTTTTTTTTTTTTTTTTTTTTTTTTTTTTTTTTTTTTTTTATTCGTATATATTACAATTTGTCATAATAGACAATAATAATAGTGCTACAGGATCTCATTCATACAATATTTGCAATATAAACAAAAGGAAAGTCAAATTACATAAATAAAATCAAAATAAATAAACGTATACAATAACAAAATTTATAGACAAAATAAAATGAAGTTAACAAATAAATAAACAAAACATGTCTCATTATAAAAGTGAAAAAGATAAGAAAAAAATTTTAAATTTCACATATAAATACGCTCATAACTCAGTTATTTTTGACGATAGAGAAAAGTATGTTAAAAAGCGCGATAAACTAAAAAAATAAATAAAAAAATGAAACAAAAAAAAAATGAATTTTCGCCTATTTATACGCTTGTAACTACGTTATTTTCGAAGATAGAAAGAAATAATTATTGTTCTTTAACCAAATAACCGCGAATAAATATATAAATGAGAAAAAGAAAAAGAAAATAAACCAAAAATTGAAATTTCACACATAAATACGCTATCACTCAGTTATTTTTGACGATAGAGAAAAGTATGTTTAGAGTTTTAGAATCAGTGAAGCGCGATAAACTAAAAAAATAAATAAAAAAAGTAAACAAAAAAAAATGAATTTTCGCCTATATATACGCTTGTAACTATTATGAAATAGATAAATAAAAAAAGGCGAAAATTAAGAAAAAAAAAACCAAAAATTGAAATTTTTCACGTAAATATGCTTATAACTCAGTTATTTTTGAAGATAGAGAAAAGTGTGCATAGAGTTTGAGAATCAGTAAAGCGTGATAAATAAATTCAATTATTGTTTTTTAACCAAAAAACGTGAATAGTTATGAAAAAAGAGAAAAACAATTTAAATTTCACTCATTTATAAATAAATAAATTACCAACAATTTTGCTTTTAGTGCTATTTTGAAGAGAATTAAATTTTGGACCAAATGAAAAAAGAATCATTGAATTTGGTTAACAATAGGTTCGATATTGGGTTTTGAAATCAGTGGTGTGTTATGATATGATGCTTTGAATTAGTGCTTTTCATATTACTTAATTGCCTATCAACAGCCTTATAAACAGTTATATCCTATTATTGTTATTATGAATAATAAACCATTGTGTAATAATTTGCAGCGTTTTAATATTTTGTTTTTTAGTTATTTACTTCATCAACTAAAACTTTTTGTCTCTATGTTATTATTTTTTATCTTCTAAATTAAAATACAGAAAGTATAATGAATATTAAAAATTAAGACATTCAGAAAGAAGAGAGGCAATGAAATGGTATTGTTTATTGACTCAAAGGGGTTAGGTCTTCCTTAGAGCATCTTAAAACACATCAGATTTTTTTTTTATAATGATAGTCCTTCTTTTAAATCACTTTAATAAATATCAGACACGCTGTAACTTTACTGATTGATGTATACATTAGGTGATATTAGAACTTACTTTCAAAAATGTCTTTAAGGAAACTTTATGGAATTTGGGTATTAAAGTGCTGAGTTAGTTAAAAAGTATCTTGAATATTATTTTATACTCTTGATGTAGATTTAAGCGTCCATAAATAGCTTCGTTCGCCATTATAAAATAAAAAAAAAAAGTGAAATAGCTTACTTCAGATAACAACTTAAGTAGTCTAGCAGAATACAATAGAAGTTTAACCCTTGTTACAAAGGAAAAGTATTTATATTCCGGATGACAACTCTAAGGTAAGAGACTGAAAACGTTTTAAGTCATTCAAGCCTCCTGATTATTATTATAAGAGAGAGTTGGGCGGAACTGGAATCGATGACCTGGTAGGGAATAAAACTCAAAGTCAAGCCCCACTCCTTGAGCCATCAGGAAAGTTTTTCTTTAGGGGGAATGGGAATGGCATGAGAAGGGGACAAATTTATTTCCATACAGGCCAGGCCCGACCGCAGGGCCCAACCTTCCGCTAGAACACCAATTCCTTTTAGGTCTTTTGAAGAATATTCTTTTGTGTGTGACCAGCCCCGAAAGACGCTCGGATAGAATATTTCAAAACAAGGTATATGAAAAACAAGTAGTGGTGTTAAAAAGTGGTGTTGGTCATCATCAGGATCAATAAGATACAAAAGGAATACAATTACAATCAGAATAAATACAATATTTTATAAAATGTTGATCTAGAGAATGTCGGTATACAAAAAAAAAAATATATATAATAAATATATATATATATTATATATATATATATATATAAAATTAATCATATAATAGATTATGATTTTATCATTAACTTTTATGTTTAATAAATTAATTTAGTAAACAATTTTAACTTCTTATGTATTTTAAATTTTATAAGTTTCATTAACGAAATTATATTTGTACGTTTTAGATGAAGAAAGTTTGTTTGCACCAGAAGATGGCATTATACCCAAAACGTTGTGAATTTTAATAAAATAGCGATAAACTACAACTGCACTTCAATTCTATATTGCACTTTGACCTTCACCCTAAATTATCTACACTAAATAAAATGGTATAATTTATTTTAATTTTTCATTTTAATGCCATTTACTTTTTTTTTTTTCACCCCTACCTCGCCTTTGTACGCTATACGGTGCTCACCAGGGAGATAGGGCGGGGGATTTAATGGTGAGTTAGAAGCCCCCAGCAGCGAGACACGAACTCGAATTCGTTTTTATCTATAATTCGTTAATCAGGTTGCTTCGACAGTTTTCACGTGTTAACCCGCACAACCACCCTACCCCTGTTACCGCGTACCACAACATTAGGTTACAGGCACCTTTCTATAATTTAATGTCTTTAAGGAACTAAATAACGTTTCTGTAGGATTGTGTATTGTTTCCGATAGGCTGTGAAATTATCAAACATATTTCACATTTAAAACAAAACAAAAAATCACATTTTAGATAACATTTAAAAATAAAAACAATTTTTTTTTAAAACGATAAGATCACTCATATGTTTAATGAGCTATTTACAAAGATAACAAGAGGATAATAACTTAATAGCTGATTTAAGAATAATAGTTCGGATAAGGCTTTTTTAAAAATAAGACAATTTATTTGGTTTTAAGAAAAAATTTCAACAACGCCAAAAATAAAAGTTACTTGTCATACTTCTAAATATCTGAATGCTAAATATTAATAAGACCCGGTATCACCTATGGGTTAGTGGCTAGTTCAAACCGGCTTATGGCACAAGGATTTTTTAAATTAATTACAAATCCTTGGTTATGCCGTCCTTTGGAAGGGACGTAAAATGGTGGTCCCAAGCCTGTATTGGTGGCTGGTACTCGTTAAGGATCCCTATCATCACTAAACCTGGATAGGCGAAATTTAGGACTCCCATTGTAGCATCATCTGAATAGCATCAGTAGAATAAAGTGACGTTAAATGAATAAAATATTATAAATAATAATAAGACCCGACCACATTTTAACTATATTAACTTCATACATTACATTCATACATAACATTTTTACCATATTAATTTATGTATGTATATATAAGTCGACGTGATTCCATAATTATCAATGTTTGGTATTTTCCACTCTCAACCACAAGTCCTTTGAAAAAGGTACTCTATTTATTAAGTATCAAAAAAAAAAAAATAAATAAATTTATTATTTATTTTATTTTTTTTTCACCCTTTCCTCCACGAGAAATTGTGCCATTAATAACTTTATACTCAATTAAACTTAAGGCCGGTCTAATCCCAGATGAGCGATGTTGTGGTCGTTATGAGGAAGGGATATAGGCAGGCTCCAAACCCTGGCAAAACTTTGTCCCATCACAAAATGAAGCCAGAGGTTATAAAAAGGCTGAGTCTACCCTCAAAAAATGTATATGTACGTCTATAATCATGTATGTAGAAAAAATATTTAATAAATATAATGAATCCTTGATTTGGGGGTTTTGCGAACTATTTCTAAACCATGCTACGGGTTTCGATACGGTGTTCACCATAATCTAAGACATATTTTTCTGAAGATTCATAAGTATAATTAATTTCAATTATGGTTTTTTGTTTTTTTTTGGTAGGGAAAATTAGATTTACTGTAATTAAGTCATCAAAATTATTCTTGAATTATGTGTAAGTGATATAGACGTATAATATACCTTTGGAAAGCCGTACGTGTCAGAAAAGTTAATATGCAATATAATAAGTAGTACAAGTTGAAGAATGTTGTTACAAGAGCATGAACTTATTTGTTATGTGATGAGGGAGATAATGGTGATTCAGTGTTGCCAGCGTACAGTATCGTACAAATTATATTCTTCCATACAGTAAACAAGATTTTAAAAACAATATTACGTATGAAATCGTAAGTAAGCTTTTAAAGTAAATATAAAGTTTTTATAAGTCCTTTTACTGACATTGTTATTCATTATTTCTAATTGAAAGATTAAATTATAAAAAAAGATATTTCAGTTTAAACTAAATGAGAATTTTATTGAAACTAAATTAAATTATTTATATGCACCATCGATAGAAATAATTTTGCGAATGTTTTGGCTCAATCATATTAGCGCGCCACCATGAGGGCTGCAAACATTAGAACAAAAGATACATATAAATGCAATATGACAATGAATAATTTAAAATATAACAATATAATATGTTATATACAATATTTACTAAAGTTTATGGGATTATCGTCACTCAATTTCCCTTCATTCGCGTTTTTTTTTTTTTTTTTTTTTTTCAGTTCGTTGTAACATATTGATTACTAATTTTGTTTTAAACTTTCAGTGTTTTGGGATAATAACAAACTCCTTTCTTAGAAAATAGGAACATGATCATGAAAATCCAATGAGCCGTTCGTTACCTGAAATTTCTTAACACATCACTCTAAGTATCTAGAATTCAAAATTTTCCCTATTTAATATTAATAACATTTATTTTCATAGTTGGTTGGTTTTGAAAAGTTGCAAACTTTTTGAGATAAAAAATTATTTATAGAATATTATTTGCAATACACATTTCAAGTTCAAGAAATATATACATAACAAATAATATGTTGGAATTTCTCAAAATATAATTTATTTATTCATTAGTAGCATGTTTTATACATATCCCAACTAATCAATTTTGCATGAATATTTGTGAGAATAATTCATTATGGAGAATATAACTGTACCGTCGAGGTGTAAATGCACAGGTATTGGAATTTACCGGAGTTATGCAACCGTATTTGAATTAATATTAAATAAATAAAAAAAACATCTTACGTATTGCATTTCACAGTAATTAATATTCACAAAACCCGTTATTCCCGAATGCGTTCATATTCGTAATTTTACATACGACTATGCCCATCTCTACTCCAAGATTTGCAAATGTCTACAATATAAATGAAGAAATGCCAAATAGTCTATTAAATTTGATTGAAGAATTTATACGGCAGAACTGTCTCAAGAACAACCCATAAAATTTACCCATAAGTTTTTTAGAAGTACTTCAATGAAATAACAACTATTAAAAATAAACTAAGGACTTTTTACATTTATTGTCAATAATATCAAAACCTAATGTTGTCTTGTACATTATTCATGAGAAACCTAATTGACACCATCATTGCATGGCTTAATTAAACCAATAATAGTGACAATGCCAATCAGCTCAACACCAATTTGGATCATTAATTATTTATTACTTATGAAAATTCATTGATGAGCACCCTATGATAATATTTAATTTTAATGAACAAACGGCCGATCCAATCAAGTTTAATTGAAGATTTGTTCAAGAGGTAACCAAATTCCATTCGTTTATTCTAATTCATTGATTGATTCTAAAATAGTTTACTTTAAAGTAGCGATAACTACGAAATGCAAACACACGGCATTCACTTAATTCTATTGGTAAAATCACTTGAAGAACTTTAAAATAAATTTAGAGATGAAAAAAGGTCAAAGAATTACATCCGGCTTCGATAAAAATATGTGTATCAAATTTAATAATCTGGTATAAGTTTTTATTCTATTCGACAGTTTGAAATACTTCTACAACTTGGTGCATAAATGTTTTACAAAAGTCTTCAGCTTTGCAACGATATTTTTTTTTAGTTTTATACAACACAATATTTTCCAGTTAGACTTACTACATACACAGACACAGAAACACACAACCCTTTTTGCAAGACTTGATCATTCCAATTCACAGAACCATGAAACGTGTATTTCCTGTGATAACTGGAATTCAAATATTTTCACGATATCTCTCCATACATACATATTTTATGCAATACATAAATTATATATATTATACAATACATATTTTATATATGTTAGTGAAAGTTATATATGTGTTCTTACTCGCTCATTATCATTTAGCTCGAATGGTAAAGATTGTTTGACTATAGCCCAATACATATGAAACACTGGAAATTGAAGTAGAAACGAACATCTAGGATTTCCATCTCCAGAAAAAAAAAAAATCATAAAGTATTACTAATCCTTTTCTGTTAAAGATGTGTTATTCTTGTGTAATAATTTATAATATTTTATCGGTATGTGTTGATAATTTTCAGCATATTCGAACTTCGGTTAGATTACCTCCTCCTCCCCTTCCTTTTCTCTCACAATACCTTGTAAGTAAATTATTTTTCAAATGCTTCAGATGTTGTTTTTGAACATACATATATATATATATATATATATATATATAGTTATGAAACACTAAGAGGAGGACCAGATCTGAGATTAAATCGAGGAAATGTTAAGATAATGTGTTATTGAAAAACCCTGACCTTACTGAACTGCTTTAATTCAGGTTTTGGTGATGAGTTAGTAATAAAATAGTACCTTACTGACTGATATAATACTATCTGATAGTAAATCCCTCAGGGAAAAAAGTTTTTACAGTTATTAAGAGCTTGGTTGGTTCTTCACAAAAGATGATACAAAAACTTGACGTTCCCTTTTCAGTTACATCCATTCCAGTTATATTCTATTATGTAAAAGGACTTACTTCTCTCGAGAATTTAATTAAAATTTAAAATTTCCTCTCCCTTAAGGTAAAATAATAAGTGTGGGAATACTGTTGAAGTCAGAGTTAGTTTATGTTAAATATTGTTGTTAAAATACAGAACAAAAAAATATTATTCCTAATACAGAACCAGTTCTTAGTTTTAAATAGTGCCAGTAAATAAAGTTTAATTAATATTTTTATTTATTTTTTTCAGATCAAGGCGCTTTTAGCCGAGTTTTCAATTACTCTCTCCTTGGTGCTTTCTATTTAAATGTTTCTATCTAGTTTCTAACTATTTTTTAAACTGTTTCTACCATAACCTTACTTACTCATCAATATTTACTCAGCCCGCCGGTGTACCTCAAGGTAGTATCTTGGGCCCCATCCTTAATGAGGTATATACAGCTGATATTTCAATTCACACACTGACCTCACTTCTTATGCTGATGGTACATCTGTGTTTTTTGTATAAGCATTATTGTATAAGCAACTGCTGGAAGCAGTTGCTTATACAATAATTATAGCTTATATTTATTTATTTTTATAAAATATTAAAAAATTGAAAAAAATATTCCATGTTTCAATATAAAGATGAGAGCATTAGCGAAATTATTTGGCTGCTTGGCGCAAGAAAACTTGGAAATAAGTTAGCTTTAATTATACTAAGTTTCGACCTCTGCCTTACTCATTTTTCAGAATTAATTTTTCTTCCAGATAAACTTATTTTTGAAATTCTTTACCACTCTCAAATAATTAAATATAAACCCACCTCTTAAAAAATATCTTTAAAAGATAAAAACGCGTTTATTTAAGTGAGCAATATTTAAATATAATTATGCGGAAAATATTTCTAAGAGGTTTTATTTTTGTCATTTGTATAACTTACATGAAAAATAGGAAAAAACTAAAAGATGATAAATGTAATTATATTGTATTGTATACTAGTAGAGTCGTCCTTGCTTTTACGCGGGTACAATTTGAATGTTGAATGTTAGTAATGTTAAAAGTTTGTTTAGATATTTAGAGTTTATCGCGTTAAGATTTTTAGTTCATAGTAACGAAAAGTGCAGTTATAAAGAATATATGTTTTCATGTTAACGCCCTCATGATTTTGTATCATCATCGGTAGAAATGAAAAACATAAATACTTCAATAAATAAAATTGGTTCAGTTGATTTGTTTGTTATTTCAAAGTGAATCATATATTACAGAAAATTAAATTTTCCCATCTAAGAAACCTTGATTGGAATGTATGTTTTCAATAACTATAGAGATATTAAAATTTTCTGTTCTATTCTGAGTATTACTACTTTATATTTCAAAAGAAATATTTTTAAAGATTCTAATTTGAATCCCATTAGAATCCCATTTATTTTACAATTAAACATCAATTTTCATGAAATAATTTAAAATTTAAAACAATTAATAACAATGCTAGTGGATAGATTTGATTCATGACATTCGATTTATTTTGGCAACTTACGCACAATTTAGTTTATAAAATTTTTACTGAAATATTTCGTACTGTATGGAAGAATACAACTATTACGATACTGTCAGAAGGCAACACATGATCTACAATAAATTCCCTCATTACAACATTACAAATAACACATGTCTATAATTGTATGGGTTTATAACAATAACAATTGTAATTTTTTTTCTTTTTAAACCAAAATCCTGCGATATTTTCCAGACAATTAAATGTATAATAAACTGCCTGACTTATTTTAAAGAATATAGACGTAGTAATACGATAAGTCATACCACCAAGAGCCAGCTCAACCATGGCAACATTCGTAGGTATTTTGAAATATGTAATTAATTGCTTTTACATAAAAATAAAGTAAAACTAAAAGAGATATGTAATATAAGAGATATTTACACATACATTTATTTGATTCACTTAATATTGTTTGAACTAGTTTAACAGGTATTACAGGAAGAGTTTATATCAACAGATCGCTCTAGAAGAAAATCTGGGTGGCAAGAAGTAAGAGTATCGAGTGATGTTCTATATTTGTAGCTCAGTCAGTTGACTTCTATAAATACTGCTGAGTGATTTGCTGGCAGGTAGGTGTCTCCCGGTGAAGGCGTGATAAAGATTCATATTCCTTAGCAGGCAAATTAGTAGCTTCAATCTCTGTTTATCCCACAAAAGGTTCGTAAATACAAACACAAACTAATGGACAAATTTAATCTACCAAGATTGCTGAGTGAGAGCTTGAAGGACTCTTGTGAAACAATTAGTTTACTACTGAGGTTTTCAAAAAATTTCATCGTCTCCAGGAACTATAAGGGAAAAATAGGGAAAAAGAAAAGAACAAAAGAAAAAAAATAATCAAATAAAATTGGAATAAATTAATTTTTAAAGAATAGATAAATAGAAATTTGTGTGTGCTATTATAAATATATTCGGCGCTAATAACCAAGAGGTTGAGCCCCTATTCCAATACCATAACCCTAACCCCTATAACAATAACAATATCTCTATATTAGCTTGTACGACAGAGAGAGAGAGAGAGAGAGCGAGAAAAGGTGCGATTTTTTAGTAATCAAAAAATATTTCTGAAGAAATATATGTCGTATGCCGTTTTAAAGCAACTCAATGGAGTTGAGTAACTCCAACTAAATTAAGTAACAACTTAATAAATAAATAAAAAGTTTTCTCTCTCCTTAAAAACTATTAATAAATACTACTATATTGCCTATTAAAGTCAGA
The DNA here is from genome assembly GCA_023052935.1 of Piezodorus guildinii. Classification (NCBI taxonomy): domain Eukaryota; kingdom Metazoa; phylum Arthropoda; class Insecta; order Hemiptera; family Pentatomidae; genus Piezodorus; species Piezodorus guildinii. The sequence continues at coordinate 64,958,677 of CM041292.1, forward strand.
ATAACATTGAGTAAAGGCTAGGGGGAAATCCACAAACCTATCTGCTAGTCAAAGTTAACGAAGCGAAATAATAATGGTTGAATGAACATGAATCATAGAGCCTGGAATTAAGTAAGCTTGTGACCTTTATCCCACAGAACCTTATAACAAACTATTGCTTCTTTTCTCCAAAAGGCCTTTGAAATCTAGGGGTAATTAAATATCCCCAATAGCATTTATTTATTTTATTTCATCTAACTCCTTTCAAATGTTAAAAAAATTAACGTGGTGGAAAGAGTTCAAGATTGAGCAATTAATGTGTGATAATAGAACTATTTAAACATATTTATTAAACATTTAAAATTATTTAACTTATAACGCATTCAATAGCAAAAACAATTCTGCAAATGATTGCACAATGGTTTATTATTTCCAAATACCTAAAAATAAAATAATAAGAAATCAACATCCGAGTTTTAAACGTATTTGGTTTAGTCATTATTGACAACATTTGTGCGGAAGATTGATATTTGAGGAGATAATGAAGTTAATAGTGTTTGAATGCGGTATATTATATATATATATATATATATATATATATATATATATATATATATATATATATATATATATATATATATATAAAGTTATGAAGACTCGGACAAATTAAATAAAAAAAATAAAAATAACTGAGAGAAAAAGGTGCATAAATGACTCACACGGCAACTGTGTTAAGACTGACTTTATTCTCTATAAATCCTCTATTTATACATTACTGCATTGTTTACATGATAAGAGTTGGTATTAAGCTGATACCGACTCGCCTCGGTCCATAACTTATATATATAAATATATATATATTTACAACTTTATTTTAAAATACATTCAGTAAATGTGATACGAGCTTATACTGTCATGATTCACATATGGAGATACAGCCCATTGGCAGATCTCCAAAAACTATGCTAAGCCAGAAGGTCTCGGTGCCATCTTCTTTTCAGACGCCTCGGGGGATTATCAGAGATTGTTGAGGTGGCAAGGTTTGAAACCATTGGATTAGAGTGGGAATGGAGTTTGTCATGAAAGGAGTGGTACCTGGTTCGAGCCGACCAAGCAACATAGGGAACTTAAGTCTTTATGGATGAGTTGATTCGTGACAAAATTCGGAGCATTGAGGATATTTGATTTATGGATTGGAGACGGGAAGAATTTGATGGTTTAGTAGAGCTCCAAAGCTCTACTCCGTATATATATACTTAATATTATCATATTATGATGTGTACTTTAAAATACGTTTATGCTGTTATACATATTGGTATGTAATCACAAAACAGAATGGAATACCTTAAGTTTAATAGATGCCTATTGAGGACATATGTTTTTCTGCAAGAGAAACAAATGGGGATGGGAAAAGCTCCACAGGCAGAATTCTACCTAATTCCATTTCGTCATACCTTGGCACATAAATAATGGATTTCATTCCTTACACGTGTAGCCATCCCAACCCGCATCCTTCCTTAGCTCCCGTTTTTATTTAGGAATCCTCTGCACACCCAACACCTCCTATAGCTACTTTAACCCAGGCACTAGTCTAGTGAACATGAATATCGAGATTAATATTTTCAAGTATTTTTATTTTTTTCTCCACTAACATCTAACTCGAATATGCTTCTTTCACACAAAAAAAAAAAAAAAAAAAAAAAAAAACATGTTCAAATTTACAGCTTAATTTTTGTTCTACAGTTGCATTCATTTTGACTTACAATTCAACTATTTATGCAAGTCTGACTAATAATAAAATATTAAACTAAATTGGGCTAAGGACAAATAAAACAATATTGTTGATGGATTTTAAGCTGACCTGACTTAAAAATCTTAATTATATTCATCTAAAAAATGTATATAGAAATTTGGAATTTTTTTTATTCGTTTTTTTTTTTAAATATCTCTTACGTATTAATGAAATTTATTGTATAAGATAAATTGCATTCCAGAAAGATATTTGAGCAAGAGTTTTCAAAGTAAACACAGTTTAGGGGAGCCTCCTGTGTCTAAATAACCAAATCTTCAAATTCTGTGTGTGTAAAGAATCTCTATTTAAATAATTTCCTCTCTTAACTTCTGGTATTCGAGAAGAAATATTTACGCAGGCTGAAAATAACTTGAAAGTGGTAACTAAATCCTATAATGCAATGTCCGTAAAGTTAAATGTTTAAAAAAAATACATTAACTACCGGTAATGTAACATAAATGTACAAAATTTAATGCATGATGAACTTCAAACTATATTAATAATTCTAAGTAATTACTTCTACTTAATTTTTGAAATGATATCTTTTTTGCTCAAGAAAAAAAAATATACAAGGTCAAATAAATACAATTTTTTTAATTTGATTACTACTTAGGATAAGGAAAGGAGTAAATCAAAGTTTTGTGCTGCGTGTTATAGATTTGTTTTCTGAATATGGGTCCTATTTGTATTCCTAAACTGACTAGAAACAAAGATTTTTGTACCCAGTGTTGTCTTACATATGCTTTATATCAAACATTTAACATCTAATTATGTAATTAAGCTGTTCATTGCTTAGCGGTGATGGGTCGATTGAGTTTATAGATTTTCTTGCACCATTATTTCAAAGGGAATCGACTCAAAAACGGTCAATCTCTTTACTTCTTTAATTCTCTAGATATTCCTTTACTTTGGAATCCTTAAAACGGAAATGGAATCATTTAAAAAATTTAAGAGTCCTAAAAAAGATTTAACTGGCAGGTCACTTAAAAATGGAAAAATACCCCTATAGTATTGAAATTAAAAATACCCCCTTCGTTTTCATTTGGTACTAATCGTTTAAATTTTAAAAAGAATCTTTTTAGGGATCACTTGTAACTGGGTGGCTAGCTAACATAATAGCCTCATATGCCAAAGGTCACGGGTTCAAAAGGATTTCTTAATGGGAGTGAAAAATCCTGAGTTATGCAGTCCTTCGGAAGGGACGTTAAAAGGTGGTCCCTAGGCTGTGCAATTTTAGGTACTCCTTTATTTATCCCTATCCTAATAAAACCTGGATCGGTAAAATTTAGGACTCCCACTGTAGCATCGTCCGATTAGACATAGTAGCATAAAGTTACGTTAAATAAATAAAACAACAAACAATATCTTTCTTAGTATGGCTATCTAGTTCTCACAGATAATATTTCGATCCATATCCTTTTCAAAAGGAAACATTCAGATGAAAAAAACATCGAATTATAAAATATTAATAACTTAAGAAGGAGCCTAGTTGGCAAATATAAAAACAGTCATAAAATATAATGCTTTAATTATGATAATTCAACGGGAAAAACAATAAAAGCGAAGGTTATAAACAATAGCGGGCACCAGCTGTTTTCAACGCGAGCCCAACCTTTCCAAGCTATTGAGTTGAGCACCTTTTTTCAGGTCACACCTATAAAACGTACTTATTTTGCAAATTATTACCTCAATTTCCTGTCTAGACGAATCAAATTAAAACATCTCAGTGAAAAATTATTATTTACGTCTTGGTCTTAGTTTAAAATTATTTAATATGTTTCTGTAATCATAAAAAAAAAAATCTGTCAACATAAATTCGATTTAATATGCATCTAACATTTTCCATTTATTGTCCGTTGAAATTCTATTTAGTCACTATTAAATAATACAAATAGTATTATCTACCAACGCGTGTATTGATTTATTTTTCACTTCATGTTTACGTATTTCCTTTTATATTACTAGGAATAAAAGACGGTTAATTATTTTAAATAAAAATATTAAGTGCGTATAGGATGAAGTCAGTTTTAACATTCGACATTTGAGCCAAAAGACTTTTTCACAGAGGACAAGATCTTGCTGATATTTAAGACTAATTGAGGTATTGCAATTAGTGAATGCCCAAATCGGTATAGAATTTCAACATTCGCCGATAAAAAAAACATTTTTAAACTGAGTATTACCTAATCTTAACAAATTTTAAACATAACTGTTCATTGTTTTCCTTTGTATTATTATTATCTCAATATACATTTTTAAAGTTAACTTTAGTTTCATTACTATAAATTATAATACAAAACTAAGATTTTTAAGTATGAAGGCAAAGGACTTAGGCCGTCTACATAGTATGTAGTATAGTCTAGGGTCCCCTGAGTCCAATTGACCAAGTCCCGATAAAAGTTCTGTGTGTTTGTCCGTGTGTGGTCGTATAAAACTAAAATTTCATCTTAAAGACAACTAACAATATGCTCAAGATATTACAGCACCTTTTTAATCAAAATCTGCCAACGAGAAGAGCTACTTTATTCCATGCATTTATCCCTTTTTATGATTTTCTCCAAAACGGCTCTAACGATTTTGATTAAACTCGCTATATCGATATAAAATATAATATGCTTTAATGGCTGATAGAAATAGTCTAACTGTGCTTAAATGACAATTTTTTAAATGTTCTTTTAAAGTACCTTTAATTTTGTATATTCGAAAAAATCACCAATATCATCTTGTTGGCATTGACAAAAAACGGGTAAACATACAAGTTGAACGCATTTTAAATCCAACTCAAGAAGAAAAGAGGAAAACAATGTTTTAATGTGATTTTTGTGTTTTTCAACATAAAAGCTTTAATATAGATGTATAATATACTGTTGAAAAGCTATAGATTTTAGAAAATAATTATTGTCCTTAACTCTAAATTAGTGATGGGCAAATACTCAAAAAATTTGAGTACTGATTACTGTAATCAAATGATGCTCGCCGCTGATTACAAAATGTAATCAGCTTTCCTCCTGATTACTTTCTATTTTCCTCTGTAATCAAAATTTTCGTACTTTTGAGTACTTGATTACTTGAGTACTTGATTACTTTTTTATATGAGGTGGCCAGAATAGAGAATATTACCTACATATATTAAGTACTGGTTTAATCGATTTTTAGGTCTATTAATAATTTCTTTAAGCCATCATTTATTTCATTATATCGGATTTACGATTCGGAACTTTTTCGTATTTATTGGATACTAAGATCAGTAGCTGCATTCCCAAAGGTTCGTTACCGACTAAACTATTAATTTTAATCGCGCTCGCTCAAATATAGGTTTATTATAACTTTTTCGTATTTATTGGATACTAGACTAAGTAGCTGCGTTCCCAAAGGTTCGTTACCGATTATACTATTAATTTTAATCGCGCTCGCTCAAATATGGGTTCATTATAACTTTTTCGTATTTATTGGATACTAGGATCAGTAGTTGCGTTCCCAAAGGTTCGTTACCGACTAAACTATTAATTTTAATCGCGCTCGCTCAAATATGGGTTTATTATAACTTTTTCGTATTTATTGGATACTAGGATCAGTAGTTGCGTTCCCAAAGGTTCGTTACCGACTTAACTATTAATTTTAATCGCGCTCGCTCAAATATGGGTTTATCATAACTTTTTCGTATTTATTGGATACTAGGATCAGTAGCTGCATTCCCAAAGGTTCGTTACCGACTAAACTATTAATTTTAATCGCGCTCGCTCAAATATGGGTTTATTGTAATTGTTTCGTATTTATCTGATACTAGACTAAATAGCTGCGTTACCAACGGTTCTTATGATTATCACACTTAATTTTAACATTTCTCTTTCCAGAATATATTGATTTTAGTACTAATTTCTGTATTTTGTTTTCGGTTTGGCTGATAAACGTTTTATTGGTTTTAAGTTTGTTCGGATAAAAATTGATTTGTTTTGACTTCTTCGTGTTTCTTTTCTATGCTAATTTCTGTATTGGGTTTTGGGGGGTTATGTTAGTGAATGTGTTAATGTTTTTTTAGTCAATTGGACTAATGTATGTTTATTTCGTGTTTTTTGTTACTTTTCATCAATTGGGATACCGCTATTCCTTTTCATCAATATAGAAATTTATCTATTTGTTTAATATTTTGGAGTTTGATAAAAATCAGGTGAACAGAACAATTTTATACGCCTATTTTTATTTGATGAAAAAAATTCAAACAAAATCTACTCTAAAGCAACCGACTGAAATCATTAATAACCTTGACAAAATCCTTTAAAAAGTAAATATATTTTCAAGTATAAAAAAAATACGAACATGTTAAAAAAAACCTCTGCATGAGTTAGCGCAATTAAAATTAAAAGTATAATCTGTAACGAGCCCCTGGTTACGCAGCGACTGAGCCTAATAGCGAATAAATACGAAAAAGTTATAATAGACCCATATTGGAGCGAGCACACGAATAATTAATAGAATGGTGGGGTTAGAACCTCCCATAACGCAGCAGCTGAGCCTAAGAGCGAATAGATATGAAAAAGTTATAATAAACCAATATTTGAGCGAGCGCGATTAAAATTAATAGTTTAGTCGGTAACGAACCTTTGGGAACGCAGCTACTTAGCCTAGTATCCAATAAATACGAAAAAGTTATAATAAACCCATATTTGAGCGAGACCGATTAAAATTAATAGTTTAGTCGGTAACGAACCTTTGGGAACGCAGCTACTGATCCTAGTATCCAATAAATACGAAAAAGTTATAATAAACCCATATTTGAGCGAGCGCGATTAAAATTAATAGTTTAGTCGGTAACGAACCTTTGGGAACGCAGCTACTGATCCTAGTTTCCAATAAATATGAAAAAGTTATAATAAACCCATATTTGAGCGAGCGCGATTAAAATTAATAGTTTAGTCGGTAACGAACCTTTGGGAACGCAGCTACTGATCCTAGTATCCAATAAATACGAAAAAGTTATAATAAACCCATATTTGAGCGAGCGCGATTAAAATTAATAGTTTAGTCGGTAACGAACCTTTGGGAACGCAGCTACTTAGCCTAGTATCCAATAAATACGAAAAAGTTATAATAAACCCATATTTGAGCGAGCGCGATTAAAATTAATATTATAATCGGTAACGAACCATTGGCAACCCAACTACTGAGCCTATTATCCAGTAAATACGAAAAAGTTAAAATGAAATTCCAAGTGTAAAAAAACATAATAATAGGCCCCTATATCGATTTTATCTGAAGAGTTTACAATAATCTATAAACCCACCATCTTAATAATAATAAATTACCCTTATACATCTTTTAACGAAAAGTTTAAAATAATCGACAATATGAAAAAAAAGATGGCTTAAAGAAATTATTAATATAAATTAACTTAATATATGTATGTAATATACTCTATTCTGGCCACCTCATATAATAAAGTAATCAAGTACTCAAGTAATCAAGTACTCAAAAGTACGAACATTTTGATTACAGAGGAAAATATAACGTAATCAGCAGGAAAGCTGATTACATTTTGTAATCAGCGGCGAGCATCATTTGATTACAGTAATCAGTACTCAAATTTTTTGAGTATTTGCCCATCACTACTCTAAATTGTAAAAGTTAACCATGAGTGATGAAAAGCCGAGAAAACTAAACGATTTTTGTTGATAATAATACCATAAATTATTTAATGAACCTTTTATTTTTATGTAAACTAAACTTTCACCTTTCCTTATCTCTAACTTTGTTTAAAAGGTCTTGAATTGATTTTTTACAACGGAGGTAAGTGGAAACAAGATATTATACAAGTTGCGCGCACCACATATTTTTATAATAATGGAGTTTAGTTGACCATTGAGAAATTAGATGAGGAATATGGTCGGGGGTGCTGTCATAAGAAAGAAACACACATTACAACATAGTGCTATTTTAATTATGTGCCGACGTTTCGGCCTACAATGTGGGCCTTTGTCAGGGCTAAAAGAAACAATATAACAACCATTGTAATTATAGACTGGATAATGTAGGTATATAATATAATAATATGGTGGCAGTGATGTAATATAGGAACAAACATAAAATGATAATAAGATGACAGTTTTAAAGTATGGAAGTAAACAAAATTAAGATGATAATATTTCAATAAGAATATATAAAGAGAGGCTAAGCAAATGATTAAATGCTAAAAAAACAATATGTGAACAATTAAAATTTTTAAATATGAACAATTTTGAAGTGATGTTACTAAACAATATGAATGAAAAAAATGATTTTAAATTTTTAAGGTAATGTAATATTTTGTCCGTTATATATCCTCACGTATAATCGTTGGTTTAATATTACATTACTTTAATTTTTTTTTTTCATTCATACTGTTTTTGTCTTTAACGCATTATTAAGTCTATAATTACATTGGTTGTTATCTTGTTTCTTTTAACCCTGATGAAGGCCCATGTTGTAGGCCGATACGTTGGCATATAATTAAAATAGCAATATGTTTTAATGTGTGTTTCTCTCTTATGACCGCACCCTTAACCATCTTCCTCATCACATATTTTTATAGGTAAGTAGCATATGTTTATTTTTGTAATTTATTTTTTTCTCCTGCTTATTTTTGATTATTTTTTATAGATTTCTTTAGTCACTTTACTCAAATTCCACCTATCGGTACTTGTGAATTTTATTGTTCAGAAACAAAATAAATAAAGACTTTATCAGTGTCGTTTATGGAGAGACATATGTTATATATCCCTAGTTTGCTTGCAGACAAGAAACTCATTAGTTAGTAATCCACGATTGGAATCGCACTACACCGAGTTAATGAGAAACTAAGCCAGGAGGTTTAATTTGTTGGCTAGCATGGTAACGGGCACCATCACTCAGCTGCAGGCTCACTTGTTGGGACATGATACCACGATGACACGGTCCTCAGCCTACTAACTGATTGTTTCATATCCTTTCTCAGCACTTATCGAAATTAGTCATGGACTAAACATAGTTCATGTATTTTTATCAAAACCATTCCACCAACTCTCGTGCATATTTTAAATATGCTTTGTCCTGTCTACTATATTGTTTAGAGAGAGAGAGAGAGAGAGAGTAAAAAATCAGTTTTCACAGCAGAATGCATCAATGCTCTGAAAAAAGGTGAAATTGGAGTTAAAAGAGAGAAAAAATCTTCAAAAAATCCTCTCGCTGAAAAAAGATAAAAATGGTAACTACTAAAGAACTCTATCGAAAAATCTCAAGACTCTCTGACGAGATTCGGAGAAAGATGAGTTTCTATAAAATAAGAAGAATGAGTGAATTAGTGATTTATAAAAAGATATAAGGAAAATAAATACGAGTATATCTGAAATATAAGAAGATATCAAGAATACATTTAGGGGAAAAAAATCAAGGGCTTTCAAGGAAAAGAAATAACCAAACCTAGAACAATCTTCAATCGGGAACAAAGGCAAGAGAAGAAGCGCTAGAACAAAAAGTATGGGTAGGAGAAGAGGACGAAGTCTTGATTCTTGATTGTTTTTACGTGGTCCAAAAATGGCCGATATCTATAAAATAAATAAAAATGACAAAAAATATATATGACCATTAAGAAATAAGCGTACTAGAATATAAACATGTTAACCTGAATAACATATGTCAAAAATAGGAATTAAAATTTTCTAATGACCAGTACTTTTTTTCTTTTAGAAACAATTTTTATTGAGTAATATTACAGTCTGTCCTTATTAGGACATTTTTAATAGTGATAAATTACAACATTCATACTACATTTACACAATTTATACAAAACAATAAATTTATAAAATAATAATACAATATACATATATACAAAAAAGAATCAATAAGAATATGTACAAAAGTCACTCATACCTATATACAATCCTCAAGCATACAGCTCGTGAGTGGAGAATCTAGCCAATGCTAGAACTCCAATATACACTGCCGTTTCAACCTTCTAGGGGGATGGTAAGGATGTGTGGAGATATATAGGGATTGAGTTAGCGGATTGGGGTGATGGATAAGGTTCTGATGGAATTTGGAGAATTTTGATGGTATAAGGTCTAAAATTAAAGGAATATTTAGGTCGCGGTGTAAGGTAAGGTTTGTGACATAATAAGGAGCACTAACTATGGTTAGGAGGGCTTTGGATTGGAAGGATTGAATGTGTTTGATGTTAGAAAATTTGGCTGTCCCCCACAGTTCAAATCCGTAGGTCCAGATAGGGTTCAGTAATGTCTTGTATATTAGCAGTTTGTTTTCTATGGATAGTTAAGAATTTCTATTCAGTAGTCTGTAAAATTGGCCAAATCGTCCCAAGTTAGTCTTTAGTCTGGAAAGAAGCGAAAATACCGGACTGTGTCAGAGAAAGGGAGCGAAATGGAGTTAAAGAGAACTGGAGGGCAGGATTGTCTTCGAAGGATGAAGGTGACATGTTTGCATTTGGATTGATTGACTTTGATTCTCCAGTTGTTACACCAATCTTCAATTTGAGAAAGGTGCGTTTGAAGGCCTATGGATGCATTTTCGGGATCTAAGTGAGATGATAGGATGGCTGCGTCATCAGCGTACGTTGCAAGGAAGGTATTAGGGCAAACAGGAATATCAGCCGTGTATATGTTGTAGAGGATAGGATTGAGGAACACCGGATTCGACTGGATAATAATTGGAATATTCTGCACCACAATGAACTCAGAAGGAGCGGTTTGATAGACAGGATAGGAGGACTAGGTATATGGACTGGAGTAAATGGTTTTTGAGCTTGAAGAGTGATCCCGGGTTCCACACTTGCCTGCGACCAGTACTAATAATTAAATCATAAAAGATTGAAAACAAAGAAAACAGTAGTAACTATCTAGCGAAGCTATAGGTTAAAGTATCCCAGAACTGATTTGAATGATTAAGCGACCACTATGATTCCTATAAATTTCATTACAAAACAATGTGTTTTGACCAACTTGCGGTCGTTCTTTCAGGAATGGTACTTCGAATTCGAGGGAGTCTCCAGAAGGGTCTGATCTATCACTTACAATGGTAAGGATGTATAGAACTGAAACTGTTTTGCGAGAGACAATAGAGCTATATCAAAAGCTAAACAAGACCAGAGACAGCTCTACAGCTGGCGGGGGCGGCTAGCTTGGGACACCAACATTCTGGTACGGCTAAATGATACACTTAATTTTGATAAAACCTACTGTATTATTTTCTCTTTCCAGATGAATAAGCTGAGCTATCGAAGTTATCTAAGGGAGCAGCAGAGAATCATCCTCAATAAGCCTCCGACGCCAGCTCGCCACTTCAACAAATATCTCAAGTTGGTGAGGACCATGTCTGGGAAGCTAAATCGACTCTTAACATCTCCAACCTTATTACTGTGCCTCGAATTAATGATATGTAATATCTCTCTAATTGTAAGACCAGCACTTCTTTATAGAGAACCGCAGTTAACAAATATATGTATGATAGGGCTGCACAAGAAAGAACACTTTACGAAAAATAACAACTGGCTTACTACATCCAACATTCGGTATTCCGACCCTAACCAACTACGTCCTTCAGAGGCATGTCAAATTCTTAACGGTGCTTACAACCCACTATTGAGGACTTAGATTCCGAACGGAAGCCTATACCTATAGCTGTAGCTACAGCGCTCACTAAAGTTGTGATTACATCTTAGCGTATACCGAGGGATTATAATGAAATAAAAAGGCTAAAAAAATAATAATAAAAAAGTTTAACGCTGTTTCTAAAAAAAATTAATTAATAGGATGTCATAATTTGGTTCCACCCCTTGCTACATCCACACGTACTTCTTATACTGTATAGTAGAAGAAACGGGATCGAGATTTTTCGCTTTTAAATCATTCCTACACCCCAAGAGACTAAAAAAAATATCCCTTTTAATTGTCAAAAAGAAGAGTGACTATGGCTGAACATTTTGTCGCGGATTCAGAAAACCGTGAAGAGCCGCGATCAGAGGAGGGTATGATTTAGTGATGATTACATTAACATTTTGAGCAGTGCTATCCTCACCAAGATAGGATCGATGCCGGGGCGGCCGACGGATATAATAAATTATTCTCCAAGCTCCGGTGGTTCGGACCCCAAGCTCCGGGCGGTGGTCCGAGTGGTCCTCATTAAAATAATGCCCTACCTCCCTCAGATTATCTTAGGCTATTTGTTCCACCTGGGCCCTCTCGTTAACTCCACGCCGTCGGTATATATTGTTCTGTCTTTCTTTTATTATTCCCTATTGAATACATGGCTCATTCAGAAGTCTGAATACCTCCTGGATATTTATTTACAAAAATGTTTAAAACCTTAAAACCCTTTAATCATTTACGTCTTTACTTAAATCTGATCTACTATTGTTACAATTTGTCAGAATAATGGAAAATCGTAATGAATTGTTTAATTCACACATTATTTACAGAATTGTTTTTTTTAATTATTTGAGAAAAAAAATCGAAATACTAAAATCAGACTGATATTAAAATACATAATTATATTTTTAATTACTTTGATTATGGTTGTGGTGGCCTCTCGAAGGCATTCAAGGAGAGATTAAAACGGATCATGAATTGCTTTTTAAGGTTTTTATTTTGGTACGTTTAGATGGTCCCATGTATCCCACCACTATGACGAGTTCAAATAATATTCTAATCAAAGACAATAGTTCCATGGATAGTCGCATCAAATCCTTAACTCCCACAATCCCTGTTTAAACTACATCCACCCGCGATACAAATCTTTAAGCCATTCCAACGAAACTAAATCCCGCTCATAGGACATCTATACCCCTTTCTAGAGAACCAAAAAATTACAGTGCTTCTTTTTAGTCCGGTGTCCTGCCCTATAGAATGCTGTTCGTACTTTTAATAATCTCAAAAAATCAAATTTTATTATCTTTTTCTCAGCCTCATTTCTGCTAGTATAGGTAGTAGTCTAAAGGATCCATAGATCGATGAAGAATTGTGATAATTTTGCACGCGCTTTGTTCCTAAAATCTATAAAGGTATGTTCTTGGTTCCGTCTCATCTAGGATCTTTTGTAGTTTTAGCGGTTTCCAAATGTGAATAATCGATAAAAACACCTGGTACGCGCAACACACGACTTTCCCTTACCTCTGTTGTAGGTAAGATTAATTATTAATTAATAGATTAAGATTAAGATTAATAATTAATAGATTAAAGAATTTTCAAATACAGTAAGAGATAAAAATGAATGAATGAAATTGTGTTTTATAAGCATCTGTTTTATTAAAAAATCTATTATAATTATTATCTAAAACAATCAGTTAGTTTTATATGCTTTTCATCACTCTTTATTAACTTTAACAATATTTTGTATAAGATAATAATTTTATATTATATTTATATATATATATATATATATATATATATATATATATATATATATATATATATATACAGAGAGAGAGAGAGAGAGAGAGAGAGAGAGAGAGAGAGAGAGAGAGAGAGAGAGAGATAATAACTTATATACATTTATATATATATATATATATATATATATATATATATATATATATATATATATATGTATATATATATATATATATATATATATATATATATATATATATATATATATATATGTGTGTATGCATGTATGCCTATTTTTGATTTTTGGTTATTGTTATAGAATCTACAAAATTAAAGACACACACACACACACACATACATACACACACTATAGCATCATCTTATCAGCCACAGCAGTATTAAGTAGCGTGAAATGAATAAACATACAAACCATAAAAACATTTAGAAAAAATCTTTTCTCCAGGTACTAAAAAATATCATCGATCTCAAATGATTATACTACAAATATTTAAAAAAATACTACATTAATTTCCTTTAATAAATAATTAAATTAGCCGTCTAGTACTTGTTAAAATTTAAAATATCAATTTGTATGTAAAGGGAGTATAAAAAAAGATAAACAAAAAGAAAAAATGTTGGTGATATCATCTCTAGATACCTCAAATAAGGTCTATATGAATGCATTGCAGCCCACCTTGGAAGATTATCGTAGGCCCACGTAAATATGAAACTCAATTCACATTTTGGAGGATTCACACGTTTTACCTCTTTTCTACATACGAAAATACCAGTTTTTATTTTTCAAACTTTATACCGGATTAAACTCTTCATTATTTGATGTAGATGATTCATTCAATAAATTAACTCTTTTATTAATTTGCTTTTAGTTAAAAAAGGCAATTTGCACTTGTTTCTTTTATATATTTTAGGACTTTTCGATGGTCTTGGATTTATTGCATATCATTTGTTCTTTGTTTTTATTTGTCATTCTTATTATTTGGCCAATGGTCGATCAAAATAACTTAGTAATTATCCTGCCACAACCGATTTTGCCCCCGAAAACTGTACTATATCCACCAGAACACGTCGTTCTCATCATTTATATATTTAATATATTGGGTTGATGCAAAATTAATGCAGGTTTTTAGTAGGTATTGTAAATACGCCATATCTTTACTTTAACCATATATATTTAATCAAAATAATTTCCATCTGAATCAATGCACTTTTGCCAACGTTCAACAAGCTCTCTTATTCCACCAGAAAAAAAATCCGAATCCCTGGACTCAATGAAATCACGAAAAGAATTTTCAATGTCGTCCTGGTTTTGAAAATTTTTCTCCCTCAAAAAGTTGTCCAGATGCCTGAAAAAGTGGAAGTCTGTAGGAGAGAGGTCAGGTGAATAAGGCGGATGTTGGAGATCTTCGTAGCCCAACTCGTGCAGTCGTCGAAGCGTTGGTTGTGCAACGTGTGGTCTGGCGTTATCGTGGAGCAGGATCGGCCCCTTTCCGATTCATCAATGCTGGGCAAAGACGTTGCAATTTTTGAGTTCCGAGTTCCGCCGCCATTTCTCGTGTGGTTTTGGTTGGGTCTTCTTCCACTTTTGACCTCAGCTGGTCGTTGTCCAGAGCAAGATGACGGCCCCGACCTTCCTTGTCTTCGAGGTCGAAATCTCCTCTGCGAAACTTCTGGAACCAACGCTGCACCGTGCACTCATTAATAGCCTCCTGACCCCACACTTCATTAATATTACGAGCCGTTTGCGCAGCGCTGCGCCCTAATTTAAATTCGTAAAAATAAATTTGACGAAAATCGCACTTTGACATTTTCGATTCAAGACCTTTGAACACACTGAACAAAACGATTTTACTAAACAAATTCATGGTGAAAGAGAGGGTATTAGATAAGGTTTGTTTTGGTATAATAATGATCAATGTTAGGATTAGCTTTGTTTACATAATTGGAAATAAGATATTGCAATAGAGGAAACCTGCATTAATTTTGCATCAACCCAATAATTACGAGTTTCATTTTTCAACGTTACATTTGTTTAGGCTCTATCAGACTATACTAATCAAATTATTAGTAATGTATAGATAAAAGGAATGTATGCATTTAAATATCTACAATATTTATTGATTAGTAAGATTCTTACATGTTTACTTTAGGTTCGGTATATTAGGGGAAAGGAAAGATGGTAGGATTTGTTAGTTATTAGTTTTACTTTATAATTTTGAAACAGAGGACTAAGGGAATAAACTCATCTTATCTATTTTTTTTTTTACAATATTTAAAAAAAAATAAAATGCTAGGATCATTACGATTATCGAATGAGCTTTTGGCAATGGTTCTCAAACGTCAAATTTTAGTTTGAATAATAATCGCGCTATACGATATTAGCTGACGGAAGCTTGCAGAAGGCTACATACATGGAACTGAGTGACCTAGAGGAAATATAATTGAATTTATAAGTTTATACGGAGGAAAACGGGTGGATAAAGCTGTTAGACTTTATTAAGAATTCATCGCTTAAGAGGTAGGTAACTAGAGTTGCCCTAACGAGTTTGCAGCTGAGCTAGTGGGAGTGCGGAGGTAAGCACTATTCTCAATTCTCCTCATTAATCTTATCTATTTATAAGTCTTCTTTCGGTTTCATCATATTTCCAATCAGTATTTAAATGATAAAAATATTTTTTAAACTGAGTTATCATTATGTGAAGGAAAGATGAAATTCTGAAAATTATTTCAGAATGTTTGATTATTTTCAATCATTAAAAATATTTTAATCAGGTGTTTTCATTCGAACCATTTTTCATATCACTTTGGTTTCACGTGCAATGTAAAGATATTATTAGGATCACCTGTGATATAGCTGCTAGCATAATGTAAATGGAAAGTGAGGGAATGTAAGGAATGTAAATGGTGGTTCTAAACTTGTGCGATGGCAGGTACTCGTTAAAGATCTCTATCCTAATTAAACTATAATGAACAAAATTTAGGACTCCCACTGTAGCATCGTTCGATTAGTCGCAATAACATAAAAGGGGTACTCACTACGTTTGCTATAGCATGCTATTTGTGCTATTGTGCTAAACCCATCAATTTTATACAGGAAATAACCGTAGAAACTCGACGGATTTAGCAAAATAACACAAATAGTGAGTACCCCTAATGTAAAGTTAAATCAATATACATACTAAAAAAAAAATTAGATATATTTTTCATTATATTTACAATTTTTAGTCAAATTACCTTTTTAATTTCAAAAAGGTAATTAGGACCAAAAGCCGCCAGACGGATCGATTTGTATTAAATTTATTTAGTCGACATAAGTTTGGGTTTCAAACATCGCATTTTACTTTACAGAAATGTCATCCTGTTTTGAGTGTTATATTTCCCATCTGAGCCTTTCTCGATGTCACATAGGCTTTTGACTGGTTTGGTAACCAGAACATTTTTTAGAACTCCGTTGATTCATCTCCCTACGAACTACCTATTAATCTCTTCCTCACTGATAGGAACTTCAAAATTAGCCATCCCAATTCCCTGAATCCTGCGGTGTACCTCAAGGTAGTATTTAGGTCCAATGTTGTATACCGTTGATACAGCTGATATTCCAATCCATCCTGTCCTCCAAGTCCTTCAGTTATACATTGCATCCGTTGGAGGATGATTTCAGAAGTGGAGGATTAAAACAGATCCTTATAAATATACTTTTTTTTTTGTTAAATATTTACAACTTTATTATAAAATAAATTTAGTAAATGTCATACAAGATATATTGACATGATTCACATGTAGGAATAATACCCACTGGCAGCTATCCAAAAACTATGCTAAACTAGAAAGTCTCGGAGGACTATCAGGGATTGTAGATTGAAACCATAGGGTTAGAGTGGAAATAGAGTTTGTCATGAAAGTATCTGGTTTGGGACATGTCAGTAACATAGAAAACATAAAATACTTTACGGATGAGTTTATACAAAATAAGGAGCATTAAGGACATTTCGGAGGATTTTTGATTGTAAGGATTGGAGACGGGAAGAATTTGATGGTTTAGTAGAGCCTGAAATCTCTACTCCGTAAGTCCATATCGGTCTTATGATAGTCATGTAGGTGAGCCTTTTGTCGTTAATTGAAAGATTTAAGCGTTTGTCCAGAAAGTGTTGAAGTACTCAAAAACGTCTGGCAGTATCTTGTCGTTTCAGTCTTGTATGAGGGTTCAGAATAAGACATAAGTCAAGGTGCAGTGCTAGATATCAGATCTGTTCAACCGGGACAAGATGCGTGTTATTGAAGGATACTGTTGGGCAGAATCTCATCATGGTTTACGACCAATAAATACACTTAAATTAACTATCTTGAAAACCTATTACTATGTCTTTGGCTGATTGCTTTTCTAAGGCAGCGGTAGCTCCAAATACCGCGTTTCATAATTCCTATTGGCTCCCTTCAGGATGTTGTGTTGTCCATTTACTTTTTTGCACAAAACAAATTGGAATTCCTTCCAAAGGAGTCGTGTTACGAACTCTATTAATATGGTGGGAATTGACAGTTTTCATTAAATACGATTATAAAGTAACTATAGATTTTCATTTTATTAGACTATATCCTTAATGCATTGAAGTATGATTAAGAATACTGATGGACTATAATTATTAATGTTGCTACACAATATTACATAAAAGGGTACATTGGGACACTCAAACCAAGCTTCGCTTCTGGATCACATTCTTCCCAAAAATACAGGTTTTTTATTCAATTACTGACCCACCTATTTTAATATTGGCTATGGTGACCTCGACCTGCGGTTTTAGGTACTTAGGGAGATGATAGACAGGTACGGGTAATAGCTATAATCTTTGCCAACAAAGGCTTACAAATATTACTTCCTATTAACATTATTTGATAGTATATTATAACTCCCTCTCCAGTATTCTCTAAACATATAACAGTGAAGACTGCATTCTTCATTATATTTCATTTACTCCTGTTGAAAAAATATGAATAAAAGATACCCAACCCCTCTGCTCGTGCTTGTCAGAAAGTTGTTTTTTTCTTAACTCAACGCCTTAATTGTCCACGAATATTTTATTATTTCATGGTTTTCATCTATTAATTAATCACAGATCATAAAACACGATCGGGTAATAGATTGGATAGATATTGAGAATTGTGGAGCTTAGATTCGTGACTAATGTATTGAAGGGCCTAACAAGGTTGGCGAGGGCACTTGAAGAGGCCCTTCCAGTCAAAGGGCCGATCAAGCTAATTGTTGTCCAAGCCACAAATGGAACCTTCCGCTTCTGTTTCAATGGCCTTCTATTGTATTCGATATCCTAGCTCTTCCTGCCTTCCTGGTCAGATACGATATTGTTGATGATTAACTGAGCAGTTAATGGATGCCCTTAGGCCTTCAATAAGAGATATCTAGCCCGATCGAAAGCTATTAGGCAATGAGGAAACTGTCTTATGTTCCATCTGCAAATCGTAAAAGTCTCCACAATTTTAACACAAAATATTTTACATAAAGTAAGTACAATCGATTAATTCTCAATTTGTTGGTTGGTGTAATAGGCGTAAAACCATAATTTGGTCATCACCGGAACTTTATTTGTTTTACTTTTCTATGAATTTTGTAGCATGAACAAGTTTTGCAAAAATTAAAATTATCAAATACATATTTAAAGCATAAAATATATATCCAATTTATACAATGCATGGCATTTCTTTACTTCATTTAGTGGTGTAGCTTCTTTAACAAATAACTATGGTGCAAATAACTACACAGACTGACAAATCTTCAGGACTTGTTTATATTAACTCAAGGAACCATAAGACGTGTATTTTCGTTGGGAACTCCAATTTTAATTTTTTCTTGTTCGCAATATACCGTTTTCTGTAAAGCGTAATTAGTAAAATTGAGATAGTAATAAAAAAAATGAATTCTTGATATTTTCAGCTAAGAAGTTGTACCATTGATTGTATTATAGGTTTAATGAACTATTTCATCATTTTAACTGATTCCTTAATAAGGGAAATTATGAACGTTAACCATGAGAGACAAAATTATAGAAGTTGATGTTATCACCGGGATCCAGCTCAAAGTGGAATTTCGGCTGAAAAACAAGACAGAGCCAAGTTTCTTAAACATGATGAAACATCAAAAACTATAGTCATGATAGAGAATGCACATCATCTGACCATTTAATGAAGGCTTGGATTATGAGGAAAGAAATTTGAGAACAAGACATTTCAAGGTGTTTTATGTCTCCCAAAGACGAACACACAACATAAAAAAAAAAAAAAAAAAAAAAAAAAAAAAAAAAAAAAAAAAAAAAACCTCACCATGAAGGATATATCAAGAAGGGAAGAATCCATACTATGCCGAATTCAGAATTTTACATTCCCAATTTAGCATATATTACCGTTTTAAAGGCCCGCAAGCACTAACGTTTTTCAATTCAAATTCTGCAAAAACAAAATTAAAAACTGTTCTAATATTGATAAAAGAAAAATTATAATGGTTAGTTATAATACTTTTTAGTTTCCGACTGACGTAAAAGCAATACAAAAAATAAATGCATGGAAAAAAAATTGGTGTTTAACATTATTTCCTTTTTCATATTCCTAAATAAAATTGTCATTTCGAGATGAATAGGCAATGTCTAGAATTTAAAACTGCTCACTATACTCCACTCTGTTTATGTGAGGTGGAGATAGGTCCTGGGTATTCATAACCACCAGAGCTCGGGATGGAGTACACAGGCAGTCAGGCAACTCTTATAATTTTACGACGGAAAAGCTAATCTACCTTCCGCTCCTGCCGGCGGAATGAGTGCGGAGGTAGGGCGGAATTTAATAGGCAGAGTTTCAACGAGAAAAGAGCAAATAAAAGAAAAACTCTTCAAGGCTCAAAAGTGTAATAATCGAGTGAAGTGGGAATTAGTAGGCGCTTTATTCCCCTAGGAGACCCTATAGAAGTAAACAATCCGGTAAAACCGGCATGATTACTTACACTACGGATTACAGTTGCCTGCTAAATTAACTCTTTACAAAACTTTTCATATAAGCCATCCTGGTCTGAATCCGCTGACTCGGGCCTGGTTTCTATTAAATGGAAATGAAGGGACATGAGGATGGAGGGGCTGGAAAATGTGGAGCTTGGGTCTTTTCCGCTTTATATATTTTGTCATCCTTAAACCTCTTGGAAGAGGGTTGGCTATTTGTTGAAAAGATATGCTTCTTTTTTTTTTTTTTACTTCGTCCTTCTTTTTATAAAATAAAAATCTTTTCAGGAATCCGGTTTCGTTCTAGTGACATTCACTTACAGATTTGGTTACTCGATGGTAGATCTAAACCCCTAATATAAGAATAAAACAAAAATATTGTAAGAGTTTTCAGAAAATAATTCATATATTATATGCATACGTCTCTCAAATATTACTTTCACTTACCTATATATGAATAGTATAGTAAGGGAAAGTATTGCTATCGTGAAAATTTTATAATTACAGTTTTAGGATCCTCTGGGTCCAAATGACCAAGTCCCGCAAAAACGTTCTTCGTGTGTGTGTGTGTATAAGTCTAGCGCAAACTAAAACTAAAAGCTGTGCGAAACTGAAATTTCGTATTTAAGACAACTACACGCCCGAGATGTTACAGCAATTTTTTCATCATAATCATCTAACCAGAAGAACCATTTTAAATTGTGCATTTTTCACTTTTTTTTATTTTCTCAAAAAAATATTCTAACAATTTTGATTAAACTTGTTATATCGATGTAAAATATAATGGGCTTTAATATGATGTAGGTTTCATTCTGATTGAAATAGAGTGACAGGGCTTAAATGCCGAAAATTGTTAAATTTACTACCTCTAAAGTACCTTTGATTTTCGTAGATTTAAAAAAGTAGGCACATAATCTTAATAGCTGTGATAAATAACGGCTAAATATGTAAGTTGAGCGAATTTTATTAACAACTAAAGGAGAAAAGTGGAAAAATATTTTTTATGAAAGTTTGTATTTTTGAACACAAGAATAGTAATATAGATGTATAATATTTTTATCTAACACACGAAATCGTTAAGGTTAAAGGAGATTGAAGAAAATTCGATAAAATTAAGTGATAGTTGTAGGTAAAAATATAATACATTATTTATTTATTTATACAAAGCATCTACCCATTAAGAGTCATTAGGTATATACATAATTGTTTGTTTTTCTCTTTTTAGTACAGAATGTTTAACAAAATATCATTTATAACACAAAAACTGGTAAATGTATGGTCAAAGGACATTATATTCAAATAAAGACTTTGATTTTTTTAAAAACTTGAGTAATTTCTGAACACTCGTTTCACTGTCACCGAGAGCTATTTCCAGCCTCGTGTCAATCAACGCTGAAGGCCTCGCAGTAATACATTATTTAATAAAACACATTTTTCTAATGAAATTCAATTTAATTAATTCTTTAACAATTTATTTTTCTTTCTAATAGTATTTAGATATTCTTAAATTAATTTTCACAACGGAGGTAAGTTAAAGTCGTGTGTTGCGTGCACCAGATTTTTTCTCATACTATTTATTTTAATGTTCTATAATTTTAATTTACTTTTGCGTTTTATTTTTATGACCAATCTTTTTGATTGAAATTACTAAAGAATATTGCAAATACCCCTCTTTATGTATCTAATGAGACATTACATAGTACCCTTGACATTTCTTTATCATTGCCACTACTACTGGTCATTACAGTAATTTTCACGACAGACTGACCCTAAATTCAAACCCGCTGACTCAGAACCTATCCACTGCCACAAACTCTTGTAATTCGCCCAGAAAATATCGAGACGCTGGCCAAGAGGCTTAAACTGATAGTCATTTATTTTAGTAATCTATTTAATCTTCATATTTTTTGTCTTTGTATCTTACCAGTTTTATTCCTATCCATTCATTTATTTGTTAGCATATTTGCTTATTGCATAAGCAGATGGCAAATTCCATTAGTGTCAAAACTCCTATAAATAAGCAAGAAAAAAGATAATGTATCTGATAACTATTACCATTGTCATAACCCAATATTAATAAATAAATAAGATTAAAAAGCATAGTTATGTTTAAAAAAATCTGCATTAGTGTTGGTGAACTTTTTATTTTAATATTTTTCAAGTATTCCAAAGTGAGATTTATCCACAGTTTGAATTTAGTATTTGTTTGTGAAAATTATTGAGACATACATAATATGTGAGTTTTTATATTTACATCGATACATTATATTAAATTCAATACGCATTCTCAATCGTATTTTAATATCTACTATCTTTGTATCTTATATATATATATATATATATATATATATAATTATATATTTTTTTATTTTTTTTTTTTTTTTGTGCACATAAATTGTCATTTTTGTCGGATCGAATAACTATCTTGTTCCCTATTTTTTCTCATTAAAACTTATTGCTATCGCTTACACGGCTCTCAAAAAACTCTGGTTTAGTTTGACCCCTCTTATTATATACCATATTTTCATTTCCATCCTATCGGATTTTTCTATAGCATGGAAACTAAATAAGGAACCAGATTAGGCTGTTCAGGAACAGTTAGCTGTTCAGTTGCGACCCATTTTAGTTCAAGTTCATGGAAGCAGTTAAGTCCACTCGGCAATCCTGGCTAATTATCCAACCGTGCAGCCTCCATCTGATTAGCTCCTCGTTCTGAGAACCCACTTCACGGCTTAAGATAAGCAGGCTAGGATTAGGCCTAATAGCAAATATGGTATGTTTAAACGGAGAAGAAGAGTAACTCAATTTTAAGCGTTAACTTAGTTATCAATTAAATTAAACAGTGACTTATTACGTACACCTACCTATATATGTAATATATACTTCGGGAAAGTATCGAGGTCGTGAAAATATTGAATTTAGGTTTTCAACAGAAATACACGTTTTAGGGTACTCTGAGTCCAAATGACCAAGTCCCGCAATAAGGTCAGTTGTGTGTTTGTACGATTTTTAAACAAGATGTTTATTTTTGGAAAAAAAAATCGTACAGGTTCCCTAAAAAGTAACTATTCCTACCTTAAAAAGCCTTTTCATATCTGGCTATATATATCATTACGTGTGTTTTTTAGTATATACTGGATGTAGTTACATAAAATCAATTAATTATAAATAAAACATGTACAATGTTTTTAGTAATCACGGCAAAAAAGCAAACAATAATATAATTCGTGGCTTACATCTCTTGCCACTATTTGTGCCCGTAAAACTTAGCGATAGTACTCTGCAGGGTTATCTACATCCGAAGTTGAATTGGTCTTAGAGAGGTTTAATGTTTCTATCTTATTCCCATGTTCCCTATATAAGCCACTGGAGTAATCCAATAAAACTTTACGAGAATGGTTCAAGTTGCAATTAGTATTATATTTGAACGTAAAGTGTTCTTAACCGTTGTTGTTCACTGACTTGAACTGGAGTTTAAAAAAAATAATACGAAACATTTATTTTACGAAGAAATTTTTTTTTTATCACGACATATAATTAAATTAAGGATCCCATAATAATCTCGACTGTAAAACCATTGTTAAAGAAATTACACAGTCTGGAACCGAAATAAAATCAGAAACTTGAAGAACGAATGTTATTTATTTAATTATTCAGCTAGTTTATTAATAATTAATAATCTTATTAACAAATATTCATAACATTAAGCAAATAAAACACCTTCGAACTTCATAAATACTACGACGAGATAAGCTTTTAAAATTGTAAAAACTATAATTTAATTGACATATAGATCTAGTATAATAAAAGTGATAGCATGT
The DNA here is from genome assembly GCA_023052935.1 of Piezodorus guildinii. NCBI lineage: Eukaryota > Metazoa > Arthropoda > Insecta > Hemiptera > Pentatomidae > Piezodorus > Piezodorus guildinii. The sequence goes on from CM041292.1 coordinate 64,982,630, forward strand.
ATATTATTAACAATTTTTTCAAATACTTTAGAATGACACTAGAGGGCGAAATATTTGATTTAAATTTGGAAATGATGTAGATTATTTTGGACTGGTTTTAAATGAAAAATACATATATATCTTAGTATAATAAGACCAAAATGAAAAGGCAAAAATGATTAGAAAATCCAACATTTAAACTTTTTACCTTCTTTTTTTTTAAGTCTATAATACATTTTTGATCTATATTATTCTGAAGATATTTTTCTATCTGGATTTATAAGAAATAAAACATTAAACATTTTTTTTTTTTTATACATATTTAAGGCTTTGTTCATAAATGAGTAAACTTATTTCCGAACAGGCAACCCGAATAAATAGAACACACTAGAGTTTATTTCACAAACAAAATCAATTTTGTTCGACATAAATGGGAACATATATCGTTAGATCAAAGAATAACATATATAAAACTACAATAGTGATATACAGTTAGTTGCTTTAAAAAATAAATTAAAAACATTCGGGAGGAACCTTTAAATTTAATAATTTGTTATACGTTTTGAAGCAGAGCTGAATGGATAAGGATGGACCATGCATAAGGGTTAAAAATAATAGGAAAAAGAAAGAAAAAGAAACTCAAAATAACAGAGAAGTAATAAGGTTCTACCTAATAATTTGTTAAGTAATAGTATGAGCCTTAAACAAAACAGTTAAACTTTAATGAGAGTAGTAATCAATTTTCATTTTACTGCTTTTTTAAGACAACTAACTCAAGTGCCTTTTTAAAATGAATTTAAAAGTTTACAATAGTATTCATGGAAAAATAAATTTCCTATTGCATAGTAGATATACCTTCTTGTTCACCTCTCTTAAATATTTAATTTCAGTTTTGATGAGCTATGAGTACCTCATAAACACTTTACATACATGCATATATGCCTTAATTATATATACATTAAATATAAATTATGGATGCACTATTAAATATATATATATATATATATTTTTTTTTATTTTTTATCATACATTTTAACATAGTTATATAATTTCATGATAAATTGTAAGATGATTATTTGTGATTTTGACAATATTTTGTACTTTTAGATCAAATTATTTCCATTGCACCTGAAGATGGCATTGTAGCCGAAACGTAGTGCAATTATTTTCAATAAGAGTGGTGAAGTAGAAATCAGCCTCCAATTTTATTCATAGAAATTGACCTTCACCTAATAGAATCTACACCTTATATAATTGAAAATAAGAAAATGCTTTATTTTAGAACAAATTACTTTTCTCAATGTATTGGGTTGATCGATTCCCACTGCATACTTTAAGACATTATATTTTTATAGTTTAGCTAGTCTTTATTTTCTTGACATCAGTTATGAGTTGATAACGCTAGTCAATTATATCCATCTCTCTAACTAAATGATCCTATAATAGACTTCATAATCTGCTTCCTTCACAAAACATTCATAATAATAATAAATAATTTGTATTTTACGAAAAATCAACCATACACCTTCAATATAAAACAGATAACGTTGAATTCGATATATTGATGTGAAATTTAATGGACTTTAATATCGCATGGATCTTATTTTGATTGAAACAATCTGACAGGTCTTAAATGTTGATTTTTGTTTCTTCCTCTAAAGTACTTTTAATTTTGTATATTCCAAAAATTTAACCATATCATCTTACTATTATTGATAAAAAAAAAAAAAGCTAAATATATAAGATGGAAGTATTTGATAAACAAATAAATGAGAGAAGAGCAAATATATATGTATATATATATATATATATATATATATATATATATATATATATATATATATATTTTTTTTTTTTTTTTTAATTTTTTTTTTTGGTAATTTTTTTACTAACATAAAATTGGTAATATAGATGCATAACATACCGTTAGAAAGCTGAAAAAATATACAAGTTTGTGCAAGGCAGTATAAACTGACGAACAGGACACGAACTTATGTCGTTATCGAACATAACAATTTTATTTTGTTATATTATTTGATATAAAGTATATGTTTCCTATGTTTGTTCTTATTTTGTTTTCATATAAAAAATAATTATTGAAAAAAGTCAACTCTAACTTTATTTAATTATTCTTTTAACAATTGAGGAAAGTGGAATTCGTGTGTTGCCCACATCAGATTTTTTTCTCAATAGAAATGACTAAAACGTTGTAATTAAATAACTTTTGTAGCGTACTTCATTTCGTTGGGTAATCACTTATATTTTCCTTAAATATATTTGATTGAATCAACTTTTTAAATGACTAAACCCCCTTAATTAAAGTAGTTGTAAATACTTTAAGTGAAGAGCATTAAAAGAATCCAGTGGTGGAAATGCAAAGGACGTGTGAAATTCTGAGAAAAAAACACAAACAATTATTTGTAGGCCGGACTCTCTCAATGTGAGAAAAGTTTGCCCTTAAGCTAAGTGAAATAAATTCCTCCCTTCTCGGCAGACTTTTTTCGAGGAAGGGACAAATCCGCATTGTGCCCAAAGTCTTCTATAACTTGAGAACTTTAACCATTTAACTTTAACTAGAGCATAAAGGAGTGAAGTTATTTCAAAAACTTCGTTCAACATGTCTGTATATTTCTACCCTTTAATATCTTATTAAGTTTAAACAAATGTGTCACTAATTTGTTTAGTATTTTTCTGATTAATAAAAATGCTTTCATAGGTTACAATGAAATAGCTACCCTAATTGAAATCTGAACTTTCTGTGTTGTCCGAAAAGTTCGTTAGAGATTTTTAAAATAAAACTTTATTTCACATAGTGGCATTTCGAAAAACTAAATTACTAAAAATCTATTAAATATTGTTTGTTTTTAGGCTCTTTGTGAATCACCCCCTTATTTCAAATCAACTCTCTCATTCCGATATGCTCATAAAAAAATGTATATGCAAGGACGGCCTATGAATAAAGCAGGCCCAGGCCCGGATGAACAAGTTGTTCCATGATTGAATGTGCAATAGTTTGGGTCGATAGAATCCATTTTCATCCCTTTGTGAGAATATATATCATCCCCTATTCAAATTTTTTTCACCCCGATGGCAATGTTTCCTTGGTTTCTACACGGCCGTCGCTTAAATGGATACATTCGGATTTACTGTCCCTAAATTTTGGTTCTCTTACTGGAATGGGATTTCATGAAATGTTTATAAATATAACTTATAGTTTCAAAAATACTCGTTTTTTATTTTTGCAGTAAATATATCCATAGTCTAATGATAATAATTAAATCATTATTGCGTATTTAATCATTTCATTTTGTAAGCTTTAATCATATTAAAGATTTAAAAAAAAAAATCGCTTACAAGAACCACAAGAACATTTAAGACACATAACTGCTGCATTTCGGTACGTGAACAGGCAAATCCTACAACAACTACAGACTTTACATAACCAAAAATCTACCAACCCATACGTATTCATTATTCGCTGTTATTTAGCATTGTAAAAGGTGTTTAAAAAATGTGAAATTCCCAACTATTTAATAATAAGATTTGGGCGTCAACAAAGGTTCTTATATTGCCCGATTTACTCATTACCGGTGTGTTTCCCAGGTTTTATAAAAATTATTTTTCCCTGAAGGAAAATGTTAGTCTTCAACACATTTATTGAATGTATACTTCTTTGGAAGAAATTTCTAGGTGACATAGATTTTTGTGTGTTTATGTTGCATCTAGGACTGCTTTACCAACTTCCATAATTCCTCATCCCGACGTTCTGATAGAACCTTTCCAAGTTAACAGTCAGCCGGTTATCCGTGACTAAAAATCCTGTTGTTGCATCCAAAATCCTACATAACCTTGTGTCAGCCATGAAGGCAATTTTCCCAAACTGGAAAATTAAAATAAATTGCACTTAACCACGTTTATTCTACGTTGTAAACCTATGACATCCTACCCCAATCTATATATCTTTATATAGAATATCTTTTTGTGATGTTCTATCACACTCCCCTAATCAACGGATTCGGTAACTTGAACTCCATCTTGACAAATGTTAAATGAAATGACAGAAACATGCTCTACACGTACTGGACTAACGCTCGAAACTCCCTATTTACTACAACAAACTCATTTATATAATCAGGCCTTTTTGGACCTATAGAATTTAACTATGGCGGTCCACTAAACCATCATATTGCTCTCATACCCAATCCTTGCAGCCCAAAACCTAAAATAAAAATATCGATAAAAGACTACAGAATCAATAGAAATTATTTTCTCCAATAATAACAGTTTGTCTAAAATCTCCAGCTTTCCAACGGTATGTTATACAGATATATTACTATATTTAAAAATAAATTTACTTGAAAAATATGTTTCTCTTTTCTCCTCTAGCTGGTGATAAAATTCGCTTTAATTGTATATTTAACCTTTTTTATCACTAGTAATAAAATGGCATGGTTATATTTTTGGAATTTACAGAATCAAAAGTACTTTATAGGAAGATTTAAAAAGTCGGCATTAAAGCCGTTTTTACATTAAGTTTAAGTTTTTACATCGATATAGTGAGTTTAATCAAAATCGTTGTAGCTGTTTTTGAGCAAATCGTAAAATAAATCCAAATGGATGGCTCTTCTGGTTAACCAATTTTGTTGAAAAAGTTGTTGTAACATGTCAGGCTTTTAATTGTATTAGATATGATATTTCGGTTTCGTACGACTTTTCGTTTACGTGCTAGACCTACCACAACACAGACTTTTTTGCGGGACTTGGTCATTTGTACACTGGGGATCCTAAAAACGTGTATTTCCGTTGAAAACTGGAATTCGAAAATGTTGATGATCACAATACTTTCCCTTGCTATATTTTACATTTATAAGTAAGTAAAAGTATAAAAATATTGAAGTCATTTTAAAATGTATTTTAAAGTTGTGTGATTTACGCACCGAATCTTTTTCAAACACTAATTAAAAATCTAGTCAATTTTTTTTCAGTTGGATATTTTAAAATAATAATAAGAAATAATTGAAATAAATCCTATCGAATAATAGGTATGAATGTGAGAATAGTTGCTCTGGAAGCCACATATTCTGCTGCTACCCGCTTAGAGAAAATCGTTAAGGAGGAGATCAAAGTGTTATAAGACAGATGGAGTCAAAGATGAAGGGAGACAGAATGGAGCAAGTTACGGAGGCCTTGATCCACCCTCGATTGTTTCATCCAGTTCCTAAGTCTTCTCTTGAGATAACTTCAGCCTCCTCTAACATATGCTTATAACTGCTATTTATAAAAATGATAATTAATTTTTCCAAACTTCTGTAGGTGCAAGAACAAAAAAAACCATTCCCGTGAATTCCTAACTTTCATTATAAATCCCCTCTTAAAATCAATTTAAATAGTATTTTTATTGTACTTCAAATCCTCAAAAAATTCTGAAAAGACTAGAAACTGCTCGTAGATAGCGATTACGAAAACACTTATTGAAAAGCGTACGAAGTTCCACTATATTAACAAACTTTACGGTTATCAGACCTGTTTGGACATATGGAATCGAGCTTGAGGGCTCTACTATGATATCCAATTCCAAAATCATTCACCAAATCCTGAATGTCTCTTATTTTGTCACAAAAACTTAACATGATCTTGACCAAAATAGATCTTTTCCACCACATTCATCACAGAATTCATTTTACGAGACCTGTATGGACTCAATCAACAATAACACTTATTTAATTCCCGTTGAAAATTTCGATTGAAAGATTATCTCAATCGCAGTATATTCCATTATCCATAATTCATTCATTATACTTTTTATTACTATCACTTATCTATATGAAATATATAGTAAGGAAAAGTCTTACGGTCTTTAAAATTTAATTTTCGAATTCCAGTTTTCAACGGAAATACACGTTTTAGGGTTTCCTGATTCCAAATAATCAAATCCCTTAAAAAAGGTGTGTATGTGTGGTTAGTCTAGCACGAAAATGAAAAAATGCACGAAACGGAAATTTTATATTTAAGACAACTACACCCCTGATATGTTACACCAAATTTCTAACCAAAATCGGCTGACTGGAAATTCTACTTCATAACATGCGTTTTTCATTTTTTTAAGATTTTGAATAAATTCGCAATATCGATATAAAAATTATTGTACTCTAATATCATATATGTTTTATCCTGATTGAAATAGTCTGACAGGGCTCAAATGTCGATAATACAAATACATTTAATTAGGTAGTTAACAAAAATTAATCATATTATTTATTAGTATACATATAACCATATTATTTTATTAGTATACATATAACCATATTATATTGATGAAAACAGCTAAATAGACTAGTTAAACGAATTCAATCACCAGCTAAAGGATAAAAGAGAACAAATTTTTTTTGTTTATGCAATTTTTTTTTATACCTAGGATAGTAATATATCTATAAAATATACCGTTAAAACGAAGGTTTTATAAAAATTGTTATTTTATATACAATTCTGTAAAACTTAATGCAGAATAATGAAAAGTGCATAAACTCATAATGACTATTGTAGATAATAATTTATATTGTCATATTATTTAATTTAAAAAAAAACCAACGAGACTAAATCTAATTCTTTAATCTTATAATGAAAATATGAAGATAAATTTGGGCTATATATAATATAAATATAAGTCTTTAGCTAACGGGATTCTTTAGTCTTTATCTATATTTTTATTGGTAACAAAGTAGATTTAGGATTTTTCGAAGGCTTTTGGATTGCATGGATTGGATGTGATAGGAATCTGATAGATACCTATCGATCGAGACCAGAGTATTCTGGGTCTTCAATGATATTTTTATTTTGAATGATATTTTTTTTTTAATTTATTTTATTAAGAGATAATACAATCTGTCACCTCTAGGGCAATGAGTATTACAGATAAAATAAATCATTCATCCCATATGTACATTGTAAATAAAATTAAAGATAAAAAAATATAGAGAGAAAAAAATATATTGAATGATAAAAAGTTGCTAAATATAAAAGTTGAACGAATTTAAAGCCCAACTAAAGTGAATTTATTCTGTAAAAATATTAGTTTATTATAAACAAAAATAAAAAAATATCATGAAGGAGAACAGTGAAACCAAGAAAAGTTCCTTAAGAGAGTTTCCACCGTACTACATTTACATGTGTAAATTACTTGTGAAATAATCATCACCTAGTTTTCTTTCTGACACCATTTTTTGTTACCCAAAATCTCATAGAGATTATATTCTCTGTCGTGTTTTGTGAGTCATTTATCCAATTTTTTCCCAAATAGTTTACTTTCAAAATCGTGGACAAAACATTAGAATAATTTTATGGCGACGTGTTTTTTCAGCTTGTTGCTCAACTCATCACATTTTACTTCAGTAATTAATCCTGGACCATCTACACTTAAGTATTTATAGTGGCAAAATATATTTAGACTATTTGCAATTAATGCTATAACATTTAGACATTTAATCTAAAAAAAATTGTCAGAAGTTAATAACTGTTTATTTAATGTTCTATGATAATGAAACATTCTACGTTTTATTTTATTTATGTTTAAGTTATTTTTTGATATTGTAACTTTATAAAAAAAAAAAAAAAATTATTAGAATTAAATAACTTATAATTACATTTCAAACAGTTTTAATTACATTTTTTTTGTTTATTTTTCAGAAATTAAAGGAGTGCCTTGCATCGTGTTCAACGAAACGTATGAAAATGGAGAAACATTCATGTTAGATTGTAGGACACAATGCACTTGTCAGGTAATCCGCAATATATTATTAATATACTACAAATATAGTTAAATTGAGAAATTTCTTAGGCTAAATTTATATGTTTTCTTAGCGACCAAATAGGTATGACATAGTAAAATGTATTTACTAATAATAGATTAGGAAATAAAGCTGCGTTTTTTTTTATTGATGTTTTATTATCAATGAACCTAAGAAAATCCAACTTCGGTTCTGATTATAAAAATTTAAAATGTCGTAATTATAATTGTTTTAACCAAAAACACGAAATAGATGATTAGGATATCATAAGAGTGTTCTGGTCACTGATTAGTTTAGGGGAATTTATATAATCATAAAAGATATTGCTGATTGAATAATAATGAAACAACATTTATTTCTTGTTGTTTTTCTTCTAATGTTTAAATTTGAATGAAAATATGAATTGTTTGTATTTTATATTTTAAAATTCTTTTTGTTTCTATTGTTCATGTTTAAAAATTTGCTTTGCTTAACATTTAGATTTTTAATTAAAGGCTGGCATTGTTCTAGTCTTGGAAGGATTTTGATGTTTGTAAAAATAATAAATAATATTTCAATAACTAAAACTAGATATTATTTTTAATTGGATGAAACGGTGGACGAAGTAATGGATTTTGTTAAATATAATAAGTAATGTCCAACACTCTCTTCTTAGTAATGGAGTGCAAGGTAAAACTTCAAACCACGGCGCTCGGAGCTATAGTACCCGCAATACGCAATTTATCGTGGCATTTACTTGTCCTCTGTTTTTACTTACAATTTTTTTATATTTATTTTATTATATGTTTCTTGAGGGGACACTAAAACGTATATTTCTGTTGAAAACAAGAATTAAAAAATTGTCACGATCTTAATACTTTCCGCTATTGTATAATTCATATTACTTATACTTTATTGTATACACTCATATTACTTACTTACAATTGTATATTAAATATACAGTAGCGGAAAGTATTACAATCGTGAAAATTTTTTAATTGTATTTTTCAACAGAAATATACGTTTTAGTGTCCCCTAAGTCGTGCGAAAATGTCCGTGTGTATATATTTTAAATTTTCTTTGTCTTACGTACCTTTAATTTTGTAAATAAAAAAAAATAAACATTTCAACATACTACAGGGTTTTTTTTTTTTTTTTTCTTGAAGTTCAAGAATAGTAATATACTTAGATGTGAAATAAACCGTAGGAAACCTAAATATTTAAAAAAAAATTTAAAATATTATACATGATTGGCAACTTATTTTTTATCTAGTCCTGCGGGTGTTACGTTAGTAGATATTTAATAATTTTTTTTTCTTGTGATCTTATGCATTACGTTCTTCGTTTAGCAACCATGAATAGTAGTGTTTTAGTGAACACAAGAAATTAATTAGACAACATCTATGATGTGATACAGTAGGATGAATGAGTTGTTTTTCTGTCTTCCACTAAATTTTTATTGTTAGGTCTCATAATCGCAAAATTTTTCTTCTAAGTCGCATCTTGATGGGTAAGTCAACAGTAGCGATTCCTGTGTAATGTTTTTTGGTATGTCTGGTAAGTGTGTTTATCAACAGAAAGCGTGTTTAACAATAAGCGGTAATATTAATCAGAATGCAAATCATAATTCTAGGTGCTCTCAATAACTTAAAACTGAAAACTAAGGATTGTTCTTTTTCTAGAGGAAGTATGTTCGGAAGGTTTGTTTTTTAATAATTAATTAAGTAGTTAGGCGAAAAGGAAAAAAAAAATCAACGGTTTAAACAGACTTTAGAATGCTAAATCAAGATGAAAGTGTACTTTGACCGTTTTTGAATTCGAAACATGCTGCGGCGTGAAAGGGGATGATAATTTATCAAAGAAGTGTGAGTTACAGATGTGCTAGTATTTCAGTAACAAGCTCCATCGGTGACAAAGCTTGGCCATATTTTTGGTTGAGTATCACGTAGATGCGGACTTGCCATTACAAATACACTCGCCGTCTATCTGGCTTGGGGCGGAAGGGGCGACAACCCAGTTTAGTGGAAATATGAACACCTTGCTATATGTAGAGCTTCTTCTATCGAGGTATTGTCACTCCAAGGTGTGCTCTGAATAATTATTTATCGAAGAATATGAAATCAACGTATTTTAGAAAATTAGTGTTATTACTATTTTAAATGATTACTTTTTTTTTTTTTTTTTTTTTTTTTTTTTTTTTTTTTTTTTTTTTTTTTTTTTTTTTTCTTACCCTCTGGTTTTATTTTCGAACAAAATACAAATACAAATATAATATGTATAGCTGTCAGATTTGTCCTTCTGTTACCCGGAGGTATTCTAAAGTTCTAAAGAGGATTGCTATATGCGCTGGATGCACTAGTAATCTTTCAAGGGCTTCTTCTAAGCCTTTATTTATCCATTGCAAAATGGGAGGGACCATTCTTCAGGGTTTTGGCAATAAATTGAGTTCAGACATAGTCCGAACTCCTTCCCTCGGCGACAACGTCAACGAGAGGTAGTGATCCTTGCCACCTCCCAGGCTTGGGTGGTGGGGTGATATCAGAAAATAATGGATTAGCACAGGCCTTCAGCCCATCAAAAAATTTAATGTGCCTCCGGCTGATATATTCAGGCACTGTTGGCAATACTAATTCCTGATGAAGGATATGGTTTCTGGCCCTCTGTAAGTTGGTACCTCTGACAATCCGCCGAAGGATGGAGTTCTGGAACGTCTGTAATTGTTTGAGAGTGGACTTAAACAGATGCCGCATCAAGGGCGCACCATAGAGCATAGTCGGACGTATTATAGCCTTGTAGATCTGTAGTTTCAGCCTCAGTGAGAGCTGAGGTGACGTGAGTAGATGATTAAGTCTATAGCTCTTTCTCCTGGCCAGTTTGAGTCGTTCCCGTACGTGACTAGATAAGGTGAGGTGCCTATCTAGAGTGACGCCCAGGTAGAGGATTGAATTAGAGACTGGCAGTGTTTCTCCGTTCACTTTAAAATCAGTGGGCAAAGCGCTCTTCCCCTTCTGGAACGACATGACAATAGCATCTGTCTTCTTCGGGTTCACCCTAATGCCAATCTCCTTCAGCTCATCTACAATAGTGGTCGATGCTCCTTGTGCCAGGGTGAGAGCCCTTTTCGGTCTCATACTAGAAGCATAGATGCCAATGTCATCGGCGTAGGCTGCTACCAGTGCCATTGGGTGCTTCATTGAGATCACTTTTGCTGTAAAGATCACAAACAATAGTGGTCCCAATACAGAACCTTGAGGAACCCCACAAATGGTGTCCTTTGAAGTTGACAATTTATCGCCTACCCTTACGACGAAGGATCTCCCGCTTAAGTAGCTTCTGATCAATCGGCATAATGAAGCTGGAAAACGATAGTCTTCCAACTGAAGCAGTAACTCGTGGGATACACAATCAAACGCCTGTGTGCAGTCCAGCGAGATGAACGCCGTGGCTTCATTGTTCTTCGTCATACGCTCTATGGTGTGCCTTTGAAGTTTCACTAAATGATGATCGCAGGCTACGCCTCGTGAGAACCCGGTCTGTTCTGGTGGAATGATGGACTCCTCACTGCAGTGCTCTAGCAGATGGTGATGGATCAGCCTCTCGAACACCTTGCTCATATGCGAAAGGAGACTGATAGGCCGATAATGTTCTGGTGAGTCTCCATTCTTCCCAGGCTTAAGTAGCGGCACTATGATCGCTTGCTTCCAGTCATCAGGGAAGTATGAGATCCGCATACAGGAGTTAAAAATGTTTAATAAGAAGGCTTTACCCCTCCGAGGTAGCATCTTCAATAGTACATACGGAATATCATCCAGTCCCGAAGCCTTGTTACCCTTGGTGCGTCGTAGTACCGACTCAAGCTGTCCGAAGGTGGAGAATATCCTCTTTTCATTAGGGGACGTTGGTCTTCCCGCAGGTAGTGTGGGAACATTTAACAGCCGATCATCTTCCCTCGCCTTATAAGAATCGGCCAAGAGTTCAGCCTGTTCCTCAGGGGATAATAGGGTGCCACCTGATGTAAGGTGTACACTCTTCCTCTTAGTGACGTGTGACCTCACAAGTCTCCAGAACTGACGATGATCATCATGAGTCCTACGGAGTTGCTCGTGCCATAGGAAAGTCTTCCATTCACGCATGAGGCTGGCTATCTGCCGGGTCATCGCATTGATGGCCGGTTTCAAGCCGTAGTCACAAGTTCGGTGGAAAATATTCCTCAGGTTGTTCCTTTGTGCAATGAGAGCAAGAATGTGGCTCGGTGGTTTCCTGAAGGCGTTTGGCTGAGGACTAAACCTTGGTATGGTAAGATTGGCTGATACATGGACGGTGGTGGTGATATCCGAGATCGCCTTCTGCACCTATTTAACAGTTCTTAAGTACTGTATCTTTGGTAGGGTATCATCCACACTAGCCCTATATCCTTTCCAGTCGGCCTTGTGGAAGAGGAACTTGCTCGCGGGTGGTGTTGCTGGAGTTCCCTCAAAGGCATATAGCACAGGCCGGTGGTCCGACGGTCCGTATGGGAGCGCTAGGCACTCAGTAACAGTGTGAAGGTCCCTGGTCAGGAGTAGGTCAAGTGTGGATGTCCAGTCAGGTCGGGCCGCATGCCTAAAGGTGTGCACTCCGGGGTGGAAGACAGCCATCCTGGTCTTGGTGATATAGGTACCCATCGGATTGTTGCTACCGCACAGCCAGGCAGTGTGCCGGGCGTTGAAGTCCCCTAAGATGACAAACCGACTCTTATCCTGGGCGTGCTGCAGCAATAGCTTCATAGATGTTAATATAGCCTTGGGTCTCCTATAGACACAACAGAAAGTAAAACGTTGTTTTAATCGAACATCTACTGTGACTATATGAGTACCCTCTGTAGAAGCTACTGGGTTAGGTACCAACCTCGATGGGATATCTCCTCGAACCAGAATCACTACGGCCTCGTTAGCCCCGGGTTGACAAGCCTCCCGGTATGCAATATACCCCTGAAAATACAGTGAAGCAGAGGTGGGTAGTATAGTGTCGGTCAGCGCCACCACCGATTACTTTTATTCTCTTTTTATAAAATTTATATACCATATTATCAATGATAAATGATCCGGGAATGTAGCACTTAAATTAGAAAATGGGATCTTTCAGTATTCAATTATGTTCATTTAGTTTGCTTTCAAATATCTAGAATATATTCTTTTACATACAATATATATTGTGGATTTGTTTTTATTACTGAATTTTCTTGTATATTGCAATGTTTCATAAATTTCTGTATGTTTATATGTTTTTTTTAAACTGATTGTCAATTTAAATTATATGATGTTCATCATATGTGGATCTATCACACCCCTAATCAGAAGACTCGTAATACTCAACCACCGCACTGTGAAATGATAATATTACGATTCGAAAAATGGGCTTTAAAACATTTAATAAGAAGTTTATTCAATAGCTGGTGCATCTTTCGAGTTTATAATAAATCGCTAGAGGATGTAACAAATAAATTTTAATTCTTTATGTCAAGTTGCTTAATGACTATTTATAGTGGCACATAAAGAAAGTTTTGAACTAAACAATTTTTACGTTGACAAAACCGATTCTTTATTTATTTTAAATTTCCATAAAACTATAATATACAGAAAAACTATAGAAAATTTATCTTTAAGATGTTTTTTTTTAGAATTTAATATTTAAAAATTAACTAAGGTATTTTATTAACGGTTCTGGAATTTTTAAAATTTAAACCATATGCTGAATTGACTGGTAATACTCACCCCAAAAAACAAGGCTCATATTCGTTATAAATTAATGCAAAAAAAATCTATACCACCACATGAATAATATTAATTTGCCCAATTTTCACTTATGAAAACTTGGCGACTCTCCAACAAAGGTCCGAGTTGCTCCGTATTGCTGGTTCCAAACCACGAGGTAATAACTCTTGTACAGCAGTAAGGCAAAAACGTATGTTTTATACGTTCTTGTGACTTGATTTTGTCGCAATCTGTTTAAAATAAATCAGTGATTACATGAATTCAAAAGTCTCTTTGCAATAAGTATGGTAAATTAGAATTTTCATATTGTATGCTGGGTGGAAATTTTATTTAAGAATTGAAATTATTATTTTATTTTTGCAGTTAGATAACTGACTTTGAAACTGTTTGTTATGAGAAAATCTCGTATAGAGTCGAATACGAGGTCAGATTTTTCATTATCCTAGCTAGAAAAATAAAGGATCCTTATTTTAGGACAAAGAAAAAGGCCTTTTCCCCTCTCTCTCTAAAAAAAAAAAAGACAATTATTACTTTAAGTATAGACTGGAGTTTTGTAATAAGGTATTTATTTAATTGAAAACAAAATCAATCATTTTAACTTACAAGACAAGTTTAATTTTTTTTTTTTTTTTATTATTATTAAATGCTAAATTAGCCGAAACTAGCCCTATTATATTAAACTCTCTCTTAGAAATTCTATCACCCTGGAGCTGCAGGTGTTCTGAGAAGGGTATAACTACTTCTTTCAATTAGTTTTAAAACTTGCTCTTCTCAAATTTTATGCTAAAACGGTCTGCTTCATAATATTTTATTATACGTTGAAGAAATCGTTTCCAAGTATCTTGATTTAGCAATTACATTAATTCATGTACAATGTTTTATCACCATTTAATTATTTTAGAATGAAATTATTTCATTTAATTTGATTTAATTTCGCCTTACCGGCTATCAAGTGAGAAACATAAAAACTAGAACTATAGTATTAGCAATAATTACGTTTTAAATTAATATTTTATGCTTGTAATATGCAGAAGATCATTTAATCCCAAGTCCTCAGCAATCCTCACTGATTTGATGGATGAGGTAAAGCTTGGCATTCGCATATTCACGATATTGCCTACAAGTTGTTGGGACAGTAACCTTTAAGATCTTCACTGTATCTTCACAGTATAAAGATGTACTTCAGTAACTTATATTCATTCAATAGGTTTTATTTAATCTTTGGCGTGGTAGTTTGGTGTGCTATCCATACAGCCATGAACTCCGCAAAGGTTGTAAGTTAGATCTCCAGGAGGACATTTTCAAGTATGTAATTAAATGGAGGTTCACTCACAGCCTCTTCCTCGGGTATGTAAAGCCTTTCAACTGGTGGCACTCACAAAAATAGGCTTAGGGAGTGTTGAACTAAGTCTACAACTTTCCATCGAGGATATGGGGTGCATTATTTTATACTCCACGCGTGGCCAAGGGCCTAAAGGCATGTCGAGCCCTAAGAAAAAAAAACTTTTTTTTTCTTTTTTTTTTTAACATTATTTATTGAAATTTACAACTGTACTTCAAGGTACAACAAGTAAATGTGACAAAAGTTAAACAAACTTGAAGAAGAACTACCCAATGGCAGCACTCCAGAAACAAAAAAAAAACTAAAATAATAAAAAAATGTTTTAGTTAAACACTTCATTAAAAACGTATATTTAATAAATTTTTATAGAGAAAAAAAGTATGTTAGTTAGTTCCTCTTTAATAATTGAGACGTAGATCTTCAAAAGACACTAAAGGATATTTGTTTCTTGACAAAGAGTAAGTATGATAAATCTGCCCCCTTGGCATGTTTTGAATTAAACTTGTGGGATCAGTTTGGTGTCAAATGAAAATAATTCACCTAAAGTTTTAGATTTTTAATTCTATTGGTTTTCGAATTTTTTTCTAAAAAACCTCTTTTCTGGATTTTATTATTTTTTTAATAGTAAAACTTGGAATTCATTTATGATGATCCCTGATTCTTAGGAGTCAAAGACTTCAGAAAAAATGATATGATCATGATTCTTAAATAAAAAGCCAATTTTTAGAGAAAGGAAGAAAATCAAAATATATATACTTTTTTTAACCTTTTCAAAAGGTGTCAATCACGTTTGTTTGTTTCTTAATGTCTTTTATAATCCTCTATACCGAGGAATTTTTCCATGGTGGTGGAACAATATGCAAAAAAATTAAAAACTCATTTTTCTAAATAAAATTATTTCTCTATTATTATTTTTAGTTATTTCCTTTTGTTGTATGTTTTTAATTAATATTATTTTTGATATATTTATCGTTTAAAAGAATGTAGATAAAAATAGTGTAAACTTGATAATTTGTGTAAATATTACATATAATACGTGTTGAGTGCCTAAGAACATGCACGGAACATGGAAATATCATTTAATAAACTTTGCTTTTTTGGGGTTGACATAGGAAGATAGCATTAAAAAAAAATGTAATTAATATGTTTCAGATCTAAGTGAATCAACAAATATTTATACTTGTATATTTTCATAATTTGTAATATTTAATTCCACTACGACTTCCGGAAAAATCCACCGGTGAAAAATACATAAAACAAAATACATTCCATGAAAACTGAAACCGGAAAAAAAAATTTGAATAACACAAGAAAAAAACAGACCATTTTCTTGTGCCTTCGTGATGAAGTAAATTCAGATGAATAAAGGGAAAAAAGATTTGCATACTTTCCCTTAGCTAATATTCATTCCTGAATACTTAATTAATGAGATTCAATTTATTCCGGGGACCTGGAAGAGGATGAAAGATGGGAGATAGTTTGTTAAGACTGATGGTTCTAAAGTTGCACTTCCACTGATATATCTAACTTTCTTAATGTGGTCAGATCTAATGAATGCTGATGAGAGGCCAAACTTTGCCTAGCTTCCTTCGCGGTTGGAGGGTCACGCTATGCGGATCTAAGATCGAATCTCGTCCACGAAACTATTTTCCAGCGGAACACTTTTGTTACTTGCCACTGGAAACTTTCCGCTTATCTCTCTCCTTACTAACAAGTTAGCCTATAATTTTCGCGGTTAATAATAAAAGCAATTGGAGATACGGGTATCAACTAAATTAGAGACGAGTGGTGTTGATGACTCCATAACATAAGACTGAATATTTTTATGAGATATAAAGATTTGGTAATCAGTTGTAGTTCCTAAATTTTATCACATAAAAAAACAGTCAATCCAAAGTTTTCTTCTTCCATTTGCTTTATATATATTACTTTCACTAACTGTGGTCCCCTGAGTCCAAATAACCAAGTCCCCCAAAAAGGATTGTGTGTATGTGTGCGTGTGTGTAACTACCACGCATAAACAAAAAGTCCTATGAAACTAAAATTTTATATTTAAGACAACTAGACGCCTGAGATGTTACAGAAACTTTTTCACCAAAATCGGCTTACCAGAAGAGCCACTTTATACCATTTTGCATCTTTTTACGATTTTCTCAAAAACGGCTCCAAGGATTTTGATTAAACTCGCTATACTGATGTAAAATTTAATGGGCTTTAATATGAAGTTAGGTTTTGTTCTAAGTGAAATAATCTGACAGGGCTTAAATGCCGGTATTTCAAAGTTTCTTCAACTAAAGTACCTTTAATTTTATAGATTTCAAAAAATTAGGCAGATCATCCGATTGTTGTTTGTTTATTTATTTAACGTCAATTTATGCTACTATGGCTAATCGGAAGATGCTACAATGGGAGTCCTAAATTTCGCCTATCCAGGTTTTATTAGGATAGGGATCTTTAACGAGTACCTGACATCGCACAGACTCGGGACCACCTTTTAACGTCCCATCCGAAGGACGGCGTAACTAAGGATTTTTTACTCTCATTAAAAAATCCTATGACCACCTGCGGGTTTGAACCAGTGACCATTTGCATAGGAGGCTGTTAGGCTAACCACCCAGCTACAAGTGATCCCAAATCAACCGATTAGCGTTGCTGAAAAACAGGTATTTTTTTAATGCAATTTTTTGGTTTTTGAACTTAAGAACAGTAATTACATGAATAATATACCGTTTGAATGCTAAAGATATTATCCTATACATACTATTTGTAAAAGGTAATGGAGAGTGATGAAAAGCTGATAAAACAAACTATCGTAGATAATGATATAATAGATTATTTAATAAAACACATATTTCCATTAAAAACCAATGTAAATAATACTTTAACAACTTATTTTCGTATCTAAATTTCTTTAAAAATTCTTGAATTGATATAAATAAAAGACTTACAAAAGAAGCGTGAGGCAGCCCGTAGACGCTTTAGACGTACAAGACTGACTGAGGACTATCAAGCGTACAGGGCACTCCGCAATCTGACTCAGGCGACAATCAGACAAGCAAAAACAAAATACTTTCACGCAGCCTTTTCCGCTACTCCCGATTCCAAGTCAAAATGGCAACTCCTCCGCAAACTCTCTCTCTGCAAATCCTCTTCCTCACTAATCTTTCAGGTCTCAGCCGATGAATTAAATTCTTACTTTTCAAATACCTCCTCTAATAATTCTTCACCAACTTTTTCAAACTTCTCTTCAATTCCATCATTCAACCCCGATAATTTTATTTTTCTGACATTTCACCAACTGACCTTATCTCCGCTGTACTGAAATCTCATACCAACTCCATTGGATTTGATGCAATTCCCGTAAAACTGTTAAAATTATGCCTTCCTGAAATCCTACCAGTTCTGCTATTTATTTATAACTTTTCCCTCCAAAATTCCGTATTTCCCACTAATTGGAAAAAAGCAATAGTCCATCCTATCAGTAAATGTTCCAACCCTACATCCCCTAAAGACTATCGCCCTATTTCCATCCTCTCGAACCTCTCCAAACCTTTAGAAAGAATAGTTCAGAAACAATTATCAAATTTCCTTGAAAATTCTAAACTTCTTGATCCTTTCCAATCTGGCTTCCGACCTGGCTTTTCCACACAATCCGCTCTCCTCAAAATCACCAACGACATACACACTGCTATGGACGAAACGAAACTGACCGTGCTAATACTGCTGGACTTCTCAAAAGCATTTGACTCCCTGGATCACTCCATCCTTTTCTCTAAACTAAAGTCTCTATCTTTTTCAAACAGCACTATCATGTGGTTTCAATCATTTCTTTCTGACAGAACTCAAGCTGTCACTATTCCTAATCATCCTCTATCTTCCTTTCGAGCCCTTTCGGCAGGTGTGGCCCAAGGCTCAAGCATCTCTCCCCTTCTTTTTAATTGTTATATCAATGACCTTCCCAACTCTATCCATCACTGTTCCCACCACCTATATGCTGACGATTTCCAGATCTATTTATCCTTCTCTCCCTCCAATTCACTAGTAGCATTTGCCAATATTCAGGAAGACCTTGATGGAATCTGTGCCTGGGCAAACCTGAATAAACTAATGCTAAATTCTACAAAAACTCAGGCCATTCTAATTGGTTCCAATTCCCTCCTCAGATCCTATACCACATTTCCGAGTCTCACCTTAAATGAACATCCAATCACCTTCACTTCCTCTGTCAAAAACCTGGGTATTACCATTGACCAAACTCTTTCCTGGAAACCCCATATTGCCCAAATTTCCCGAAGAACAATAAGTACCCTCAAATATTTCCATCGCTCCAGCCATCTTCTTCCACTATCCACCCGTATTCTCCTTGTATCCGCACTTATTTTCCCCCACTTTGACTATTGCTGCTTAGTATATGGTGGCCTCTCGACTGTGCTTGAGGACAGGCTTAAACGAATCATGAACATATTTTTAAGATTTGTCCTCAGTACTCCGAAGAGGTCTCATGTGACCCATTTTTACGGTGAGTTAAAGTGGCTCCTCCCCCCAATCCGCAGACAATATTTCCTAGGATCATACCTTTACCAAATCATTAACTCTCAACACCCTCCATACATCCATAGTCTCCTACAATTTAAATCCTCAGTCCACTCACTTGAAACAAGATCGCGCCATTCCGACCTTTATTTGCCTATCCATAGGACTAAAACATTTGATCGTTCCTTCCTTGTCCGCTCCTCTAATTTCTGGAATTCTCTACCTACTCATATCCGCCATGCTGCTTCCCTCTCCTCATTCAAATCCCAACTTTTCCAATACCTTTTATTATCCCAAAAAGACGCTCAGAAACTGTAACATTTTTATTTCTGAAATCACACTTTGAATGAAGAATAATTTTGTTCATTGTCTATATTTAAATGCTATTATCTACTAATTAATTTTTAATTCCGTTCAACAAAATACTTTCTAAGAATTGTTTTTATTCTAATTTTATCATTGTATTTATTTTTTGGATATATGTGTGTATATGTGTTTATGATATGCACACATATATTAACCCACAATTGTAATTATTTATTGATTATGTTCCTTCTGTCTATTGGCCAGACATGTATATTTCCATATACTGTACAAACCTGTTATTCTTAGGGGACCTAGTCCCAGAATAAAATTTTTTTTTCTATTCTATTCTATTCTATTCTAAATAACGGAGGTAAGTGAAAGTCGTGTGTTGCGCGCATCAGATTTTTTCTCATAAATAATAAATTAGGCTGCTAATTATTGAACAGTGGTTTATAATTGTATTAGAGTATAACAATTTATATATCTGTATAGGCAATCAACTTATATTTACAGTGATAAAGAGCTTCCTACTCAAGGAATGTCCCAGACAGGATGTATTTACAAACTATATCATTTGTTCTAATTTTAAAAATAATAAAAACAACACTTTATCGGATACGACGGTGAGAGAGGTGTGTTTTTTTAAGTGAAAACTTCTTCAGGCGTGTTAAGCGGTTTTCGGCAGGGGTAAAAGCTTCGATTTTGTAACCATGGTGATGTTAACAACATAGACTGGGACATACGCAGCGGTCTTTTCATTTTTTAAAACTGCATTTTTAAATATCTTCATTGTTTATTAAATTATATACAAGAAATAAATGGGAAAGATCCCCTTCTAAAAAATCCTGTTGAATTTTAAAATTTCAACTCCAAGGAGAAAATAAAAATAATAAAATTAGATTTAAGCGATATAGGGATAAGAAGGAAAATTATGCAATAGTCTAATCAACAAAGTTCTATGTCAAAAACAAATTAACAATAACGGTTGAAGATAAGAGAAAATTAAGCGTCCTTTAGCAACAACAAAAAAAAAATGGCGGTATAGATATAAGAAAAAAAACACATCCGTTTTAATTCTTCATAGATCTTCTAATAGAGAGTAATTCAGGATGAAGAGAAAATTATAGGTCGTCAATATCAACACAGGCAAAAAAGTCAACGACTAAGACAAAAAAAAAGCGATTAATTTAATTCTTTCACAGATTGACTAATCTTTTAAAACATTTATAAAGTATATAACTAAATGTCCGAATTTCCGTGATACAAATGGCAGGTCCATAAAAAAAAAAAAAAAAAAAAAAAATGTGCTATATATAGCATTTCCAAGTCAATTGTAACCTTTTCCAAGTCAAATGTAACCTTTTCCAAGTCAAATGTAACCCTTTCCATTTCAAATGTCACCTTTTCCAAGTCAAATGTCACCTTTTCCAAGTCAAATGTCACCTTTTCCATTTCAAATGTTACCTTTTCCAAGTCAAATGTCACCTTTTTCTTCACTTCTAGCCTTAAATATTCCGTTTTTTTTTTTTTTTTTATTTATTCAAAAATAATTAGTCTAATTAACATTATGACTTTTTTAATAATTTTGGCATATAATAATTGATATTTTTTTTGGGTCTCTTAGATATTTGATATCAAGTTCTGTTTTTTACTAGCTAATATTTAAAAAAAAAAAGTATCGTCTATTTAGTTTTAAGATAGTTGTTGATTTTGATTTTTTAGAGAGAAGGGGTAGTTTTTTGGAATAATTAATGTGTTTTGGGGTATTATAATTAAATTTTTCGAGCTGTATTTTTTATCGCTCGCGTGCATGTTAACTCGCATAAACTTTTAAGTTTTTTTATTGATATAGGGATTAATTAATGTGCTTTCGGGTGGTTATGATTACGTTTTTTGAGCTGTATATTTTATCAGTAGTGTGTATTTCAACTCACATTTACTTTTAATGTTTTTTATTGATATAGGGATTAATTAATGTGTTTTCGGGTATTATAATTACGTTTTCCGAGCTGTATTTTTTATCGCTCGCGTGCATGTTAACTCGCATTAAATTTTAATGTTTTTTATTGATATAGGGATTAATTATTTTGCTTTCGGGTGGTTATGATTACGTTTTTCGAGCTGTATTTTTTATCGCTCGCGCTTTTTTTAACTAAAATTTACTTTTTATGTGTTTTATTGATATAGTGATTAACTAATGTGCTTTCGGGTGGTTATGCTTACGTTTTTCGAGCTGTATTTTTTATCGCTCATGCGTATTTTAACTCGCATTTACTTTTAATGTTTTTTATTGATATAGGGATTAATTAATGTGTTTTCGGGTATTATAATTACGTTTTCCGAGCTGTATTTTTTATCGCTCGCGTGCATGTTAACTCGCATTAAATTTTAATGTTTTTTATTGATATAGGGATTAATTATTTTGCTTTCGGGTGGTTATGATTACGTTTTTCGAGCTGTATTTTTTATCGCTCGCGCTTTTTTTAACTAAAATTTACTTTTTATGTGTTTTATTGATATAGGGATTAACTAATGTGCTTTCGGGTGGTTATGCTTACGTTTTTCGAGCTGTGTTTTTTATCGCTCAAGCGTATTTTAACTCGCATTTACTTTTAATGTTTTTTATTGATATAGGGATTAATTAATGTGCTTTCGGGTGGTTATGCTTACGTTTTTTGAGCTGTGTGTTTTATCGCGCATGCGTATTTCAACTTGTATTTACTTTTAATCTTTTTATTTTTATAGAGATCTATCCTTGTGTTTTCGCGGGGTTATGAAAATGTTTAAAAGCTTTTTTATTATCACTCGTGCGGATTTCAACTCGCCTTTATTTTTGATATCTTTTTTTTTATATTGGTATTGATTATTTTGTTTTTGGTTCTCATTATAACGTTGCTGGAATATAGATCGTTTAGCTTTTTCTTTTATTTTTTTTAATATTATTATTTTGTAAAAGGATTAGTTATAGGTCTTTTTCTAGCGTCCTGAGTAAATGTTTTCAACTAAATCTTTTGTAAAGGATCCACTTCCTAAATTGGTCTTACAATTATTTGATAATTTAATTGAGGAATCGTTTATTCCATTTTCGGGTGTTCTGATAATATTATTTAAACCAAATTTGTTATCGCTTTTACTCATTTTAAGTTACTGATTCTATTTCATAAATATTCGATAGAGGGATCGTTTATAGTGTTTTCGGGGATACTAATAGAGTTTATGACATTTATTTATAGCTGGTGCACATTTTAACTTAAATGAAAAGTGATCTAGAAGAATGCACAAACGCGATGTAACGTCCAAATCAAAAATGTAATCAGATCCTGCAAAAACACAATAAATAATTTTTACATCATATTATAACATAATACCTTGGGTTTGTAGAAATTCCCAAGCGCATAAAAGAATAAAAGAAAAAGCTAAACGATCTATATTCCAGCAACGTTATAATGAGAACCAAAAACAAAATAATCAATACCAATATAAAAAAAAAGATATCAAAAATAAAGGCGAGTTGAAATCCGCACGAGTGATAATAAAAAAGCTTTTAAACATTTTCATAACCCCGCGAAAACACAAGGATAGATCTCTATAAAAATAAAAAGATTAAAAGTAAATACAAGTTGAAATACGCATGCGCGATAAAACACACAGCTCAAAAAACGTAAGCATAACCACCCGAAAGCACATTAATTAATCCCTATATCAATAAAAAACATTAAAAGTAAATGCGAGTTAAAATACGCTTGAACGATAAAAAACACAGCTCGAAAAACGTAAGCATAACCACCCGAAAGCAAAATAATTAATCCCTATATCAATAAAAAACATTAAAATTTAATGCGAGTTAACATGCACGCGAGCGATAAAAAATACAGCTCGGAAAACGTAATTATAATACCCGAAAACACATTAATTAATCCCTATATCAATAAAAAACATTAAAAGTAAATGCGAGTTAAAATACGCATGAGCGATAAAAAATACAGCTCGAAAAACGTAAGCATAACCACCCGAAAGCACATTAGTTAATCCCTATATCAATAAAACACCTAAAAAGTAAATATTAGTTAAAACAAGCGCGAGCGATAAAAAATACAGCTCGAAAAACGTAATCATAACCACCCGAAAGCAAAATAATTAAACCCTATATCAATGAAAAACATTAAAAGTAAATGCGAGTTAAAATACGTATGAGCGATAAAAAAATACAGCTCGAAAAACGTATGCATAACCACCCGAAAACACATTAATTAATCCCTATCTCAATAAAAAACATTAAAAGTAAATGAGAGTTAAAATACGTATGAGCGATAAAAAATACAGCTCGAAAAACGTAATCATAACCACACGAAAGCAAAATAATTAATCCCTATATCAATAAAAAACATTAAAATTTAATGCGAGTTAACATACACGCGAGCGATAAAAAATACAGCTCGAAAAATTTAGTTATAATACCTGATAACACATTAATTATTCCAAAAAACTACCCCTTCTCTCTAAAAAATCAAAATCAACAACTATCTTAAAACTAAATAGACGATAATTAATTTGTTTAAATATTAGCTAGTAAAAAACAGAACTTGTTATCAAATATCTAAGAGACCCAAAAAAAATATCAATTATTATATGCCAAAATTATTAAAAAAGTCATAATGTTAATTAAACTAATTATTTTTCAATAAATAAATAAATAAAACGGAATATTTAAGGCTAGAAGTGAAGAAAAAGGTGACATTTGACTTGGAAAAGGTAACATTTGAAATGGAAAAGGTGACATTTGACTTGGAAAAGGTGACATTTGAAATGGAAAGGGTTACATTTGACTTGGAAAAGGTTACATTTGAAATGGAAAAAGTTACATTTGACTTGGAAAAGGTTACAATTGACTTGGAAATGCTATATACCGCCAACTCATACAGTCTACAGTCACACTCAGATCACGATGGTATAATTCAAGACTGTATTTCTTCAAAGTGATGATGTTTTACAATTAAATGAAGCAATAATAACAAAACATGCATTCTCAACATAATCTACTTTTATAAACGTACTCTTCTTTCCGAAGAAATTTCAGTACAAATCACGGATTTAAAAAAGTTTTCACTTCTATGGGCAGTCACCATGACTGCCTGAATTTTAATTTTTTATTTATTTATTCAAGAAGGACATTAATGAATATATTAAAGCTATAAATCAAAAGCTATATCGAAGGTAAAGCCCATTTGTTAGCGGTTTACTGAACCGGTGGTAGCTTTGGATATATCCTTTAATCTCTGCCAGGTTCTGTTCATTAATTTCGTTCCAATATATTTACCGGAATACGATCAACAGTATTATATAGCCTTATAAAATAGTAAGATTGTTATAAAGTTCTCTTCAGTTTTTTTTTTTTTTTATTAAACACTAACCTATTGTGAAACTAGTATTGAATGAATCGATACGAAATCATTAAATTCAAAACTCCTTTGGGAACTGAAAAATATTCAAACATATCCTTTAAAACAATGTAAATATGGCTATGAATGATAAAATAGGAAATAGAATAGCTGAGTATGCATTATTTGGAATTAATTGTATCGAGATAATATTATTATCAACTAGCTAATTAATATTGAACTCTGCATATCAATAAACATATTTAACGTCAAACATTAAATAGTCCTCTATCATCCCAAATAGCAAACAATGGAGCTAACATACATAGAGTCGCCTTATACAAATAAAATAATATTTTATGTAAACATTAAAAACCTATTATATTATATTCTAATAATGATTATCCAAGCTGCCACAACTACGAGTTTATTGCAGAATAAAAAATGAATTTCACTTTATTGCCCAGTTTGAAGTCTTTAATAAAAAGTTATTAAATATTAAAATGTTTATATTCTACTCCTTATAGTAAAATAATAACTGATTCATAAATTTCCGTCGTTTGAGAAGCCTGATAATAGTATTTTATTATTGTATAACTTTTATTGCAGTGATTAAAACAGTTTAGATATTGCAATCGAGAATTAATGTACTAATATCAAGTATCGACATTTGCTAGTTTTTTGCTATCCTATATCTAACTACAATTGAATGTTGATTAATAATAACAACATTATCTGCATTGAAATAACTT
The DNA here is from genome assembly GCA_023052935.1 of Piezodorus guildinii. Classification (NCBI taxonomy): domain Eukaryota; kingdom Metazoa; phylum Arthropoda; class Insecta; order Hemiptera; family Pentatomidae; genus Piezodorus; species Piezodorus guildinii. Next base: position 65,008,436 of record CM041292.1, read on the forward strand.
ATCGGTCTCATATCTATAATTTCATAATTTTTATTGAAAAAAAAAAATAAACCATCTCTCTTTGTTTGTAATATATATGTTATATTATAATTGAAATATATATGTTCTGAAATATGTTTACTTTCACATACTACATATCGTAAGGAAAAGTATTGCGATCATGAAAATTTTCGAATTCCAGTTTTCAACGGAAATACACGTTTTAGGGTCCGCTGAGTCCAATTAACCAAGTCTCGCAAAAAGGACTGTGTGTGTGTGGTTACTCCCGGGCGGAAACGAAAAATCCTATGAAACTGAAATTTCATATTTAAGACAAGTATACGCCCGAGCCGTTACAAAACCTTTTTCATCAAAATCAGCTCACCAGAAGAGCCACCTTATACCATGCATTTTGCACCTTTTTTCGATTTTCTCAAAAACAGTTCCGACGATTTTGATTAAACTCGCTATATCAATGTAAACTTTAAAAGGCCTTAATATCATCTAGGTTTCATTCTGATTAAAATAGTCTGACAGGGCTTAAATGCCGATATTTTAATTTTCTTTCTCTTAAGTACCTTCTGTAGATTCTATAAAAACAACCATATTATCTTATTAGCATTGATAAATAACAGCTGAATATGTAAGTTGTGCGAATTTGAAAAACAACTCAAGGAGAAACCTGAAAACATATTTTTTTAATACAATTTTTTGTTTTTGAACATAATAACAGTAATATACATGTATGATATACCGTTGAAAAGCTAAAGATTTTAGAAATAATATCATCTTAGACAAAAGCTTTTAAAAGTTGATATAGAGTGGTGAAAAATCCGATAAAACTAACTGATAATTTAGATAATAATATAATAGATTTTTTAATAAAACACATGTTTCTATAGAAATTAAATTTAATTAATTCTTCAATTGTTTCATTCCTTTTTATCTATAACTGTATTTGAAAATTCTTTAATCGATTTAAAAACTGAGGCAAGTGAAAGTCGTGTGTTTTCCGTTTTGAGTTTTGTATTGAGTGGTTTGTATTTTATTTGTGTGTACGTGTTTTTCAGAATCCTAAAAATCGGCTCCTTATGTCCCCTGATAGTTCTGGGTAGAGTGGTGTATATTAGTCGCTTGTTTCGTAAATTTAGTAATGATCTGTTTAATTCTGTATAAATATAAGTGATTATTATATCTGTGGCGGTCGTGATAAACTGGATAACTCGAATTATATCAAAAATGAGTAAACTCCACGTATCGCTCCCTCAGAACGTCTCCCACGTCGTGTTAAATTGGTTGAAGAAATTTCTTGGTGGAAGAAATTTTAGGTGGAAAGAAAGCTTTATGTTATAACTCTATTTGGGGTATTACGTAAAGTGGCTCACCTGTAAAATGAAAGATGTTGACTTAACTACTTATTCACGACCACCACAGATATAATTTAATTGAAAATAAATGTTGGCATGGTAACTTAATGATACATTTTAAGATGTTTTTCACGAGAGACGAATGAAAGTGGTGTCTTAAATTCCCTAGATTTTTAATTATTTTAATTTCAACTTCATATAGATTAGTGTATTGTATGAATATATTAAATATATATTGCAAATTCATCACTACATCAAAGTAAACAAAAAAACGCAAATCAATTAAATTTATGAGGTAAGTATTTTAAATTTTGAGTGCCTTTTGAAATTTTATTTTCTTCTTTTTTGGGTTGAAGGGACACATAAGATTGCGGTAATCCAAGCAGTTAAGCAGCTTTTGGGGCTTAAAGGGGAAGTGACAGCAGACAAGCTCCTTAGATCGAGACCCTAATCTAAAAGTGTCAGAGATCGATTTCTCTAGTCACTGGACTCGAGAGAGTTGGCGGGAAAATACTCAACTCTATGCTTAACTGACCGTACCCTTTCTTCGCTTGTTTACGTCCGGCTGAATCTATTCTCTAAAGATTGAAAAAAACATATCTATTTAAGTCACTATATTTTCAAAATCAATTTAATTTTAATGATCTTTGGATAACGGTCAGCTAGTTGACCAACATGAGAACTAATGAAACAGATGTATCATTTATTCCGACAGCGGATGTTTCCTCGAACATCATTTAAATACTGATATGTAACAACAACTTAGGCTGTATTCCATTTATATAGATGACATAAGCAAATATAAATCTCACTCCCGGTCTCGCTGTATTCATATCACCAACAAATACATATTCCTTTGAATTTTCTGATAAATAAAAATAAAAAAAGGTCTATAAGGCATACATAACAGGCCAGCAGGTGAAAAGCAGCTCGGTTAGGATCATGCCTCATAGACTAAACCACCTCCTAACATCAACAAACTTGTTACTCCACCTACAATTATTGATTTACAAAGGTGTTATTAGGCCTGCCCTCTTGTCAGTCGATGCTGACTGAAATATATCATCTTTAACTGCATAGAAACTCCAGAATTAAGTGCTGAGACCCACTGTTAGACATACCTTTCTGGAGAAAAGAAAATTTGACTTACTGCATAACCACCCTGGATCTCTTGGCAGTGTCAGACTTTATCTTATGGAGATACCAAATTCTTTGATAGCCTCCAATATTCTACAAATCCATTAAATACACTAACTCAGACAGGACAACCACAACGTTGGCAGAAATTTATACAAACCCTCGGCTAAGACTGAGAAAAACTAACTTAAGGCCCATCACTATAGGCTGAATACCGACTCAGCGAATATTCCCTTTCAGTCCTGTTCATCAGGACTATACATACAATGCAGCAGAAGAGAACAACAGCATATAAATTACAATATCTAGTCTGAAAACAATACTATTAATTTTTAATAAGCCTTATAGAAAGGTTACACGGTTTAATTAAAAGTCATAAAAAAAAACAAAATTTTAGTCCTATTAATAACAATATTTGCAAATTTTCAAACAGCAACATTTTTTAACCCATCTCTAAATTTTTTAAATGATGACAACAATGGGAATATTACGAATTCTTTAGTATAGATATGCTGTTGAAAAATATTAATGTACTTAATGAAAATACTGATATCAATGTTTTGAATGTAAAACTACATTTTATCAATATTCCAATGGATGAGGTCTTAAAATTCATAGAGGACCATTGGAAAAATAATTAATTACATACCGACAAAAGATAAACAATTGTTTTTAGAAGGAATTTCTTCAAATATAATGGTGAAATATATCAACACATATTTTAAGTGAATACGACTCTTTTGGAAAAGTTGTTCTATGTAAATACTTTATTTTAATCTAGCATAGGTGCATTAACAATTCAAAAGAAATAGATGCCTTTTTTGATAAATAAACACTGCGTTACTGTTATTTCATGGATTATATAATTATTTGTAAACTATCTAGATTATTTTTAATCATCAGTAAGTCCACAAATTTTATATCATATTATATTATATGTTGTTTGGCGAAAAAAACACAACTTTCAGGGTGCGACAGAAACTAAAATCTTTAAATATAGTAAATACATAAAACATCATTAGTATCTTAATTAATTTAAATCACCATTTGAAACCATTAAATTTTCGCTTATACATATTAAACTTAAAAAATACTGGTATACTTTGAAGTTCATTGCATAAGTTTTAGAGCAGTCTTGATCATGATGGAAAATGTAATCCATTTCGAATGGGGTCTATCCCAACTCATTGGAGATAAATGTCTGAGGAGCTGTGATTAATGATAATGCCTCCCAAGTCCCGGATTTGTAGTTCCTTGCTATTAGCAATATTATTAATTGCTGCTCTATTCAAATTTATTGGTCTCTGAAATAATTAACGTTTTTCTGTGGTAAGCTATATAATTAGTTCATCACCAGCATTAGATTCTTATATTTTTGTAATAAAAAATTAATTAGATAATTAAAGGAATAAACTGTGGTTAAAGATAGATGAGTCAAATAGATGAGACAAAGTCAATTTAAGAATTTTTAAATGCAGACGAATGTTATACGATAAAAAATGTCAAAGAATTAATTACATCGACCTCGATATGATTGTTATAGATAATAATATTATAATCTGTTATATTATTATCTATAACAATCAGTTATTTTTATCGGCTTTTCATCACTCTCCATCAACTTTTCCAATTTTTTATCAAGATAACATTTTTTTGCCAATATATTTACCTTTCCAACGGTACATTATACATTTATATCGCTGTTCTTTTATTTTAATTTTATTTATTTCTATATTTATAATAATTTTGACAATATCCACTGCCCATTCATAAAGATATTGTTTCTAATTTTTGTATTGTGTCAAACAGGATATAATTATTGTAGTTTAATTATATAGTCTAATTCAATTGTATAAGTAATTGTTCTTATGTTGAAAAACACAAAAATTTACTTTAAAAAATATGTTTACTCTTGTCTCTTTTAGTTTATGACTTTTTTTTTTTTTAACAAGTTAACAGAATAATATGGTTAATTTTTTCGAATCTAAAAAATTAAAGGTACTCTATAGGAAGAATATTTCAAATATCGGCATTAAAGCCAAGTCGGAAAGTATCAATCAGAAACTATTTAAAACGACATTGGAGTTTATCAAATTTTAAATCAATGTAACTAGTTTTCATCAAAATTGGTGAGCTGTTTTTGATAAAATCGTAAAAAAGTCCAAAATTGATGCTATAAAGTGGGTATTTCTGGTTCGCCAATTTCGATTAAAAAGTTGCTGGAACATCTCTGGCGTATAGTTGTATTAAATATGAAATTTTAGTTTCGTACGACATTTCTTTTTTTGTGCTAGACTTAGCACACACACTTGAACCCCTTTTTGCGCCATTTGGTTATTCGGACTCATGGGAACCTTAAACTATCGTAATACTTTCTCTTACTATATATTTCAAATATAGATAAGTTAGAGTAATATTGAGTTTTTACTAGCAAAGACGTGTAAATATTTTAGATTGAACAGCATTTTGTACCGATACCTTCCTTAAAACTTTCAATCGCTCATCGCAATATAGGAAGTAAAAGCTAAAAGCCGCATTTGATGGATATGTTTATAGGATAAGGAAAAACGAAAAAGAAAAAAGGGAAAAAAAAGGAAATTTCGTTTACGTGATAAAATACGTCACTTATGGGCGAGAATTGATTCCGACAGAAATGGGACGCCAAAATGCTTTTAAAAACGACAAGAGAAGTTGAAAAGTCCGCTTTGAGCAGGGTACTTTACTCCCTAAATTAGATCAGTCATCCCCTGGTTTTCACAAATGCTTGTTGATTTTTTTTTTCCTATCCTATATTCGTTTGCAGTTTTATCGTTTCCTCGTGTAACTTGGACAAATACTGTATGGTCATATTTTTTTTTTTTTTTTTTGCTTTAAATAAATTCGAAAGTTTTAAGTCCAACACAGAATAAGCTATAGGAATCGTGAAGAGCACTACAGCGGTCAAAAAATAATCATATTTTTAATATTAAGCTATAGACAAATCTATCAACAAAATTGAAAAGAAGTTTTGATAAAATATAACTTTAAAAAATACAATGTGTTGATTAGTGTGCTGTGTAAAACAGCGATCAATACATTTAGGCAGCACGGTTTAGTTTTTTAAAATAAAATAAAGTATTTCTCTTAAAAACAAACCATTTTTTAAAATACTGACTAAAAAAATAGCTTAAGAAACAATTGGTTTTGAACGTAATATAGACTTTGTTTATGTTTATAGTAATATTATTTATTAAATGTAGAGATATTAGAGATTAGACATATCATTTTTATTCACTGTTTACCAACAAACGATAGAATTTTGTTTCATTCATTTCAAATGTCCTTACAGTCCATGTTTATCTTTCGTTGGACTCAAGTCTGTTCTCTCTTTTCTAAAGTCTAGTTAAAACAATTAATGTTATTCACAATGAATCGTTTAAGTCACGGTGATTCGGTCAGAATCATAACTCTCTATGAAGAAGGCAAATCATGGTGTTGCATTGCGAATCGACTTGGGATTCGATATTCTACCGTTGAAAGGGCCATAAAAAGGTACAGGGAGACTGTAGTCATTCGAGACGACCAACGTCAGGGCGTACCAGGGTTACTAACCACATAGATGATTGCTACATTAAAATACAAGCACTTCGGAAGCGCATTCTACTGCGTTTTTCAAAACTTGATCGATGGTGTTCAAGGGTTATTAATCTCGGAGTCAACGGTCATTATAAGACTGACAGAGTATAACCGCAGGTCAAGAAGGCCAGTGAAAGGTCCTCTTCTCACCGCAGAACATCTTGTAAAATGATTAAAACATGCAAGGGAACACCAACACCTTGGACTGTGGAGGAATGGAAAGTTTTATTCCCTGATGAGACGAGAGTGGCCCTTAAGAGCCCGGATGGCTGTGAAAGAGTTTGGAGAAGGCCTGGAAAACGGTATAGTTAGTGCTGCATGTTAGAAACTGAGCCATTTAGAGGGGGTTCTATCATGTTCTGGGATGACTTATCTTGGAAGGCGCGCACCGAGTTAGTGCCAATCCAAGGAGGGGCTTTGAATGCTTTGAGTTATGTAGAAATGATTCTTCAAGATAAATCTTCTTCAATCATCACTCAAGCCTTTTATGCTATACATAGGCTCTGAATCATTGCTCATGCAAGATAATGCTCGTCCTCACAAGGCAAGATGTGTTTCTGAATACATGAACACCACAAATATTCATACCATTGATTGGTCAGCAAGAAGTCCTGACCTTAGCCCAATCAAGCACGTTTGGGATTATCTCAAAACAAAGTTTCGGTCACAAGGTTTACCTCTTACTACCTTTGAAATGCTAAAGACAGCGTATTGGAGGAGTGGAACAATATACCCAAAGATTTCTCCATAATGGTTTTAGAAGTATATCTAGACATGTATAGCTGCCATTCAAGCCAGAGGGGGCAATACGTCTTATTAAATGAGAAATAAAAATTTCAATTGTAACTTAAACGTTAAAATTTTAAAAAGTAAGTTTTCTAAATTTTTTGTTATTGAAAAAAATATTTTTATTTATTTTAATAAAACTTGCTTATTTTAAGTTTAAAAATGTTTATTATTGGCTTCAGAACCTTTCTTTACTATAAAAATAAAGAATACTGTGTTATGTTTGTTATTGTACTTTTATTGAATTGCCGCAGGTGAAACTCCTTTCCCACACACGGGCTCGCCTTAGCGGGAGAGTGACTTCTACTTGCACAGTAAAATGTCTGTATTTTGATTAAAATAAAGAAGTTTAAAAAAAAAAAAAAAAGTTTTTTAAAATTCAAATATTTTTAAGTGATGCAATACTTTTGACAGGGAGTTTATTTTTTAAAAATTTTAAAAAGTAATGACAAAACCTTAACGTTTTTGTAAGGATAAAGAACTTAGTATATTAGAAAGATATGTTAAAGTTAAAATTAAATTAGAATAAACTTCTTCGGGATGCCGGAAATGTGTGCAAGCATGTGAACTTTGTAGTAACTATATCAAACTTAACAATTGGCTAGTTAATGTACTCTTAGATTCTAATCTTCAGTAAATTTATATATATGGACATAAATGTATTTTACTGAGCTAATCTGATAACAATCTTTGATTACTATTATCTCAATTAAAACAAATTTATCTTTTAAATTTAATAATCTACTAATTACGTCTTTCTCGTGGCCATCATCATCACTTATGAATTATGCTCTCATCGAGATCTTGATTTAAATCGCAAAGATTTCAATTGCAACGGCATACGGTCTGAGCCATGACTGATATACCATGCTGCTGTATATACATAGAATGTTTTGTATTTATTTTGTAAAAAGTTGGAGATAGAAAAAAAAAAAAAAAATCATATTATAAAAATAAACTATAATAATCTAAAATAACTATCACAACCACTTAGAATTATTGTAGTTATATACGTCTCGACCAAAGTCGTTCTCGCTTACTACGACTATCTTCATATACTTGTTATAGCATTTTATTTTAAAAGCAATGTCTATATGCGTAATCTTCAGAAATGAATAATTTTTAAAACGATGAAAAATAATATATGTATCTTTAGAAAGAAGTAAAACTTTTTTTTATAAAAATACCTTTTCTATGCATAAAATAGTTGAGTATTGTTTCATAAATAACTTTTATTGTGAAACTGGTGCGCGAAAATGCGACATGTACATACCCCTTAATATGTCATTTATACTTGTGACAAATTCTAATGTTAATTTTTTTTTTTTTATTGAGCTAAATTACAAACGTTTTCTTAAAGTGAAATCGTATTAAAATTTATCAAAAAGCCTAGCGAATAAGCATGTGAAATCTGCCCCCGTGTATATTAGTACAAAATTTCTAAAAATTGTTTTCACTGATTCACACCTATGAGAAACATCCTTACGCCAAGTCCCTTGTAAGTATTTTTCTTTAAATATCGCGAAAACTAAGATTTTTTATGTTTTGAAAGACAAAAATATAATCACAACTAAATATCTTCTCCATTATTAACTTTTAACTCATTATAAGTCTCATTTTTTATTAATTTTCGAGAAATTCTTAAACTGCTCTCTTTACTAATAATAATGTATTGCGATAACACATATTAAGCTCACCATTATAAAATTTTTAGTCTTTGTTTATCGGGTCCCTAAAGTCGGCCTCCACTGGCTCACACCAGTGATGCGGCTGAGGCGTTGGATCTCTTGATTCCGCTTTTTCCTCCCACAAGTTGAGGGAAGAGGCCAGTCTAGAGTCCCTTTAAGCAGTGTATATATTGTATATAGTTATGATTGTTTGTATGATGTTTTTTATTTCCCAACTTTTTATTTATCTTAATTATAGGTTGTTGTTTTGATTTGTTTTTTTATTTATTATTATTTTATTGTATACATATGAATTTATTTATTTTCTATTTTATGTAATTTGATATTTATTATTATTTTATGTAATATTGTATGAATGAGGTCTTCATATCACTATTAATTATTGTTCATTTTGTAACAAATTGTAATATTCTTAATAAACAAATAAAAAATAAATAAAAAAAGTCTTTGTTTAAATATGATATCTTCAAAAGTATTAATGCTAGAGAGATTTTCCCACTAAATGTTTTCAGTCGCGAAGCTAACTTAAAATCACTTTCGAACTAAAAGTATTAGGCAGGGATTTTATCCACGGTTTCATATTCAGGAAAAATATAGAATGACTGGTTAAAATAGCATGAAAAACAAAAATGTTGAGCGGCATTGTTTGGACAATTTCTAATGGATACTATATGTAACTTAAAGTTCAAATAGGTTATCCTAAAAGTAATTATTAAATTAATAATTTGATAAAAATTCTATTCGATACATGAAGCACGATGCAGGTTATAGACATTTTATATATCAGAAGTCCCTAAGTGATCCAGAATCGGTCTTAAAAATTCGATTATTAATATAAATATATCATTTAGAATATTGTCCAAAAACGGCCGAAGGCATTATTAGTTCCGAGCCATGTTCTGGAAAAAGCTATTTTTCCAGTATAGAGCTTGGAAGGGCCCTGAGCATTAAGGAACATGTTGCGTGCAAGGCCTATAAGGGACCGAGATATTGAGCCCAGAAGGAGGGATCTAATGGACCGATGTAATCCTAATGCTTACCTAACCTTACACACCTCGCTTCCCGTCATATCATACCAAAATATTTCTACCACACAGTCCTCTTCACCGTGGGATTCCAAAAAAAACGAGAGATCATTTGTTCTGCGAAATCACCCTTAAAAACAGACAGTAAGACAATGATAAATGATTCTTCAAAATTATAGGTAGAAATAAACTCTTTAAATTATATTTTACTATTCTAGAAACATTTAAAATATGTTGCTGGAAGGAATTAGTCCGGGTGGCGGTCATTAAATGAAACAAATAAATAGTTTCAACTATTTATTGTTTGCCAACGTTTCGACCCCCTTTGTGGGTCATCATCAGGGCTTTTTAGAACTGGAAATGTGGTGATAAGAAGAGCGTGAGTCACCTGAAGGTGTAGAAATGGTGGCTTGTTGAGATGAGAATGCCTGCTGTTGTTGAGATGTAGATTGTATGTCCTGCTTGCGATTTTGTATTCTGGCGCTGCGGCGGAGAGTTGAGGTGGATGTATCTTTTTGTATCTAATTGTCAACTAATTACATTCACCATTTAAAATATGTTTTACAAATATTTCATATTGTGTTGATTTACATTTATATGCGTTAATGGAAAGAGTAATAATTTATAGACATTCGACCAGTACTAACTTATGCTAGTAAGGCGTGGAACTTAAAGAGTTCGGAAGAAGCAGAGCTCTTGATCTTTGAAAGGAAAATTTTGAGGCGCATATTTGGACCCATTAAAGTTGTAGATCAATGGAGAAGGCTCTAAAACCAGTAACTATATAAAATATTTGGGAAGCCAATATTGTATGCTACATTACATGTGGTCGATTAAGGTGGGCGGGCCACTTGGCAAGTATGGAAATTCCCAGGATGTTGCTTGAGGGAAAGAAAGAAGAAGACAGGCTGCGCTGGGATGCCGTCGCTAAGGATGCCCGGACCCTTCTGAAAGTACGGAATTGGAAAGCAGCAGCACAGGAACGAGCCACCTGGCGAAGGCTCATTGAGGAGGCCAAGGTTCATATCGGACTGTAGCGCCACTGTATTATTATTATTATTATTGATAATTCATACAACCTCGCCATTATTCAATCTGTTTAAATTTCAACTATGCTCTGCAAACTATATCATTATTTAGTTTCAGACCCTAGTAGTTTTATTCTTTAAAATTTTCATTAGCCCAACCAGAAGAAATTGAAATACCCATATTTATTCAATATGTTATACTTGATGAACAAGATTGCCGTATAATATCAAAACTCGTTAGGGTAATTAATCCAATTCGCGCACTTCAACTTTTCAACAGTCTTTTGGCTAGGGGTCTGTAAATTTTATTATGTACCTAACGTTTTTGTTTGTTTATTTATTTAACGTCACTTTATGCTACTATGGCTAATCGGACGATGCTATAGTGGGAGTCCTAAATTTTGCCTATCCAGGTTTTATTAGGATAGGGATCTTTAACGAGTACCTGACATCGCACAGGCTCGGGACCACCTTTTAACGTCCCCTCCGAAGGACGGCGTAACTAAGGAATTTTTACTCCCATTAAAAAATCCTAGGACCACTTGCGGATTTGAACCCGTGACCTTTGGCATGGGAGGCTGTTACGCTAGCCACCCAGCTACAAGTGATCCCTACCTAACGTTTTTGTCACTCTCAGTTTGTTACGCACTAGCTCTGGTGGTAATGCTTGAAAAGAAAATTGTATAGCAGTACTCATGTCAGAAATTTAGTGAAGAACTTTTTTGTTAGGTAATATTTGTCGTCAGGGTCTATCGTTTATGAGCTATATTGTGAAAAATACATTTATCAAGTGTTGGTGCTTTATTGACACGCATTGTGTCTAAAGAGCTGTGTTGGTATTGCTCCCATTGAAAATTTGAAGTTATTTCCACATATGAAATTGGTCGCTAAGACCTATTGTTAAGGAGTTATTTTAATTTAAATGAAAAAAGTCACTTTTTGCTTATATTTTTTTTTTTAGATTTTAGCTATAAATTCTTCAATTTTCAATGGCGAATTTTTTTTTTCCACCTAAAATAATTGTTTCCATGGGACTTGCACACTAAACTTGGATGCGAAGCCGAATAAGCTTAAAAATATTTTAATATTAAAAAAATATATTATGATGGAGTTTAGTTGACCGTTGAGAATGTTTAATGAGGAAGATGGGGTACCATCACCATCATCAAGGGTACGGTCATTAAGCAATAAAACACTAATAAGGAACACTTATTGAATTTATTTATCGACGTTTCGGCCTACGTTGTGGGCCTACTTCAGGTTTTTTTTGTTTTATTTATTGGCACAAAACATCTTGGTCATCAGTGCCAGATACACTCAGTATAAGATACACTTAGATATATAATACCTAACTCACTATTAGATACACGTTTTTTAAAAACAGACAATTATGGCTTTAGTTGAAATATTAAATAATTATATTAATTAAAATAAATAATGAACCAATATAACAAATGATAATAATACACTAAATAATAATACACTAAAACAAATAATAATAATACAAAATGAACGAATACATTATGAACAAATAATAATACATAATAGACAATAATCATATACATAATAAGTAATACATCCATAATACATGAATACATACATACAGATAATACATAATTTACAAATAATACACTCATAAATAGTGCCGGATACGCTCATTTTAGAAAATTAATTTAGACAAACTTTTTTTTTTTTTTTTTTTTTTTTTCAATATTAAATAATAATATTGATTAAAACAGATAATAAGAATAAGAATAATCTATAATAAAAAATAAATTCGACAACATTAGTAAAAAATAAACATATATCAAGTTATATTAGTAGACAATATTCAAGGAAAAAAAAAAATAAAAAAATAAAGATAAATAGAAATAAATAAACATAAAGTAAGTCCTCAAATCCTATTATAAAAGTCCATTTCAGAAAGGAGGCACATTAATTGGTCAATTCTATTCCCATCGTTTCCTAATGCAACCGCGACATTGTGAGGTATTCCCTTTTGGTCCAGTTGTCTAGTGTAGAAGGGACATTCCTCGAACACATGGGCAATTGTTAGGATTTCCCTACAATGCTGACATCTTGGGGGCAACTCTTTACATATTAAATGCCCATGTGTTAACCTTGTGTGCCCTATTCTCAAGCGGGCCAAGACCACCTCCTCCCTGCGGTTGCTGCGACTTGAGGTTTTCCAATACTTTACTTCTTTCTTAATGGTTTTCAATTTGCTTGGATAACTGTTTTTCCATGCTTCGTCCCATTTCTTCCATAAATTTTCTATAAGAGGGCGTGCTAGCTCTGATGGTGTGAGCAGTGCCCTACCACGACCAGGGAGAGTGAGAGCCTCTTTAGCAGCCTTATCTGCCATTTCATTCCCTCTTATCCCCATGTGACCTGGTATCCACACATAATTGATTCTTTTCCCATTTTCAGCCATTACTTTGGTTAATTCCAGGATTCTTAAAATTCCTGGATGACTGGAATGCATATTCTGTAGTGCTTTTAGAGCGCTCAATGAATCTGAGGCTATGGTGAAGTTCTCTATTGGGAGTGTTCTGGAATAATCAAGGGCCATTGCGATCGCATTCACTTCAGCTGTATATACGGAACAATATTGATGTAGTTTCGACTTGTAGGTGCATTTTGATGCGACGAAAGCTGAGCCAGTGGATGAGTCTGATTTAGAACCATCTGTGAAAATTAAGTTGTGGCTGGGCAATGCGCTGATTATCTTCTCAAAGCGGTCTTTAAAATTTATTAATTTGGAATTTTGTTTACTATATTTAGCCAACTCAAGATATACATGGGGTTTCAGAAATGTCCATGGTGGTGTTTTGTTTTCTATGGATGTTATATTGATTAATTTTAACTCGTTAACAACGGACGACATTCTTTCGGCTAATGGTAAGGTTGGGTTGGTCTTTAGTTGAAATTTCGCCGAATATTTGGATTTAAAGATGTATACGTGAGCAGGGTGAGTAGCTTGTGTGATTAATTTTGTGATATAGTTTATGGCCAATTTATCGCGTCGGTAGGATAGTGGTGGTAAGCCAGATTCTGCACAAAGACTTAGAGAAGGGCTGGTCCTGAAAGCTCCTGTAGCAATTCGTATGCCTGCATGGTGTACTACATCGAGTTTTGCCAGATTGTCCCTTTTTGCCGAGGCAAAGACAAAGCAGCCATACTCCATCTTTGTACATACTATTGATAAGTATATCTTGAGTAAAGTGATGCGATCTGCACCCCAACTTGTTCCAGTTAAGACTTTAAGTATATTAAGTTTTTTTGAACATTTTTCTTTCAGAGATTTTATGTGATTTTCCCACGTCAGGCGTCTATCAAATTCCAATCCCAAGAATCTACAACTATTTACGTAGGGTAAAGGGACGTTGTTAAGTAGGAGGTCTGGTAGGTCGGGAAGATTTCTTCTTCTACTGAAATACAAACATTTTGTTTTAGCTTCCGAAAACTTCAGTCCAGAGTTTTGTGACCACTCGTTTAATCGGTTTAATGAAGTTTGTAACTTATCTCTTATCGATAGCAAATCTTTGGATCGACAGAAGATTGCCAGATCGTCTACAAACAGCATTGGTTTGACTCCACGAGGTAAATTGGTGGCCAGGTCACTGATTGCGAGAATGAAAAGCGTTGTGCTAAGAACGCAACCTTGTGGGACACCATTTCTTTGTTCATGTGGCATGGACAGCGAATTCCCTACTCGAACTTTGAAATAGCGATGGCTAAGAAATTTACAAATGAAGTTTGGCATGTTACCTCGGAATTCTAGCGACATTAACTTTTTCAGGATTAAATTAATATTGGTTTTGTCGAATGCCTTGTGCATGTCAAAGAAGATAGCGATGGCTTGTTCATCCTGAATAAATGTGTATTGGAGTTCCGCCTCCATTTGGACTAAATGATCCATTGTGGATCTACCTTTTCGGAATCCACACTGAAAATTTTGTATGTAATTATTGTTTTCCAGGATCCAGGTAAGTCTTTTATTTACCATTCGTTCAATAACTTTGCACAAGCAGCTGGTTAAGAAAATTGGCCTGTAGCTTGTAGGGTATCTCTTATCTTGACCATTTTTCAAAATTGGAATCACCTCTGATTGGCGCCAGACGTCAGGAAAATCGGCAGTCTCCCAAATATGATTATAATAATTTAGTAGCCAGGTTAATGTGTTGTTCGGAAGGTGTTGAATCATGGAGTAGTGGATATTATCAGGGCCTGGTGAAGAACCCTTAACACTCTTTAACACAGTCTGAAGCTCCCACATCGTGAATGGCGTATTGTAGACCAAATTCGTATCTGAGGTTGAGAAGTCGAGATTCTCTGCACGCCCGCTAGCTGTCGGCTCATTATATATTTCTGAATAATAATCAGCAAAACTATTTCCTACTACTTCGGGATCGTCACACAATTTCTCATTTATTAATAATGTGTATACGGTTGGAGAACCTATTCCTTTGATCTTTCTAATTTTATTCCAAATTATATTAGCCGGAGTTGAAGAATTGATAGATTCTACAAAAGATTTCCATGAGTCCCTTTTATTACAGTTCAATGTTCTTCTACATATTGATCTTTGCTTTTTATATTCGATAAGGTTTGCAGGACTCATATTTTTTCTAAATTTATAAAAAGCTTTTCTGCGATTTTTTATTGCTTCTTTGCACTCTTTATTGAACCAAGGGACAGATGGTCGTTTGGAAAATCCTTTGGTTTTGGGTATGGAAGCTTCAGCGGCCAAGAGAATGACTTCTGTTATGGCTTGGCATCCTCTATCAATGTCCAGATTATGTGCTGATTCTAGAGGGGGCTTACTAAAGACGAAAATCTTGGCCGATCAGCTTTTTCAATTACCCATCTTGGCTTCCTTTTGGATGTATAAAATGTGTTTGACAGTTTCAATTGTATAGGAAAGTGGTCGCTACCATAAAGTTCCGGTAGTACTGTCCAGTCTATGGTGTGGTATAGAGATGGGCTGCATAGAGAGAGATCAATTGCTGAAAAGGTGCCATAAGTGGAACTCAAGAAGGTTGGCTCTCCTGTGTTTAAAGTTAGAAGATTGGTTGAATTTATAAACCTTTCGATCATTCGACCTCGTCCATTCATATCTTTACATCCCCAAAGTGGATTATGGCCGTTGAAGTCGCCAGTATAGATGACTGGTTTAGGAAGCTGTTGGTGGATATTGATAAGATGTTCCATCTTTATTGCATTGTCTTGAGGAAGATATACATTACAAACCGTAAAACTAATGCCTAAGTGAATTCTGGCTGCTACAACTTGAAGAGGTGAATCTATTTCTATTTGTTGTGAATACACCGTTTTTTTAATAGCGAGAGCAACTCCCCTAAAAGCGCGTTCACTGTTATCATTGTCCTTTCTTAAAATTTCGAAGCCTTTTATCAAAAATATGTCTGAAGGTTTTAAGTGAGTTTCTTGGAGGCTTATACAGACCGGGTCCATGTCTCTGAGTAATATTGTTAAGTCATTATAATGTATTTTAACTCCATTGCAGTTCCATTGAATTAGGGTCATAATAGTTCATAAAGAAGAGGTAGAGTACGTTTATTAACGTTTAATAACTGGATCTTATCATTGACATTGTTTATTCTTGTTTTCTTTGGACTTCGGTTGATCCTTCTTATTCATTTTCTTGTATATTACTTTTTTATACTGTTGGTCGTCAATTGTATCCTCACACGAAATGTTTTCTGAGGTATCTTCATCAGACGTTGTTGAAGTGGAGGCTGTGGATGTTGTTGATTGAGCAATAGGAGGCTGAAAGGAAGATGAGAGTATTCTTTCCGTCCTTGTTACACTTCTAGTTCGAACAGGCAGATGATTGGGAGTGAGCGCAAGATGGTTAACAGAGGTGATAGGAGTTGCAGGATTTGGCAGGGAGTTGACAGAAGAGGGGGATGGGTGGGGTGTAGGAAGAGGTGCAGGGGACAGGGTAGAGGCAATGGTATTATCCATTCTGATTTCTGATTCCGTAATATGCATTACTGCCGTTTGGGTACTATCCTCAGTTGACATTTCGAGCGTTTCTCCAGATGAAGATAAAAGGTTAACCTGAGTTCCTATTTCTTTTGTTTCGACGGGTTTAGTGTTTTTCTTAGCGGATTCTGCAAAAGATATGTTAGAACGGGTTGGATTTCTTTGTTTATAAATGTTTTTTGCCTCGCTAAATGATATTTTTAGAGAAAATTGAATATTTTTTATCTCCTTATGTAACAGAAATTCCCGGCAATTACGATTTAGCGCATTGTGCGGGCCTCCACAATTTACACATTTTGGATCCAAGCCACATCTTACATTTTCTCCATGTTTGGCCTGTCCGCACTGAATGCAAACGGCTGCTTTTTTGCATAGTGCTGTTGGATGAGAAAAGCCGAGACATTTGAAGCATCGTGTCGGATTAGGGATGTATGGCTGGACCTTGATCGTTTCATATCCGATCTTTATATTATCTGGTAGATTAGGCGTTGGGAATGTGATAATGTATGAGTTAGTATTTATTTCTGTTCCGCCTTTCTTAATTTTAATTCGAACAATGTTTTTTATCACTGAACCTAATTCTTGCATTATTTCTTCTATTTCAAGGTATTGGAAATCGAAGCATCTGATGACGCCTTTAGAATAATTTAAGGTTTTATGGGGGACGACTTGTATCGGAAATTGTCCTCCAAAATCCATGCATTGTAGTAAAACTTCGGATTGTTGTCGTCTTGCTGTTTCTACCAATAGTGTCCCGTCTCTTAATTTCTTGACTTTTTTCACATCTCCAACTAATCCTGAGATGAATTTATTAATAAAAAAAGGGGAGATCTTCTGGAAGCTCTCTTGGTCTGTTCTTTTGATTATTAAGTATGTAGGGATAATTTGAATGTTAGATTGGGCAATGATTTTTTCGGTTGAATTTTTAACTCGGGGTCGAGAACGTTTAATGGTGCTAATGGGGTCAGGCGATTGGTCTCCCATTTTAATAATTTATTGCAATAAGAAACTCAGGAACGACTGACTAATTTTATAACTGAATATAAAAAACTAACGTAACTTAAAAATGACCTTTGACCTAAGTTGATAATATAGAGTAGCGATCACAATATATGTATAGTATAAATTAATAAAATGCAAAGAATCAACAATAATTATTTAAACTAAACTAAACAAACAATAATTATTAAAGATTAACTAGACAATAATTATTTAAACTAGACAAGTAAATTAAATTAATCCATGAAAGTACTTAGAGACTAAGATTAAGTTGGAATGATTTAGAGCAGAAGCAGTTAAATTCAAGAAAAAACACTAGAAGGTAATAAATATATCAATACTAACTAAATAAATACTAATACTAAATACATCTATAAATAAAATGTAAAGTCAGATATAATATGAACTTGAGACAGAAAAGAAAATTAACTTAATTAAAGTAACAAATTTAACTTTAGTTGATATAAACAAATAAAAAAAAGTAATCAAACTGTAAGCATAGTAATAATAAAACAAGAAGTAAGTTCTATAGAAATTTTTCAATAATAACAATCCAAAAGGGCTTATCTGGAGCAGGATAGCATCCGCTGTCGGCGCGGCTTCTGAAGATTGTTGTCCCACTATCAAAGATGCCGAAACTTCAAAGACAACACACCGCGATGTGAACGCTACGGAAGCTGACACAAGACTGGCCCTACTTCAGGTGTACTTCTTGCAAGATACCTTCTCGAAGTCACCCTGATGAAGGCCCACAACGTAGGCCGAAACCTCGGTACACCAATATAATAAGGGTTCCTTAGAATAAGTATTCCAATATAATAAGTGTTTTTTTTATTATCTGTGCTAAAACTGCCCATATAAAGATGATTTTGATTTCGTTAGGCTAGAATTTGATTATATTTCAAATGAATATTAATTATATTTATACACACATATATATATATATATATATATATATATATATATATATATATATATATATTGTTTTAGTTACCATCAAATTCTTCCAGTATTCAATCCTTACAATACAAAAACCTTCGAAAAATCCTCAGTGCTCCTTACTTCGTCACAAATAAACTCATACATCAGACCTTAATATTCCATATGTTGCCAAATCAGGTATCAATCCTTCCATGAAAAACTCCACTGCCACTCAAACCCACTATTTTCAATCCTAGCACCCTCTTTATTTTGGACTCAGGGAACGTTTTAGTGTATTTCGGGTGAAAATTCGAATTATTAAATTTTCAGGATCGCAATACTTTTTCTTACTATATATTTCATATAGGTTGGTAAAAGTAAATTTACTTGATGTCTTTATTTTTTTTAATTACCTTGAAACATAAATAACACGATAAATTGTTAACTTATAACTTAAAACTTTTATCGAATGAACCCTACTGACTGTGTGTTTGCTTATGTTTTAACTCGTGTTCAACAATAACATTGTACTATAGGACGACTGACAGTATGATCATACAACAAATATATTGATGTTGAGCACATTGCATATTCATGTAGAAACGTCATCAAAACACACACTTTAAATGGCGAGCAGCATTGTTGACATGACTCCGAGTCATACACCCATTGATGTTTACTGATAAGAACGCTATTCTTCAATATTGTCTTCATTTTACACAAAATTTGGAATTTTGTACATTTATCTTCTGTATCATAAAATTTTATTAATTTATCATTATTTTCCGTATTATTATTATATACTATATCTTCATTTCTTCTCAGTGTCCTGGTTCTTAAAATAATCATAAATGTTTGATCCAAACTGTGCCTTATGCTTGAAGAAAGACTCTTTAGGACAGTGGTTTCGTACAAAAAATTTTTGGGGACCCCTTCATACGATCATTTCAATGGCAAGGATCCTCTATATAATTAATTTTGTAGTAGACTACACTGTATAACGTATATGGTGCTAGAAATGCCTCTACTGAAACTCGATTCTTAAAAATGCCCTAGTTGGGGAAATGGAAAGAAAGAAAAAATAATCAGTCACTGGAAGTACACTTCAGTCCGCGAAACAATGATTAACTAACATTTAAAGTTAAACTTGGCTGATGGTTCTAGATTTTTTTAAAGGCAGAGAAAAAAATGTTGTTATACCGTCCTCTTGAGGGAACGTAAAATGGTTGTCCTGCGCCGTCACATACTCGTTAAAGATACCCATCCGAATTAAATATGAATAGGTACTTATTTAGGGTCTCTACTATAATATCGTTCGATAGCCATAGCATAATATGAATAAAAATTACCTAAAATTTAAAACTTATACAAGAACGTAATTATTCAAATATTCTTAAAGAAATCAAATATTGTTCATTAAGTTCTGGGATACATATTTTGTTTTTTTGAATTTGTTGTTCTCAAAATCTTAGAAAAAGATGAATTTTAAGATTGTAATTGAATTGGTCCGATCTAGATACCATTTCTTTCATGACAAACTCCATTCCCACCCTAATCCTCTTGTTTCAATACTTTCTTTCTCTTCAATTCTTGACAATCCTCCGAGGTGTCTGAAAAAAAGTTGGCCTCGAGACCTTCTAGCTTAGAAAAGTTACAGGAGTGCTGCCATTGGGTAGTTCTTATTCAAGTTTGTTTCCCGCCATTTATCTTTTGTCACATTTACTTGTTGTACCTTGAAGTACAGTTTTAAATTTCAATAAATGATGTTAAAAAAAAGAAAAAAAAAGATTGTAATTGTTAACAGTAGCAATGAACATAAGCAATTATATCACTTAAAATGTTAGATTTGTCCGTGTAGAGCGTATGATTTTTATTAAAAGCCAAGGATTCAGAAATATTTTGCGTTATTGAGGTAATTACAATTATTTTCCAATGACATCTCTCGGACCCACTGGACATCGTTTGCGGAAACCCAGGGGAACGGCTCAAGGAAATGCTTCAACAGGCTTCTAGTCTTGAGCGCAACATCAGGGAAACATGAAACGAACTTCAAGTGGGTAACTCAAGTAAGGAACTTTGCGGAATCCTTCGGGTGTAAAGAGGAATTTAACGCTTCGCAATTTCAAGGTATGATTCGCCACAAAGAAGATATTTTCGAAAAACTAAAAAATCATGCGACATCAATTGAGATAAAAATAACCCTGAATTCCAATTTTAACCAGATTTACAGATCTGTTTACAGTTACAATTACAGAACCCTACTTAAAAATCCGAACCAACATTCAGAAGCAATGACTAGTCAGCCTCATTAGAATCTCCAATCCAGAAATATATTTTAATTGAAGTTTACAACTCTATAAAATACAACAAGTAAATATGCAAAACACATGAAGAGAAGAAACTGTCCATTTGCAGTAATTTTTAGTAGTGAGTCTAAACAAGAAGGTCTTGAGGCCATCTTCTTTTCAGACGCCACGGTTGAAACTAATGGATTAGAGTGGAAGTAGAGTTTTTCATGGAAGGAGTGATACCTGGTACGGGCCAAATCAGCAACATATGGAACATTAAGGTCATTGTTGATAATTTTATTTGTCACAAAATAAAGAGCGTTAAGAATTTTGCGAAGGATTTTGGATTGTAAGGATTGAATACGATAACAGATTGGTGGTTTAATAAATCTCAACTCCGTAGGTTCAGATAGCCCTTGCGATTGTCATGTAAATGTGTCTTTTGTGGTTAAGTGAAAGGTTAGAGCGTCTGTCTAGTAAGTGTTGGAGTATACGAAAACGTCGAGCAGTTTCTTTTCTTTTTAGCCTTGTATGAGGATAGAAACTTTTAAGATCCGAATCAACGATAGAACCTACTCATGAAAAGCTAATGAACCCTGCAATAGACGCAACATATTCCAAACTAACATCCTACACCACTTGTAAATCAACTCCCACTCTTTTCATGAAACCCGAAAAAAGTACTTAAGGGGATCTATAGACAACTCAGCCTCATTAAGTATACAACAAATTTTGATAAGTAATGATAAGTAATATTGACCATCTCAATAATCTTTATATATTTTTAATATAAATGGAAACATAAATATGTCCCATGTAAATAGTTAAAATCTTGATACGTAAATATTTATTACCAGACTCAAAAGATTTATAATGAGAACATATGTATATAATTGTATCTTCTTTCTGTACAAGAATTTCTTAATCAAATAAATCCTATTCTATTTCATACTATATCTTCTTACTCTTATTTTTTTATAACTTTAACAACATAAAAATTACCCCTACCAACCTGCGGGTGGTCCTAGGATTTTTTAATGGGAGTTAAAAATCCTTAGTTATGCCGTCCTTCAGAGGGGACGTTAAAAGGTGGTCCCGAGCCTGTGCGATGTCAGGTACTCGTTAAAGATTCCTATCCTAATAAAACCTGGATAGGCAAAATTTAGGACTCCCACTGT
Organism: Piezodorus guildinii; assembly: GCA_023052935.1. NCBI lineage: Eukaryota > Metazoa > Arthropoda > Insecta > Hemiptera > Pentatomidae > Piezodorus > Piezodorus guildinii. Next base: position 65,030,456 of record CM041292.1, read on the forward strand.
AGCATCGTCCGATTAGCCAGTAGCATAATAATAATAATAATAAATTCTTTATTTATTCTGGGACTAGTCCCTTAAGAATAATATGACAAGAAAATAAAAATAAACACTTCAGAGTCTTAGAGTATAAAAACAAACAAAAACAAAAAACAATACAAATTATAAACAAATAATAATAATAATAAATTAAAAGAAACTTCAAATAAAAATATTGAAAATTAAACTAGATAGTAAATAAAATAAGAGATACGCACGTATATACAATTTTGAAAAAAAAGAAATTTACATTTATTTATTTATTTTTTTTTTGGAAGGGAAGGTTTAATAATATAACATGTTCAAAATATAACATAACATAAAACAGAATACAAGTAAGTAAGGATATTAGTCATAACCGTGGAAGTGACAATCGGGATAGTTGTAAAAGTTTCGGGGATTAAGGAGTAGAACAGAGCTAATCCTAAATATATTAATTATTATAAGTCCTTGGTATCTGTCAGAAAGGAAAGCAATAGGTATTTAAATTGATAACACAAAAATATTGTATATGAAAAATTAAAATATTCCAAAACGAAAATAATATGTCTTCTTTAAAGGAAACAATATAAATATTTGACAATAAGTCTGTAAGTTTAAAACAAACCTAAGGCAAAGTTATCTAAGTCGGCCTGTCTATTAATTATTACCGCTGGACGCCCATCGGCCTAGTGACGTTAAACGAATAAACAAACAAACAATTACCCCTACCTCATCTAATATAGTTTTTCGGAAAATATTTTTTTTTTGTAATATTACATTTCTTAATTTCGTTAAAAGTAGAAAGTTATTTACGTTCCGCTTTCTTCCCATTATTTTTTAATAACATAAAGTCAACCTATTAACAAGTTGAAGACAAACAAAACATGCGAATTCCATTATACCAGCCCCTTGCAGAGAACTCCATTGTATAACAAAGGCAGGTTTGTAAAGCCTCTGCATTAATATTTACTTCTAAGCGTGTCTGGCATAAGCTTCAACAATAATCTTACTAATGCTAATTCTCATTTAGAATCTTAAACGGTTGTATTTTTGTTTACTCGTTTTCCCTGGTTTTTTTCACGCTGTGATAACGGAACTACTTGTTTAACTAAATGTCTAATACAAATTCTACCGGTATTAAAGAGCAGGAGAAATACTGAAAATTTAAAAGCTTTAATCTTTGTATGAAAATAATCATATAGTATTGATCATTTTAACGTAAAGTGAGAGGTACATTTAAAAATCATTGACCGTATGAAGTAAAAAGGAATAATTGAGTTGATTTCCAATAGTTCCTAAATTACATTATTTACGAAAATAGTATTTTGACATATATTTATTCTCATTATTTAGCTTAATCAAAATCTTCTATTTTATTTTATTTTATAAAAGTACTTTAAATATGCGAAACAGAAATGCAATTATTTTCTAAAGGTACTAGTAATACTAAGGTAAGTAACACATTTAATAACGTAACACATTTAGGACTTTAATATGTTTAATTATATATTAGAACTTTAATATTACATAATACATAATATTACATATTATGTATGTATGTATGTATTATATATTAATACATAATATTACATATTAGAACTTTAATATGTTGTAATATAATAAAAAAAAAATCTAGTTTCAAAGGCGAACAGAATAATAACTTGGTTTAGTCATATAGTAATGTGATATTTTTACGCATCCTGTAAAATTTTCTGGAATGGATATAGTACCTTTTGGAACTCAACGTCTCAATTCTTGATTACTCATCGAAAATGAAGCAACTACCAAAATGGCCAATAAGATAGGAAAGTCAATGACAAAAAAAAACGAGATGAGTGTTTCGGGTTCCCGAAAGAGAAATTCACGTTGACCGCACTGCCACCTAGCGGCCTGTTAAATTAATTAGAGCGTCCCTAGTGGCCATAGGAAGAAACATAGCGCCCCTAGCGGCCGAAAAAGAAACAGAAGTTGCAGGTCCTGGCTGGTTGTGCCAGACATTTGGCTCTAGTTTTTTTTCTCCGGTGGTCCTGGTCCCTTTTACCATGGAGTAGAAGAATTTAGAAGACAACCTGGCCAAAGGGGAGGAGGAGAGAAGAACAGGTTCACCTTCCAGAGCATCTTCACCATCAGATTTCCACCACTTAAGTTGTCACACCTTATAATTTGCAATTGTACCGTTTACTAACCTCTAACCCAATGAACACCTGGCAATAAAGTTTTAATGTACCAATTTTCTTTATAATATAATTAATGTTTTGTTTTACATTATGTGTTTCTTTTATCTAGGCCCAGCCTTCTTTCATTTAATTTATATTTCAATACAGGCCACTGCTATAAAAGGAGTGATCATCTTAACAATTAGTTGGAGGTGATTACTCTAAACAATGAGATTAAACAAAAAAATTAAATTAAAAATAACCCCTTCCTCTTGTTTTACTTACTGTTTGGACAACAGGCCGACCGCCCCGCGATTCACAATGATAGTATTAGGGTAGGTTTATCACACCTAACGCATATTTTGAGTCGCTTATCCATTATTTGCTTGAAAAGCCTATATGGGGACTCGGATTTGATCTCACAACCTAGTGCCTCGCTCGCTAGTCACACAGCACAAGGTTTAAAGAACTTTTAAATAATAATTATACTAAGCTTAGCGAACCCGTAGGTTCGATGCTGATACCACCTTCACAATATCAGAAAATTACCACTTTCCAATATCAGGCTTCACATAATCCTCTCACCTATATCTCGATATAATATTCTAATTGGTTTGGGCTACAACACCTTGACGTGACAAGACCTCCTCAACCAGCAACCTCCAGAAGTTTCTATCCTGCGCTGCAGCCATCCAGTTGTGGATTCCCAAATACCTCGCATCAGCACCCACAAAGTCAATCCATCAAAGTCAACTCTTCTCTGACCATAGACTATTACCGTCAAGAATCTTTTAAAAGTTTCATGTTCCTTCATCCTGGCCACATGCCCAGCCCATCTTAGGCAATTTCGCATGACAACGCTAACGTCAGGCTCGCCAAAGAGGTAGTAAACATCTTCATTTTTTCTTCTACTTCTCTACTCTCCACTCAAAACACCAACACCACTCAAAAATCTTTCTGAGGATCCCTCGCTCAAACGTGGCCAACGTTTGATACATCTCCTTGGCCATGGTACATTTCTTTGGACTGGACGAATCTAAGTCCTCGGCATACTACTTGGACGGAAACCAGTCGGTTCAGCGCATATTAACTTTTTGAGGATTCGTACTTCCCTGAACATAATAACTTATTAATATGTTCGATTGATTCACCCTGATGCTATTGCCTCAATTATAGTGTCAGGGTTAAAGCTCCGCCAATCCGCGTTGTGTAACCATCTAAATTCCACAGTGGCATTCCTGTGGAACAAATCATTCCTCCTGGTAACAAATTCTGAGAATTGTTTACATAGCACCCTATTCTCAAATACCTTAAGGCGCTATTTCTAGTGACCAAGGTTCGCATCTTTATAGAACCGTCTAAAAAATAATAATTTTATAAATAGTAAACTTTTAAGTTTCTTGACCGAAGCTGCGAGTTAGGTAATTATATAATGAATAATTATACGCACTTCTTCCTTTTCATAACGGATTCATTTCCTCCTTAATTTCGTTTTCCTGGTGACCATAGAACCCAAACATTCAAATTTCTCTGCGTATTCAAACGAATATCCTAAAATATCAATATCTCCAAGATCCATAAACAGCGTTTCTTCTACTAATCATGTATTTTGTCATATCTTTGTTCAATTATATGGTTTCCTAGTATTCATCTAGAAATTTCCGCCCAGATTTAAACTTTTCTCACGTTTTCATTACTTTTTAATTTTATATTCTATTTTGTTTGTAACCCGGTCAAACCTTAGCCTTTTGGAATAATTTTGGCCGATTACAACTCTGTTGAATGTTTCAGACATACACATCTCTACTGTCACTGCAAACTTTCTTGGTATTCTCTGTTCAATTATAATGTTAAACAAATTTAATTTTATAACAAATAATAATCAACTGTATATTTTCGAGGAAAGAATCGTGTTTTATTGGCCACCCTTAACAAGAGATGGAATGATTGGCTCCTATAAATCGTGCAGTATGGAAAGCATTTATCCGGATAGAGCCATCGTAAATGGAAATGACGCGATGGAAGGGCGTTAGGATGGGCCGATTGGCTGGTCAATGGAAGTTATTAAACTGGGCTAAAGTTTTAATGTGGTTCCGCCACCGGCCCTTCTCGGGACACTTTGATCATAACCGTTTTCGTTCGACACCCCATTTTGCTTTAACTGGTGGTTCCTATAAGTTCCAGGTCCTGTTTTGTCGATACAGGTAGGACACAAATGAAAATTCTAAACTTATATGTCGTTCGCACATATGTCTGAATATTTCATTAAAAAAAAAAATCTAAATAATTGACTAAAGGAGAAAAAACAGTTTATTTCCTTTAAATAAATGGAGTGTAAATAAATGTAAATAGGTAATTCATTGGTACTCAATAATTAAATAGTAGAGAAGCTATTAGTTTTTGGGACAAAAAAACAACATCTGGCATATAAACTCATATCAAAAATAGAGCATGATCATAATACATAAACCTAATTTTTTTTTTTTTTTTTTTTTTTTTCTAAGCCCCATGGGAGTTGGGGGTTGAAAATCGAAAATAGAGGAAGGAATATGGGATCTCTTTTTCTGCATTACATGCATTATAAGAGGGGAGAGAGGATACAAAAATTGTCGGTATATCGGAGCGAATGGGAGTCACGTCTAGTGATGGGACTCACTAGTCTTTCTGAGCCAGTTAGTCAAGTTATGGTTTCTCAGTCTAGTCTGAGGGTCCGTACATAGTCTTGCCAGCGCTGTGGCCGCCCTGTCGGAGTCAGTGTGTTAAACAGTGGGTTCGTGCAGTACCGGAGACTATCAAAGAATTTTATATGTCTCCGGGAGATGAACTCTGTCACGGTCGGAAGTTCGAAGGTGTCGTGTATTTGGTCTGTCTTCGTTCTCTGTAGAGAAGTATGCCTCACTATTCGTCTCAGCACTCCATTTTGAAACTGCTGGAGCTTTTTTGCTATAGTTGGTGATGTATTAGTTAGCATCGGTGCTCCGTATAGGAGGGCCGGTCTAATTAATCATTTATATATTAATATTTTCAGGCGGAGGGATAGATTCGGTGACGTTAGTAAATGATTTAGACGATAGGAGTTGGTCCTAGCCGAGCTAATCTTTTTGAGGCAGTGATTAGACAATTTGAGGTGCCTGTCAAGGGTGATGCCCAGGTAAACGATCCTATTGGCCGGCTTGTTTTTGATTCCCGCTACCTCGTAGGTCTTCGGTAGACGACGCTTATTCTTCTGGAAAGAAAAAATAATACAGTCGGTCTTCTTGGGATTAACTGTAATATTTAATCTCTCCAGCTTTTTTGGTATCTCATTACAAGCCAACTCCGCCTGATGTAGAGCTGTCTCTGCGTTCATCGAGCTACTGTAAATCGCTATGTCATCGGCGTAGGCCGCTACAGTAGCTGTTTTGTATTTTGCTCCAACAGTTTCAGCTGTGTATATAGAGAATAGTACTGGTGATAGCACAGACCCTTGAGGAACTCCGCAGGTGAGGTCGATTTCCTCGGAGAAGGCTCCGCCAACCAGCACATCTATCTTACGCTCCCAGTTCTGCGCTTGCGCTAGTTCATTAACATACGTCGTTATATCGTCTCTTCTTTATGAACAGTTTTTAGTGTGTAATAATTGTTTTTATTACATATAAACAATTAGTGATTGTGCAGCAACATTCGTTGTCAACAATGGACTAATCCTACTGACTGTAAGTAGTAATATTTACGATTACTTAGTTGTCGTATGAAGTAGAGCTGAGAAGCCTTATCTTTTTCGCCATATTGCGATCCCCACTCAGCTTCCTCAGCTTGCCAGTCTTCCACTGACCCCTGGAGGGGCCACGTCGCGCTCCAAACGACAAGGTCAAGGTCGCGCGGACGTATTTTTTTTTGTTTTATTTTTTTTATTTTTATGTTTCAATGAGATACTATCACCAAGTCATGGCGGGAAAGGCAAGCATTAAACGCTCCAGGTCAGCTGGCTCTTCTGCTTCCCCAGTCAAGCAAAGGCAAAGACGTAATAACAAACGCCCTACGCCCCCCTCATCAGCTGCTTCTAACGAACAGGAACCACAACCCGGGACTTCAACGCAAGGGATGACTGAGGAATCTCCCTTTTTTACTCCTAACCCCTACCAAGTACTCCATATCGAGAAAGAGGTCATGGAATCAGAATCTACACCGAGAGATCCTCGCCCTCCTCCCATATTTGTTAAAAATATAAGAAATTTTCAACTCCTATGCACCCAATTAAATAAAATCATTGATAGCAAAAGCTACACATGTCTAACGCGTATCAATGACACAAAAATATCACCCGATTCAGCTGATGTGTACCGCAAAATAGTAAAATATCTTAGTGAAACAAAAGCTGATTTTCACACGTATCAGCTAAGAGAGGAGAGGGCATTAAGGGTGGTAATAAGAAATTTACACCCCTCTACACCAGCTGAGGAAATAAAGGAAGAACTGACGTCTCTTGGGTTCAAAGTGCGTCAGATAACTAATGTGATGAAAGTAATATAGAAGAATCAGGTGACAGGAGTAAAATTCCTTTACCTCTATTTTTTGTGGACTTAGAACCGTCTCCAGGAGTAGAAAAAATTTATGAACTGGAAAAACTCTATTACACGAGAGTAAAGATTGAAAAGCCATATGTAAAAAGAGACATTATACAATGCCACAATTGTCAAGCATACGGCCATACGAAAACGTATTGCCACCACATACCGCGCTGTGTTAAATGTGGTGAACAGCACAAGTCTGAGCAGTGCAATAAATCTCGTATAATCCCAGCAGTTTGCGCTCTGTGCCACAAGGGACATCCGGCGAATTACAAAGGCTGCGAGATTTACAAGAATCTCAAGTCAAGATTTCTGAAGCCCCAGCGCCAAGAGGAGACTAGACCGAGGAGAAACCTATCAAAATTCGTCGACCCGACAGTTTCGTTCGCCCAACAACTTGGTGGTGGTCACCAGTCTACTCAGTGTGAGGCCACGCCGGTTCAACATACACTCAAACATCCCGAACCTGAATCTCAACCACCTCAAAATTTTAATTCTCAAAAACTTCCCCAGCATCAAATTTCTCCTATCCCTCCTCCATCAAATGTCACAGACCTCACCAGTTTAATGACATCATTCATCTCAGAAATAAAATCAATAGTTATGCCTCTGATATCAGTCCTAACAAACCTAGTATCAAATTTAATTCCTGCCTTGAAAAAGCCCTAAATGATTCCACCCAACTCCATTTCCATTCTCCTCTGGAATGCGAATGGTGTTCGAAATCATATTAATGAACTAACTTTATTACTACACGACAAACGTATTGACGTAGCTCTTATCACTGAAACACGACTAACTAACAAACGATCATTCAACATCCCAGACTACCAAATATACCGAACTGACCATCCCGATGGAACAGCTCATGCCGGCACTGCTGTCATCATCCATCGCTCCCTCTCCCATAATTTATTACCCTTACCAGTCCATAACTTCCTCCAAACCACTGCTGTAATTATGCAAACCCGTCATTTTCCTATAACAGTAGTTGCAGCATACTCTCCTCCAAAAATACCTATTTCCGAAATCCAATTTAATTTATTCCTTAATTCCTTAGGGCATCATTTCCTCATAGGTGCGGACTTAAATGCCAAACACCAGCAATGGGGAGCCAGAACTACAAATTCTCGCGGGCGAACATTGCTGTCTGCACTCTATTCCACTCACTGTAATATCCTCTCCCCCGATTCCCCTACCTATTGGCCTACTGATCCTCATCGTAACCCCGACCTCCTCGAATATTTTATCCACAAAGGGCTAGGACCTTTAAATCATTCCGTTTCCCGGCTCGATGACCTTTCCTCCGATCATAGCCCTCTTACCCTAACTCTCTCATTATCTCCTATTCCCAAACTCCCTCCACCATCATTCCTAAGAGGCCCAGTTAATTGGAACCTCTTCCGCGAAATAATAACGGATGGAATAGACCTCAGAGTATCCCTCAAATCTCCACAAGATCTTGATGATGCAGTTGATTCCTTTACTACCCTCATCCAACAAGCAGCCTGGAATGCATCTTCACCTTCTCCTTCCCCAAAATACTACCAGAAGAATCCTTTACCCCAAAACCTCCTAGATCTAATCCATACCAAACGACGCTCTAGAACCCTCTGTCAAAGAACCAGGCATCCAGACGATCGTAAATCCTACAATTATTACACCAAATTAGCTAAAAAAAATTAGATACCTTTCGATCCCAATCCTACAATTCCTATCTTTCTTCACTATCTATCTGCGACAATTCCCTCTGGAAAGTAACCAAAAAAGTTCTTAAATACCAATTCATCTCCCATCCCATCCGACGTGAAGATGGATCCTGGGCTTCGTCGGATGAGACTAGAGCGGAAGAATTTGCCAAATACCTTTCTAAAGTTTTTATCCCACACCCCGAGCTCAATCCTGCCCATACAGCTAACGTAAAGGAATTCCTCTCCTCTCCAATTCCTCTCTCTCCGCCCCCTAAAGCTATTAACCCCTCTGAGGTCAAATTCCTTATAAAGAAACTAATACCTCGAAAAGCTCCTGGCTACGACCTCCTCAATTCTAAGATCCTTCGTCAACTGCCCCAAAAAGCAATTATATTCCTTACCTACCTCTATAATAGTATTCTCCGTACAACCCACTTTCCTTTGGTGTGGAAACACTCCATCATTCTCCTTTTTCCCAAACCTGGTAAACCTCCCAACGACACCTCATCCTATAGGCCTATTAGTCTCCTTCCGATCCTTTCAAAAATCTTTGAAAAAATCCTTCTCAAGCGTATCCTACAGTTAATTGAAATTCCTTTCCACCAGTTCGGATTCCGCTCACAGCACTCCACTGTACATCAAGGCCTACGAGTGGTTGACCATATATCCTTTGCCCTTGAAAACAAGCAATATTGCACTGGTGCCTTTCTGGACGTTGCTCAGGCATTCGACCGGGTCTAGCACGATGGCTTGCTTTTCAAACTAAAAACCCATTTACCCCAATCCTTATATCTAATCCTACAATCCTACCTTTCAAACCGTTCCTTCAGAGTCCGTTCTGGTTCAGAATTTTCCAATAGTTACCTGATCGAGGCTGGTGTACCTCAAGGCAGTGTCCTAGGTCCTGTCCTCTATCTCCTATTTACAGCTGACATACCTACAGATCCTGATACCTTCTTAGCAACTTTTGCCGACGATACTGCCATTTTATCAACCCAATCAGATCCCGAAATTGCATCTTCCTATCTACAAAGACATCTATCCTTGATTGAATTTTGGTGCGCTAATTGGCGTATCAAAATTAATGAATCCAAATGTAAGCACATCACCTTTACCCTTCGCCGCAGATCCTGTCCACAAGTCAATTTTAACTCCATACCCCTTCCCTGCTCTGACACAGTCCGGTATCTGGGATTCTTACTAGACAAAAGACTAACGTGGAACCCACACACTCGACTTAAACGACAAGAACTCAACAGACGATACAGCCAACTATATAGACTACTAAACAGAACATCAAAACTTTCTATTGCTAATAAACTACTCATTTACAAGACGATTCTAAAACCGATATGGACCTACGGACTCGAACTGTGGGGGACAACTAAATTTTCGAACATCAGGCGTATCCAATCCTTTCAGTCCAAAGTCCTTAGAACAATAGTCAATGCTCCCTATTATGTTACAAACAAGACCTTACACAATGATCTGAATATCCCATTTGTCCTCGATCTAATCCCATCTAAATTCCTAAACTTCCACCAGAGGCTAACTCACCTTCCTAATCCTTTATCCCAATCCCTATCTAGCTCCAGCCATCCCTATAACCCTCCTCGTAGGTTGAAACGGCAGTGGCCTAGAGATCTCTTATAACTAAGCAATGCTGAGTGTTGGCAATGGCCAGCTTCTCCACTCATGCCTGAGAGTCTGTGGCTCTAGCGCCCTCTCTCAGTCTCCACTGGCTTATTAGACCGGTGACGCGACTGACTGAGAGGCGCTGGGATCTCCTAGCTTTGGGCCCCGACGCCCACTTGTGGGCGTGGGGGTTTAATTCGGAGTTCCCAAGGGCAGTATGTAAATATTGTATATATATGTATGAATGTGACCAAGATTATTATTATTTATTTCTTTTATTTTCTTTTTATCTTTATTTACGGTTATTTATTCTTCTTTATATTTTATTTATTTATATTTATTTTCTATTCATTAATTTTTTATTTCTTTATTTTTTGTACATAAGGAATGAATGAATTCTAATATCACTAATACTTATTGCCCAAGATTGTGGCAGATTGTATTATTTCTAAATAAATAAAATAAAATAAATAATCTTACGCTCCTGGAGAAATGAACGCAAGAGGGTGTAGAGCTGCTCCGGAAACTCATTGTCCTGCAGTGTCTTACATAGTAGACTATGGGACACTGAGTCGAACGCCTCCGTGCAGTCTATTAATATCATTGCAGTGGCGTCATTTTTGAAGGAGCTCTTGTTCTCTTCCGTTTGTAGCTTCCCCAGATGGTGATCCGGGCAGAGTCCGGCCTGAAAGCCGGTCTGTTCCGGTGGGATTAGGGCTACCTCTGAGCAATACGTCTTGAGATAATTAAGTATAATTTTCTCAAAAATTTTGCCCAGGTGTGGAAGCAAGCTAAGCTGATCGGCCTGTTGTCGGCTGGCTGGGCTCCATTCTTCGCGGGTTTCAATAGCGCGAAAAGGATAGCTCTTTTCCATGCCTCGGGGAAGTATCTCAGCCTGAGACAATAGTTGTAGAGGTATAAACCTACTGTGATGAAATTACCATTATATTATTAACTGTCAGTTCTAACTTATTAGGATTAAGGGTAAGATAGTTCGGCAACTGAGTAATGTCTAAAGAAGAGTGCAGTAATTGCATGAATAGGCAGGACTGGCAGCCATTGTACAATTATCGTTTCAAGGCATAGAATCGTAGGTATTTTTCATCCGTCAATAGAATTAATAAAAATAAACTTTAAAAACTAAGTAAAGAAACGAATAATTAAGAACAATCACAAAATTATAATTTGATTCAAACCACTTCACAAAAATTATTGAAAGTAAAAAATAGCTTTATGTATTTCAAACAGAATTTATTAAGTTATTATATGTTCGATATATACTTAAATATATTGTGTATATATTATTTGTAGACGAGTATTTTCAGAAATATTGGGTAGGAAAATAAGTTCGTAGCGTTTATTACTGGTGACTTCGATAAAAACTTCAGATTATTGTAAATATTTTTTTTTTTTTTTATGAATTATATAATTTGATTATTTAATCAAAATATTTTCATTTTTGATCAAATATTCTTGAATTTAGTCATCATCAACAGTTGAAGGACGGCCCCAGCGCTTTTACAAGTCGATATTTCCGGTTCATAACCAAGTAAACCACTTACGGGCTTTATGTGCTTTCATCGAAGGCATTATCGTCATACACACCCCAAATTTTTTTAACCATCTGTGCAGGGGATTTTCTTTTTCGGAATAAAAATCATTAAATGATTTTTTTCTCTTCAATTTTGTACAAACAAAGTAGTGCTTAAGGTGAGGAATCTCGGTTGAAACTGAAATATAAAAGGACCTTAACTAATCCTTTTTTAGTATATGTAAACATTATTGATCAATAAAATTTAATAACACAGAGAGGATTAAATTGTAAATTTAAAGAAGTTACATTTATTTGTAAAATTATATTATACTTTATATATTATAAATATTATTTATTACAAATACAAAAAAAACTACAACTCCTGATGGATCATGGGCTTAGTACATGTACATGTATTCCTACTTTTTCTAGACCAACGTACAAAGATGTAATTAGGCCAAGATCACATTCAGCCGTAAGGTTTTTTCTTCATTTTTGGGTTCCCACCTTTATAGAGGCTGGTTGTGCCCTATGAGGGTCTCCATACCCTAGGGTCGCCCCAAGGATGAAATAGCAGAATAAATAATATTCTGTCACTGTTGAGATTCGAACCTGGGAACAGGAAGGGACGCGGAGAACGGTAGACTAGTGCTTTACCTACTAGACCGTGGTAGACGGCGTACCGTCCCCTTATTTTATTTATAATACCTGTTTCTTTATTGGAAAAATTTGCATTATTTTGTAGTTGTTCTACTATATTCATTTTTTTTTTTTATGTTATGTAGGTGTTTTTTTTTTTTTAAATTGGTACAAAGGGCTTCAGGCTGAATGTGAAAAATCAAGCACTAATATTTTTTTACTAAAAAAAAAGCATATTGTTATTATTATATAATTAATGTGATGGAATCTATTTTACGTAATGTTTTCAGAATGAAAACTTATATTAAGCGTTATCATTAAAAATTTTGAAATAATACAGAGTTTTTAAAATCTGTAAAGTATTTTGCCGCTAATGATAATAGCTAGTAGCAACGTACATTTAAATTAAGGATTAGTGAATTGTTGGAAGTGAAAGTGTTAATTTAAATTGTGCCACAGAATTAAGTTAATTGAATTCTACCCAAAACATCCATCTAATCCACCTCTCTGTAATGATTAAATTTAAATTGTTTATTAATCAATATCACTAATCACTCTAAATAAACAACGAATAAATGTTTTCCCTTTTCGAATTTTTGCCTAAAGTATATCACGAGGTTTGAAGTGTGTTTTACGCCCTCATGACATCCAATTAACGACAAAAAGACATACAAAGCAAAGTTTTTTACATGAGAGTTTCAAGATATTAAGAGAGCTCATGGTAGAAGAATTCTTTTGTCTGCCGGCTTTTATTCTAAGCAGAGAAAAAAAAAAGAAAAAATGGGAAAAAAAAGTAATTAGGTAATGGATAAAATTATATAATTAAAACTCATAAACAAATTGATTATTTAAAAAAAATAATATAATAAACCCTTCTAATCGAATGTGAAAAATTCTGTCAAGTAAGCAAGTATAGCTTTCTCATTGTTTCTCAATTAATGTTACTAACTAATAATATAAATAAACATTCTGTTATTTTGTTATTTGAAAACTATGGAGGAAACTACCATTATACTCTGAAGCTCTCGAATAGTTGTTCTTAGATTTTCTTCCTCTAAAGCTCGAATAACATCGTCATCAATGGAAGAAGTCCTTCGACAACCCTTTTTGTCTTCCAACCTCCCTGCCGATTCTTTTCGAACCACTGTTGAAAGGTGTACTCACTGTTACTACCTTTGCCCCGCACTCAGTTGAAATTTTGGGTTCCGTTCCAACCACCGTGTTTCTCCTCCATGCAATCCTTACAATAAAAAACTTTTGAAAACTCTTTAATAAATCTTTAATAGCCCTTACTTTGTCACCAATAAAATTATCCATAAAAACCTGAATATTCCATTAGTTGCTCACTTAGCCCGAAATATTTAATTCCAAACCACCAGCCCATCGAAACCGACTTGTCCGTAACATCTCATCTCCCTTCATTCCCGATAATCCTCCGAAGTGCATGAAAAGACGATGACTTTGAGATCTGCTAGTAAAACAAACATCGAAGTAAAACCTTAAAGTCCAACCGCTGGATACATACTTGACAACACTTTATCAAGCCCATAATTGTATTATTCATACTTCTTGTATTTTTTTGTTCTAATTTATATATAAAAAAATAATAAGGATAAATACATAATACATAGGCAGAAGATTCCTCGCCAAAATCATCAATACACCACGATCTTAGAAAGACTTAATCTCTTGACATCGGAACACAGAAGACTCTATTTTGCTTTGACCTTTTGTTTGTTTATAAACTCCGAAGCAATCTGATTGACTGTCCTTACCTACTTTCTCACTTAAATTTCCGTGTTCCTCAGTTTCTCTTCCAGATTTCCGAAATGATTTGCTTTGTCCTCTCACAAGACTAAAAATATAAAAAACTACCTATTTAAATAGATTAATGCAAACAGCTTGTAGATTTCCTCATCTACAGTATTCTAACAATATTGCTTCATTCAAATAAGTATTCTTACTTCTTTCATCAGCAAGAATATAATCAATCAATCAATTTATTTTTCCAAATTTTTATTCATGTAGCTAATTCCTTTGAAATCATTAGATTTTCATTTATATATTTTTATGTATATGAGTAAATATTAATTTTTTATGTTAAATAACTATTTTCGGATTGGAAGGGGAAAGAGGAAAGGGATGCAAACGAAGTTGGGGGAGTAATTAAACCTAATTGCGAAAAGGGGACAACTAGCTCCAGAACGTCAAGGAGGCGAAAAATCATACTGTGTGTACTGAGAATTAGTCAAGGCCAATTTAAACAAGGATACCTCCTAAAACGGGTGGAAGCACCCACTTGCATAAAATATGACAATGTTCAACAAACTGTCAAACATTTGCTAATATATTGCACCCTATATCAGCATTTGAGGAAAAGAGGTAAGTTTGCCACTAACACTGGAAACACTCCTCGGCAACGAGAAGAAACAGATGCCCATACTGTTAAACTACTTAAAGATTGTAGAGTACTACAACAGGATATCATTTATTATGATGAAACCTATGATCCTGTAGGATAAAGGCGGATCAAAAAATAATTTAAAAATATTAATTTGTACCTTAGTCTAATATTAATAGTAAACTTATACTTTTGGTATAATTCAATGTAAACTTAGTGTATGAACCGTTAATGACACCGCAATTTAGATGCAGAATAAAAATTAAATAAAATAATTATACCTTAGTATAATGTAGAGCAATATTTTGTCTCTAAAATTGTCTTGGGTTGTCCGGAAAGTTGGTAAAGAAATTTGGACAAAAATTAAAATTGATGAACAGCTTAAAATTTATTTATTTAATCTACAAAAGATTTACCACCGTTAGCGATTACACTTTCCCAACGGCTTAGAAGGTCCATTATCCCTTTTTCCAAAAATCACTGTCTTTCTTCCTGAAGAACAATAAAAGGTCCGTTTTGTCGTCATCTTCTGAAGATTAGAATTTCTCTTGTTGACAATTTTTGAGGGTACGGAAAAGATGAAAATCCGAAGGAGCAATTTCAGGAGAGTACGGCGGGTGGAGTAAAACCTCCCATCTGAAGCTTAATAAATTTTGCCGGGTCCTTAAAGACACATGGGGCCTTGCGTTGTCTTGGTGGAATAGCACTCCTTTCCGATTGTCCAACTCTGGCCGTTTCTCTTCAATATTTGCCTTCAATCGATCTAAATTGGCGCAGTAAAAGCCTGTATTTATAGTTTGGTTTTGTGGAAAGAGCTCAAATTGTATGGGTCCCTTCCAATCCCACCAAGTACTAAGCATCGTCTTTCTTGGATGCGAGCCGGCCTTTGGTGTTGTAAGCGGTGTCGTTCCAGGCAACCTCCAAGATTTGTTTCGGCTGGTGTTGATGTAGAGAATCCATTTTTCGTCACCAATAACAACTCCTTTCAAAAATGGATCCTCCACATTTTTGTTTCAGCAGAAAATCACAACATGAAATCCCTAAATGAGGTTCCTTTCACTGAGCTGATGTGGAACCCAAACGTCGTAATGACAGACGTCCCTTGCCTTCTTTATATGATCAAAAACGGTTGATTTGCAGGCTCTTAACGCCGCATCTATCTCACGGACTGTAATTCGTAGATTGTTTGAGATGACAGTCATAAAATCCTTCCGAATTGAAATCTCCTGATCTATACCGCGAAAACCACTTTTGAACCGTGCTATCTGCAATTGAATCGCTGCCATACACGGCATGAATCTTTCATGCAGTTTGGGCTGCGTTTTTCACCTTTTTAAAAAAAGAACAGTACGATATGCCGAATATGAACTCAATCGTCGCTCATTGGTTTGTAAACATAGTTAATTCCATGGGGATTAAAGGCATATAAATAAACATTAGCTTTGTGATTCATTTTTAATAAACGTAAATTTAAAGGTAAAGGTAAATTTTATTTAAAAAATCTCTACGAAATTTTCGGACAACCCAATAATAATAACATCTTATCATTATTACTTTTTTAATGTTTAAAAATGTAAATATTTAAAAAAAAATTAATAGGCTTTGCTTGTAAAATCTAAAATCTGATTTATCAGTGAAATATGTAAGCTCTGATAATAATATATTTATGTGTTTTATAAACTAAATAACAATTTTCTTAATTACTGGACTAGACGAGGGCGCTTTTCCCGCAGGGCGTGACCCCGTCAGCGCCTTGACTGATGATGATATATTTGCAGCGATTAAATCCTCTGCATAGCTCTCTCAATAAACATTCGAATGGCCGGGAATAAAATATTTTCCTACCTCACGTCAACTGAAGCCGCGGAGAATTTTATTGCCTTAGCCGTTTTATTATTTGTTCGCATCGTTCTTCATAGGGAATAGTATGAGATCAGGGCTCATTTTTCTTTTACTATTCATTTCTTTTATTTTTTGTTATCCACCACCTTTTATCGCAATGTCAAATAAATTTGACTATAAAATATTTCATTTTGAAAATGGTATTTGCTGCACTTCATAAAAATATTAAAAATGGTACATTTCCCATTTTAAAAAACGTAGCAAATTATAGAAAATGGTTTATTATTTCCAAATAACTATATTAGGGTTATTTGGTTAGTTAGTTTGCATTATTTCGTTAATTAGTCATAACGGTGTAATAACTGGCGTGTAAAGGTGAACGAAGCCAAATGTTAACACATAACCTTTACTCTTAGACGAAAATCCTGTCCGCCAGTTACAGTTGACAACAAATTATTAATCTACAAGATAATACTGAAGCCCATCTGGACCTACGGACTTGAACTGTGGGGGACAGCTAAACGTACTAACATCAAACGCATTCAATCCTTTCAATCTAAAGTCCTCCGTACAATAGTAAATGCTCCTTATTATGTCTCCAACTATACCTTGCACCACGACCTTAATGTTCCATTTATTTCAGACCTAATTCCATCCAAATTTTCCAAATTCCACCAGAACCTCATTTATCATCCTAAACCTCTACTTTAATCCCTATCCAGCTCCACTCATCCATACAACCCACCTAGAAGGTTGAAACGGCAGTGGCCTCGCGACCTTTTGTAAATATATTGGAGTTCTAGCACTGGCTAGATTCTCCACTCAATGTGATGTATGTATGTGTGTGTGTATGTGTACATAGGTATATGTGAATTCTTGACTTTATTGTATTGATTCCCTAAATTGTTATTGTATACGTTTATTTATTTTGATTTGTATTTTATTTTTATATTTTTGTTTTATTTCTTATTGTAAATATGAGTGATCCTGTAGCACTATTATTATTGTCTATTATGACAAATTGTAATATATACGAATAAAAAAAAAAAAAAAAAAAAAAAAAAAAAAAAATTGTATTGATTCATTATTGTGTATATATTTTATTGTAATTTTATGCCGTGTAAATATTGTATGAATGTAGTATGTATGTTATCTTTCAGCACTACTATTTATGTCCAAATTGGGACAGATTGTAATTTTACTCAATAAAATTGTTGAAAAAAAAAATTTGTCATAACAAAGGAATTATTTATTATTTGTTTCTGGTTTCTTAGTTTAGTTAATTAGTTAGTATTATTTCGATAATTAGTTATAACAAATGATTTATTTATCAGTTTATATTTATTAGTTTTATTTACTAGTTATTATTATACTGTTTTATATAAAATATGTTCTGTAACTTAATATTATGTAATAAATTTATATTATGTAATAAAAATACGCGTTGTATCGCAAGATGGTACGCTATATTAGGGTATATCTTATTATATAAATGTTTACAGGCAATTAAGTAATATATAATTCAATAAAACTAAAAGTAATAAATAATTCTAAGCAAAACGGTCTGTTAATTTCAAAACGATATTATATCTCTGCTATATCTGAACCGATTTCAATGATTCTTTTTTTAAATTGTTGTTATTTATTAAATTGTAATGTGGACAAACAGATTGTTTATACGTTATTTGTGCCCTACATATCTTGAAACCCTCAAATTGTGAAAAGGGAGGGGATAATTTTTTTTATTTTTTTTGGTCGATTAAAAAGGTTCTTTATTAAATATAAGAAACCAAAAGCATTTACACTAGACTTCTTTACTATTTCCTTTTCTTTTATTATAAATAATTTTTAATCGGCTGGTATCGGAAGGTCTAGGAATTAGAAACGTTGGATGCCCTGGTATTTTTAATTTCGAAAAAATTGGTCCGGTACTTTCGGAGAAAAGCCGCGGGAATTAAAATACTATATTATTGTTAAATTATCAAAAAATCAACTTGCCATTAATATACCCGTCAGACTCGAAATAAATATCATTTAAGTTTTTTTTCTTTATATATTGTAATATTTAAGAAGTTTTCAGATGTGATTATGTTTTCCATTGAGGCTATTTTCCTAAAGCATTACTGTAAATAGCAGAGGACGTTTGTTTGTGTGTAGGTCCTAATACACAATATTCAGAAAATAATTAATTTTAATATTAGCCAAGTTTTGCTTTGTTTTTGATTCAGGGTCAATTAGTATACAAATATATACCACTGAATCAGTTGTATCGTATTACAGCTGGGCTCTGCGACATTTTTAATCTTTGAGGACTATGAGAGTATTTTTATTTATTTCTTTGTATATGTCCCCTGGGCTTAAGATATTATTTTTTTTAATAATTTTGGTTTTTGATCAAGTCCCATAGGTTATATATACACATTTTAATTAGATGTTTTAAAATTGTATTTTGATATTCATGGGTACAGTCAAATGTTATATAGATAAATGCAATATGAAAAACGTAGCTAATTATTACATAAGAGTTAATTATTTCTACAATAAATAACAATATAAGGGAATAACAGTTTATATAGCTGTTTACAGCTGCTAATCTTTTCGATTTTTGTCTATCTTCAATAATAATCGAGTTTTGGTGGAATTATTTCTATTATAATTTGTGACTTGAATATATATATATATATATATATATATATATATAGAAAAGGGGGATATATAGAAAAAAAATTTATATATATATATATATATATATATATATATATATATATATAAATTTTTTTTTCTATATATCCCCCTTTTCTGAATTTAAAACTCTATAAGTATTTTTCTGTATCTTCAAACATAACTGAGTTAGGGGACTGTTTATGTGTAAAATTTAATTTTTTTTTCTTTCTGTTTATAATTATTCGTTGTAGTTTTTTTTTTTTTTTTTTGGTTGAAAAACAGTATTAAAGTTTTTCTCTATATTCGAAAATAACGGAGTGTTTTTTTTTTTTTTTTTTTTTTTTTTTTTAATCTCGTTTTACTGATTCTATAACTCTATACATGTTTCTCTCTATCTTCATATCTTTCATTTTTTTATGATAATTCTTGGTTCATGTTCTTCAGTGGCGCGACAGGCCGTGCAGGCCCTGGGCCTCGCGGTGTAATCTCCTGGAAGACTACACTCGCGTTTCTCGATGCAATTTGTAGACTAGGGTCATCACTCCCTACGCCTACTTTTGTAAATGGCCACCATTTGGCTGACGGGTCTCACATACCCGGGGGGAGAGGCTGTGAGTGAATCCCCATTCATTACATCCTTAAAAAGCCCCGCCGGGACTGGAATTTGAACTTACAACTTTAGCATGAGAGACTAGCATGCTAGCCACTCATCCACGGACTCCCCTGTGTTCATGTTTAAAAAACACTAATAAACTTTTTCTCTATATTTAAATATATCGGAGTTACAAGCGTACATATAGCCAAGATGTTTCTTTTCTTTTTTATAATTATTCACAATTTTTTGGTTAAAAAACTCTGATAAATTTTTTCTCTATCTTCAAAAAAAAGTGTGTTATGAATTAAATCACTTTTAATCGTCCGAAATTTTAAAAATAACCAGCTGATGTCAACGTCTTGGTGTAAGGATCATCGTTGTATGTCATTTTTGTGTTGAATTTCAAAAATATTGGTCCAGTAGTTTCGAAGAAATAATACGGACGGTGGACAAACGGATTTCTTTTTATTGTTATTCGGGTTCTACGTATCTTGAAACGTAAGCTGTCTAATTTTTAAGAGGGAAAATTTTCTTTCTTTTTTTTTTTTTTTTTTGGTCGATTAAAAATCTCGACTATTGAAAATAATAAACCAAAATCTGGCAAACAAATTATTTTTATAAGCAGTCTGAAACTACAGAAATTTTCAAAAAAAAGTTTTATAATTGATAGATTGTAACACCATTAATTTTGAACTGGAAAAGAACTTAGATGTCTGCAGAATATTTAAAAAATATATTTTAGTCATTGTTAAATGTCTACGTGAACCTTCTTCAATCATAGTTATAGTTGAAACAATAAAAAGTATAAAATTCAATTGTATCCCAAATTGGAAAAAAATAAAATATGGTCCAATTTAGTCCTGAATTTCGTCACAATAAAAAATTTAAATTTTTAAAGGAAATCTCTATAGTAAAAAAATAAGTTATTCCATAGAAAATCGAAAGGCTTTATAGCAACAAAAAAAATTTAATGTTAATAGACTCAACAATCGAATTCATTTCATTAAGATAGCTTAAAAAAACATTAACTAAGCTTAGATGGATGTGATTTGATCATTCTCTACATCATAAACTTTGGAAAGCCCTGGCAACATAAAAGACTATTGACTAAGGTAAAGCATTACCCTAGTCTTATATCTATTTCAGACAATTTCACAATCCCATCTCTCCCATCTACTAAAGAAAAATGCTTAACGCTTATTTTAAACGGGATAAATGATCCGAGCATTTCTTTATACCGTTGCTATAACAGCACTTCATAAACGAAAAATAGTATGATCTCTAGATATCTCTGTTTATTAAAAATATATCATAATTTTTATATGAAGCCATTATTTTTTTAAATTTAATTTTCAACATTACAATATATATTTATATTACTATTCTTGTTTTCAAGCATCTATTTTCATTTATCATTTATTCCCTTTCTAATTTAAATTTCCTAATTCCAATTCTTATTTAGGGCTCAGGTATTTCCCTGTACCATGGAATAATGCTATTTATTCTATTTCCACACCCTAAACCAGCAAAGTCATGAAATAACCCGTCTCACTACCGCTCTGTCAGTTTATTACTTTACATGGGAAAATGATTCGAGAAAGTGTTCTTATGTTATCAAAGAATATTCTGCTCTCAAAATGAAGTAATTTCTGCAAAAAAAACAAAAAAAAAAAAAAACAGTCATTAAGCATTCCCTGATCAGCCTACAAAATGAGGTGAAGGCAACTGCCATGATAGCTCTCAGCTGTTCAAAAACGTTTGGCATGGACTACTTAGCGAACAGCTGATTGACCTGAACAGTTATATTCTACTATCAAATGTTTCTTATGTGATAGCAAAAGTTTCAGAGGAGATGTCTTATCCCGTCCATCTTAGATGTAGTGTTCCACAAGGTGCAGTGGAATTGTGCAGTATTATCACCAATACTTTTCGCTATTTTCACTGCTAAAATTGTTAGAACCAAGATCGAACATGCTTCAATATTTTCAATAGATTTTGCCGATAATATTGGTGTCACCATTAGCAGCTCAAATGCCAGCAAGGCTGTTAAGCATTCGGGAAAACTTTTAGAATAATAGAAAAAGGGCTGAAAATGTTGGAAATTGATGTAAACACAGATAAAACGAAGGGAGTGGTATACTTCCTTCAATTTCAATTTCAAAGAGGAAAGAAAAAATACCGTCAAAGTTTAAAATAAACAACTACAAAAGAAAAATATCTAAACCCATTGGCTATCACCGAGTTACTTTTGTAAGACCCTTAAAGTTGTTGGTATACTTTTTTAGAAAATAAAGACATTAAGGCTAGAATTGCGCCAAGTTGATCATTTCATTACCTCTTCATAACCTTAATTGAGTCTGTCTCTTTAACTGTAAGCATCAATATATAATAAAGACTCTATTTTATGGTGCACCACCCTTCTTCTGTTGTTAAATCGACAGAAAAAAACGTTTGCAATCGTTTCAAAATGATTTACTAAGGAAAAACGTTAAAAAGGAACATCATTTCAAAGACCTTAAACCACTAGAATCCATGAGAAATTGAAGATGGACAAAATTTCCGAGTTCATATTTATGAGGAATATTAACTTCTTTGAAATGGTCAAACTTATAGACAAACATATGCATGGTAAGCTGACACCTTCTTGAATACCTCAAAGGTGGTAGAAAATTAAGTTTTAGTTTTAGATTTAAGTTTTTTAAAAACCAAGAGGTGAGCCCTATCACCTGATTATAAATTATAAACTAGATTAACTACAGAGATTATGATTCAAACAGACATCCTTATAATGCATACTTTCAGAAAAAGATAATTCTCAAATAACTTGACTGTTAAGAAAAGATAAATGATGGTGATATAAAAAAAATCAATAAATTTATGTATTATATTGATACATTACTCACTACTTTTAACAATGAGCGATAGCATTTAGGTCCTGTTAGGAGGATAAAACTTATCTGATATTAAAGAGCATTTAATTGTGATCATTGATGTGACGAGTTAATTCAAAAGCGCTTTAATCGTTTTTGAGAAAATGTAAAATAGTTTAAAATGTATAGTAGAAAGGGGCACTTCTGGTTAGATAATTTTGATGAAAATTCACTGTAACATCTATAGTTCGTACTTTTTTAAATATATACGTTTTTAGTATATTTTTTGACAACGTTCATCAGAAATATATTGAATTAAGGGTTTTAATCTAACAATTAATCCCAGAAAACAATCTATAAAGACACTTATTTGATGATAGAGTGAAGAAAAATGAATTACCTTGAGACTCTCATAAGCTGTTGATCAATTGTGCTATAAATATACCTATAAATACAACTGTAAATGGCAAGTTTAAAAAAAATTGTTTGGAATATGACTAGATGAATAGCTAGAATAAATGTAGAAACAGGAGAACTACAGAAAAAAAAATAAAATTAAAAAAAGACTTTGCAATAGGTTTAAAATAAATAAACATTTATTAATCAGAATCAGTATTCCCCTTAAAAAACATTCTAAACTCATTCATATATTCCAAGCCCTTAATTATGATAAATTGGAGTTCTACATCAACAAAAGATACAATATAAATCTTGTAACATAAACATACAACCGTTCAGTTTCATCCATTATACATATAATATGACATGAGCAAATGTTTAATCCGAAAGGTTAATGTATTCAGATATATTTACTCAGGGGATAATGGCGTTGACAAATTGGTTTGGAACATTACGAAAACCTTACTCCTTGTTACAGCTATTATCGTCATAGCCAGATTGTCATTGTAAGTGAAATTTTATTTTGTAATATTCCAATAAGTACATAATTATAACTCTTATTTTTTTGTTTGGTATTTCTATTACAAAAAATAAAATAAATATTGACTTAAAACTTTTTTAATTATATATTTGTATGTGTTTTGAGTGTGTAAAACATCGCTGGCATTTTATCTTACACATTTTCGTTTTTGAGCTAATAAAGAGCTTAACTGCACCAAGAACTTGAAAAAACTTTATTGGTAAAATAAAATGGTAACATGGACTGCACTACTATACAGAGAACTAGGCTAATTCTAAACTACTGAGACTGCCATAGAATAGAATGGATGAATGGATCTTTGCTTACATCTCTAGAAGGGGTATGTATACAATACTGCAACGAAGGGGAAAGTGCTAATTCAAAGAAGTTGGATTTTGTATCTTAGCTCTATATATGCCACAAACAGACCTTTTGCGAGACTCGATTGTTGGCTTTGATTCTTCGTATTATTGTCAAAAACTAGAATTAAAAAAAATACTCGATCGCAATACTTTTTTTCAATTATATTTTAATATTAATATTTGATTTTAATTGATTCTTTTGCCCGTCTTATAGATCTGAGCCCCATATTCAAGTTTGCCTATGACATTCTTTTATATTTTAAGGAGATTGAGTATGTTTGCTCCTCAAATAAGAAGTAGAGTTTAGAATACATATTCTCTTCATGCATTCATCGTTCAAGTTTTTTATATGTTGTGTACATCTGAGTCACTTTTCTAGTATCATCCCTAAGTAGACATACTAGAACTTCCCAAAAATAATACAGGGTCTTCTTGATGCTTTCGATGCTTTTCAAAGCTGATAACCAAATCCTGCATTTTTGACGAATTTTCCATCTTTCCTAACGCATCTTGCAACTTCCAATGGATGTAATTAAGAAATTCGCTGCGTGTAGTAATGACATTATCGTCGGCGAATAATAAACATTTAAGGAGTGATTTTTCCCTTTGTGTATTATGTGGGTTGCACTACGCAATTCAACGGAAATTTCATTTGTTTTAACCGTTCTTTAAGAAAACACCGAAAATTGCATGTGCAGTGAACGTCTTTCACCTTTTGAAGTTGAAAAATCCATAAATCAAACTAAGAATATTTATCATCTCTATTCCATATGAATATCACAACAATCTAATTCATCGACCTTTTTATATTATAATTTTATATGAAATTATTCGGGTTTTAGGTCCTTAACTATTACTCCTTCTTAATGTACTTTATTTGACGTTTCGATCCTCCCTCATAAACATAGGATCCTTTCCAACACAAAGTCTTTTAATGAGCACCGGCACACCACTCAGGCCATTAAGAAGGAGTCAAAATTAAGGACCTAAAACCCGAATAATTCCAAATAAAATATATATAAAATTCTATTTATTTTCATACTTATTAAATTATAATTTATATGCAGGTTTATTTATATTTTAAACAAATAAAATTATTATTATTATGATTTCCAGGAAGGGCGCTATGCTTGCGCTTCGCTGTGCCCGAAGGAGACGATCTCGCCGTTGGGCAGCAGCTGCAGGCACCCCCGTCTGGTCGAAGTCCCGGGCCACTGCTGCAGGGAGTGGATGTGCGACTCCTACTCTGGTTAGTTCCACCAACTTTTTTCCCTCATAACACACTGATCAGAACTGTAATTATAAAAGTTCGAACCAACTTTGTTGTAGCCGAAGTTAAAATTGTTCATTCCAAAGGACGAGTTTTGTTGTTTTTGTTTTTTTTAACAGGACTGGCACAACGAAATTTGTACTTTCATTCTGACTTTATAGTTTTTTTGTGTTTTTTTTTAGGTGATTGCAACTATAAAAGGATTGTAGAAAATAATTTATGTTATGTTACCTTATGTAACTAAATAATAATAAATGTCCAAAGGTACCGTATGTTAAGTACACGCTCCAAAACTAAATGAGATTTGCCTTAATTTGCATAATGAAAGGATTGTAGTTTTTCATTCCAAAGCCAACAGCCATATTAAGGTAGGCCGACTTATCTTTTTTACCATTCCTAGATATAATTTTTTATTAACGGTAGGAAGTAGGACCAACTGTAGTGTGGTGGATAGCATAACAGCCTTCATTACCGGAGTCGCGGGTATATATACATAGGTTCTTATTATAGAGTATGAATAATGAAAAGTTCCTTTGAATATTCGCTCTCTTTATGAAGAAGAGAAAATGGAACGTAAAATGTTATTAACCAGTAAAGGAAGATATTTCTTTTAGAGAAAATAAGGGGATAAACATAACTTACAATAAGAATTAACCGAATACAGAAGTTAGTTATCAACAATGTTGTATAAGAAAATGTATGGTGACTGTTACCAACTCTTATATATTCTGTTTAAAAAGTACTATATCCACGTTTCATTCCACAAAGTGTATCCCTATTATACTGTTAAAAATCTGGTGCGGGCAACACACGACTTTCACTTACCTCCATTTTTAAAATCAATGAAAGAATTTTCAAAAACAGTTAGAGATAAAAGTACGTGAAACTATTAAGGAATTAATTAAATTGAATTTATATAGAAACATGATTTTTTAATTAAAAAATCTATTGTATTATTATCTAAAATAATCAGTTAATTTTATGTTCATTTCATCACTCTCTATTAACTTTTAAAAGCTTGTGTATAAGATAATATTTTTACTAAAATCTTTAGCTTTCCAACGGTATATCATACAGGTATATTACTGCTCTTATGTTCAAAAACGAAAAATTCCATTAAAAAAATATTTTTTTCTGTTTTCTCCTTTAGTTGGGTATCGAATTTATTCAATTTATATATTTACCTGTTTTTCATCAGCGTTAACAAGATAATGTAGTTATTTTTATTTAATCTACAAATTAAAGGTACTTTAGGGGAAGAAAATTAAAATATCGGCATTTAAGCCCTGCCAGACCATTTTAATCAGAATAAAACCTACATGATATTAAAGCCCATTAAATTTTACATCGATATAGCGAGTTTAATCAAAATCGTCGGAACCGTTTTTTCGAGAATATCGAAAAAAGGTGCAAAATGCATGGTATAAAGTGCCTCTTCTGGTAAGCTCATTTTGGTGAAAAAAGTTTTGTCACGTCTCGGACGTATAGTTGTCTTAAATATGAAATTTCAGTTTCATATCACTAACCGTTTTCGCCCGGGAGTTACCACACACACACACAGACCTTTTTGCGGGACTTGGTTATTTGGACTCAGGGGACCCTAAAACGTGTATTTCCGTTGAAAACTGGAATTCGAAAATTTTCACGATCGCAATACTTCCCCTTGCTATATATAGTAAGTGAAAGTAAAAAGTCTTAGGAAAGTGCAAATATGTGGAAAAATAAGTTATTATTTTTATTATAACTGTGCAGCATGGTTTAAAAAGAGTTTTAAAGTAAACACTGAGACTCTAACATCGATTAATCAAAATCGTTAGAGCCGTTTTTGAGAAAATCGTAAAAAGGTATAAAATGCATGGTATAAAGTAGATCTTCCGGTTAGCTGATTTTGATGAAAAAGTTTTTGTAACATCCCGTATAGTTGTCTGAAATATGAAATTTCAGTTTCATAGGACTTTTCGTTTTCGCCCGGGAGTTACCATATATATATATACATGCTTGCTTATTATAAGTCATTAATAAATAAAAGGTCCTGTGAATATTTGCTTTCTTTATGAAGAACAGAAAATCGAATGTAAAATGTTATTAACCAGTAAAGTATGATATTTCTTCAAGGGCCATAACTTACAATTAAAATTAACATAATAAAGACGTTAGTCATCAATAATGTTGTATGAGAAAATTTATGGTGATTGTTACCAACTTTTATAGTTTCCAAAAATATCCACGTTTCATTCCACAAAGTATATCCATATTATACTGTTAAAAAAGTCGCAGAAAAGTGCAGTAATTTGGAAAAATGTGTTATTGACACAGTAAAAAATCAACTTTAGATTTAAGAAAAAATAAATTAGTAAATTGGTTCAATAATAAATGTAAGACTAATTTCGCGTTTCCTGTAAAATTTCGTAAAGTGGGTATAGTACTCAATTGTGATTAGATAACCTTTTAGAGCTCTTCCTAATTACTTTCACTTACTATATATAGTAAGGGGAAGTATTGCGATCGTGAAAATTTTCGAATTCCAGTTTTCAACGGAAATACACGTTTTAGGGTCCCCTGAGTCCAAATAACCAAGTCCCGCAAAAAGGTCTGTGTGTGTGTGTGTCTGTGTGTGTGTGTGTGTGTGTGTGTGTGTGTGTGTGTGTGTGTGTGTGTGGTAACTCCCGGGCGGAAACGCTATATCGATGTAAAATTTAATAGGCTTTAATATCATGTAGGTTTTATTAAGATAAAAATGGTCTGACAGGGCTTAAATGCCGATATTTTAAATTGTCTTCCCCTAAAGTACCTTTAATTTTGTAGATTCAATAATAATTTCTAGATTATCTTGTTAACGCTGATGAAAAACTGGTAAATATATAAATTGAATAAATTCGATACCCAACTAAAGGAGAAAACAGAAAAAATATTTTTTTAATGCAATTTTTCATTTTTGAACATAAGAGCAGTAATATACATGTATGATATACCATTGGAAAGCTAAAGATTTTAGAAAAATTATCATCTCATACACAAGCTTTTAAAAGTTAATAGAGAGTGATGAAATGAACATAAAACTAACTGATTATTTTAGATAATAATATAATAGATTTTTGAATCAAACACATGTTTCTATAGAAATTTAATTTAATTTATTACTTTCACTTACTATATATAGTAAGGGGAAGTATTGCGATCTTGAAAATTTTTGAATTCCAGTTTTCAACGGAAATACACGTTTTAGGGTCCCCTGAGTCCAAATAACCAAGTCCCGCAAAAAGGTCTCTGTGTGTATGTGTGTGTGTGTGTGTGTGTGTGTGTGTGTGTGTGTGGTAACTCCCGGGCGGAAACGGTAAGTCCTATGAAACTGAAATTTCATATTTAAGACAACTATACGCCTGAGACGTGACAAAACTTTTTTCATCAAAATGAGCCTACCAGAAGAGGCACTTTATATCTTGCATTTTTCACCTTTTTTCGATTTTCTCAAAAACGGTTCCGACGATTTTGATTAAACTCGCTATATCGATGTAAAATTTAATGGGCTTTAATATCATGTAGGTTTTATTAAGATAAAAATGGTCTGCCAGGGCTTAAATGCCGATATTTTAAATTTTCTTCCCCTAAAGTACCTTTAATTTTGTAGATTCAATAATAATTTCTAGATTATCTTGTTAACGCTGATGAAAAACTGGTAAATATATAAATTGAATAAATTCGATACCCAACTAAAGGAGAAAACAGAAAAAATATTGTTTTAATATAATTTTTCATTTTTGAACATAAGAGCAGTAATATACATGTATGATATACCATTGGAAAGCTAAAGATTTTAGAAAAATTATCATCTCATACACAAGCTTTTAAAAGTTAATAGAGAGTGATGAAATGAACATAAAACTAACTGATTATTTTAGATAATAATATAATAGATTTTTGAATCAAACACATGTTTCTATAGAAATTTAATTTAATTTATTACTTTCACTTACTATATATAGTAAGGGGAAGTATTGCGATCTTGAAAATTTTTGAATTCCAGTTTTCAACGGAAATACACGTTTTAGGGTCCCCTGAGTCCAAATAACCAAGTCCCGCAAAAAGGTCTCTGTGTGTATTGTGTGTGTGTGTGTGTGTGTGTGTGTGTGTGTGTGGTAACTCCCGGGCGGAAACGGTAAGTCCTATGAAACTGAAATTTCATATTTAAGACAACTATACGCCCGAGACGTGACAAAACTTTTTTCATCAAAATGAGCCTACCAGAAGAGGCACTTTATATCTTGCATTTTTCACCTTTTTTCGATTTTCTCAAAAACGGTTCCGACGATTTTGATTAAACTCGCTATATCGATGTAAAATTTAATGGGCTTTAATATCATGTAGGTTTTATTAAGATAAAAATGGTCTGCCAGGGCTTAAATGCCGATATTTTAAATTTTCTTCCCCTAAAGTACCTTTAATTTTGTAGATTCAATAATAATTTCTAGATTATCTTGTTAACGCTGATGAAAAACTGGTAAATACATAAATTGAATAAATTCGATACCCAACTAAAGGAGAAAACAGAAAAAATATTTTTTTAATGCAATTTTTCATTTTTGAACATAAGAGCAGTAGTATACATGTATGATATACCGTTGGAAAGCTTGAGATTTTAGAAAAATTATTATCTCATACACAATCAATTGATACAAGTGATTATTTTAGATAATAAGGTAATCATTTTTTTAATAAAACTTATGTTTTTATAGAAATTCCATTTAATTAATTGTTTAATGATTTCACTCATTTTTATATCTAACTGTATTTGAAAATTCTTTAATTTATTCTAAAAATGGAGGTAAGTGAAAGTCGTGTGTTGCTCGCACCAGATTTTTTTTTTTGTTTTTTTAAGTCATCAATAATGTATGGTTTAAGAATCATCATCATCGGCATGGTTTAAAAACATTCTTAAAGTAAACAATGAGACCTTTGAAAAAACTAAATGAAGACATCTACAGTAAACCCTTTTAACGAGGACATTTTAGTAATCTTGATAAGAAGTGTACTAAGGTGATTATTAAGGCCTGCACCTGAGATAGAAAGGAACTAAATAGAATTAAGCTGGTAAAAGACTAGGCTCCTTGGACTAGCGCCAGCCAAGAAACAATCAAGCGACTAACCTGATAACTCTGCTAACGGACCTTTTTTTACACCGGATTACATCCAACTTTGTCCAATCCCGCGGTATACACCTGCTGACCACCCTTACTTCCAATAAAGTTTCTAAGCGGAAATTGGATCTGGGCTATCAGATAATCTAAACTCTGTTTAGATTTATAATAAAAAAATAAAATAAAAAAAAACCTGTAACTCTACTACCTTTAAAGGGTCTTGGGTTCAGTACTTACAGAAATTCGTACTGTTTCATGGACAACGGCCGTGCAAGGAGGTGATTAGACCTAAATCACGCTCGACCGAAACATTTTCACCCAATTTTGGGTGCCCTATTTATAGAGGCTGCATGTATACTAGGAAGGTCTCCATATCCCAGGGGCGCTCCACGGTTTAAATAACAAAATAAATAATTCCTCCTCAGCGGGGGTTTGAATCTAGGACCCAGAGAACAGTAGTCGAATGCTCAATCCATAGATTTATAACTTTAGAGTGAAATCATCAGATGAAAATGAATTTGATAATTATCAACATAATTTTTTTTACTTTCCATTATTTAGATGTGAAACACACTCGTATAGTAACGGAAAGTATGGTAATTGTGATAATTTTCGAATTCTATTCAAAAATGGCTCCAAGGACTTTAATTAAACCTTGTCGTTGTAAAATTCAATGGGTTTTAATATAATATAAGTTTCATTTAATTTAATATAATAGTTTGGCAGGGCTTACATGGCAATTTTTTTATTTTCTTCCTCTGAAGTACTTTTAATTTTGTAGATTCCAAAAGACTAGCTATATCATCTTATTAGGATTGATATAGAACCGTTAAATATATCAGTTGAACGAATTTGATGACCAACTAAATGATAAAATAGCTAGCTTTTTTTTTATAATAAAAAATGTAACATAGGCGTATAATATACCGTTGGAAAGAAATGATTTTTGAAAAAATATTGTCTTATACACAAAATTGTAAAAATTAATGCACAGTGAGGAATAGTGCATAAACTAATTACTAATTATTATACGTAACAATTTAACATAGTTATATTATTTAATCAAAATCATATGTTTCCAACGAAACTGAATACACTTTTTATTTTAATTAACTTAAACCTTTCTTCAACTTTAAGTTAATTTAATAGTTCTAAAATTGATTTTAACAGCTGACGTAAGTGAAAATCATCTGTTTCCCGAACAAGATTTTTTTGTTTATACAAAGGTGATTATTTCCAAAATCAGAAGATATAAATTCTAAAAATAATATATATTCAAAGAGCAACAAGTTAGGAAGAACAGGTTCAAAACGTGTTTATAAGAAAATGTGACTACAAATTTCATTTCATAGCTAAGCTTGTGCAGGTTTTAGCCATGGAAATTATGTAAAAAAAGGAAAATTCAAAATTGTGGGGATAAACCCCGAAAAGTTACGGGGATGTTAGAAGATGGGAGGGAAGCAATATCAGAGCTCTTGGCGCGATTGTCGATATACTCTACAGCTTATCCCCAAAACTTTCCCTAGAGAAACACCTCTTATGATAAGTAGAATATGAGGTGCGCGGAAGAATTTTTCCTTTATACTTGAGAATAAGTTTCTACAAGCAATCGCCAATTTCTAATTGCAAGAGTGAACTGTCCAACAATTAGACTTATTTTCATTATACTTTATATGTTTTATACAGTCATATTTATAATATGTTTCCTAATTCTAATCATAAAGATTAGATTCAATATGAGCAAGACACTAGAACAGAAAATTATGGAAATGTTTCAATACTTTTTTTTTTTTTTTTTTTTTTTTTTTTTTTAACATATTTATTGATATTTACAACTGTATTAAATAAAAATACATCTAGTAAATGTGATAGTAATATACAAAACTGTCATGAAAAACATGTAGAGACACTACAGTGGCAGCACTCTAAAAATATTTTAAACTAGAAGGTCCCGGGGCCATTTCCTTTTCAGGCGCCTCGGAGGATTATCCGGAATTGAAGAGGAAGAAAGGATTGAAACTAGTGGGTTAGAGTGAGAATGGAGTTTGTCATGAAAGGAGTGATACCTGGTCTGGGCCAAATCAGTAACATAGGGAACATTAAGGTCTTTATGGATAAGTTTATTCGTGACAAAGTAAGGAGCGTTGAGGATTTTACGAAGGATTTTGGATTGTAAGGATTGGATGCGGGAAGAATTTGATGTTTTAGTAGAGCCCCAAAGCTCTACTCCGTAAATGTTTCAATACAAATTTAAAAAAAAAAAAAAAAAAAGTTAACGATATGGACACATGTAACATGGAATAAAATATAAATAATGTATTGTAAGGAGTTTTTTTCCCGCTGAGCTTGTCCGTCCAGCGTCGCGAATTTAAAATGTATCCTATTTAAGAGAATGCACTATTCATCCTATTACTAATGTATGATATTGGATACAATATAATCGATGAGATATCGGAAACCACCATTTTCAAGTCATTCTCTTAAGCAGTTTCGTATCGAATGGAAGAACAGGTGTAACGTACTACCGAGGATGTTGTCAGTACTTTTGGAGATTATTCCTTTTAGCTTGTCTGGCGATGTAGTTGCCGGTATTATTGGGTTGTGTCACATGAAATGTCCGTTTTCAAGGTAAAGGATTTTCATTAAAAATACGATATGAAAACAAGATAATTTTATTCAAAGTATTTACCTTCTTTTTCTACATATTTTTCCCAACGTGACACCAACTTTAATATCCCCGAACTGAAAAACAGCTTTGACATGAAACAAAATCTGAAAACGCACTTTTCACTTGATCATCATTTTCAAAAAGTTTTCCTTTGACGAAGTTGTCTTTCCTGTACAGGTGGTAATCTTTTGGAGACAAGTCGGGAGAATATGGTGGGTGCGGAATAACTTCTTAGCCCAGTTCTTTCATTTTTTGCACGGTATGTTTTGAAACATGGGGTCTTGCTGCCGCTCCGTGAGATCATGAGGTACCCATGTATCGAGCTTTTTTACTTTCCCAATACACTTTAAATGTCTGGAGACGGTAGATGCACTTGCATTTAGTTGTGCTGAGAGTCCTTCAACTGTTTGGTAGGGGTTTCCTTCTTCTGTATTTTTGAGGACATCGTTGTCTATTACGGACGGAGGTCTTCCTCGTGGAAATTTTTCCAAGTCGGTATCCCCAGCTGAAAACTTAGCAAACCAACGGCGAATGGTCCGTTCATTAACACTCCCTTCCCCAAACGCCTTGCAAATATTTCTAGCGGCCTCAGCTGCTGAATGGCCGAGTTTAAACTCGAACAAAAATATTACTCGAAAATCGCGTGTTTCCATGTTCATAATCGGAGGTATACTAAAAAGTGGGTAATTGATTGGGAAGCTAATTTTTATAATACAAAGACAGAGGATTAGTAACTGTTTACTTTAAGTATATAAACATTCGGAAGAAAACAACAGAGACCTGCAAAATCCTTTATGTATTTCAGCAACTATAAAAACGGACATTTCATGGGAAACAACCCAATATATTATTTTATATATATTTTGGTGACTTAGCGTTGGTGTTGTGACTGTTAAATTTTAACACTCTTACGTCTCGTATGGCACGTTTCGAATAAAGAAACCTTTGTACCTCTGGATATTTTTTTATTTTAAACAATTAAGGACCTCCGGACCTAAACCATATCACACAATTTAAATATTATTACCGTCAATATAAGGCAAAACCATTAAAGGAACACATTATAAATTATCGAAATAATGCAATTAAAGGAAAATTTATTGAATTCACATATATTTTCAATCCTTTTTTTTTTTTTTTTCCAGTGGCGCGACAGGCCTTGCAGGCCCTAGGCCTCGCGGTGTGATCTGGGAGATTGTACTCGCGTTTCACGATGAAATTCGTAGTTTAGGGTCATCACTCCCTACGCCTAATTTTGTGAGTGGCCACCATTAGGCTGACGGGTCTCACATACCCGGGGGGGGGGGGGAGGCTGCGAATGAATCCCCATTTAATTACATCCTTATAAAAGCCCCGCCGGGACTGGGATTCGAACTCGCAACCTGTAGCATGAGAAACTAGCGCGCTAGCCACCCAGCCACGGGCTCCTCATTTTCTCAATCCTAATAATAATAATAACACATTCATGATTATTTTTCTCCAGATTATATTTTATTTAAGCAAACACGTTTGCGATTGGCGTACGGCATTTATACAGTAACATAATTATTTGAAAATCGATCACACCTTTTTTAATAGTTAGGAGAATTACTCAAGACAGAATAAATTTACATTGTGAAAATTCAACGAATGTTTTACCGTTTCATTCAATTGGCACTAGGTGTTAAAATATACAATAACACTGCTCCATTTTAATTTGAGCTGAGCACTTTTGCAGAATGTTATTATTTGAGATTATACTAACTACTTCCAATGTAAACTAATCATCAAAGAATGAATAATGAACTATTATAAAAGAAATGGTTATTTTAATTATTTGATTGATGGTGAATAGTCACATGTTAAGATGACGTTAGGATAAACTAATTAGGAGTAGAAAAAAAATCCGACTCAGTCATTACAAATTTATTAAAGAAAGGTAAATCAATTAAAATCTATATCTCCTATCTAAAGGACTGTATCAGACTCTCAATATAATGTTTAACCTTCAGAAGTAATTCATTAGAAGAAAAATGCAAGCGTTAGAAAATAATTTATCTTTGAAGATACACTTCATTTTTTTTCTAATTTCCGAAGGAAGTCCTATATAGTCCATATAGATATAATCCTATAACTATTTATTGCCGTTTCTACCTACGTTCAAGGTACTCATCTAAAGACAGCAGATTTTTTTTTTCATTAATTAATAAATAAGTGTAAGCTACCTATATAGAATTACATTTCAATTTTTATTGCACTGGATATTACCTTTCTGATTGTTAATATAACATTCTTTTTTTTTTTTTTTGTTCTATTTTAGTAATTCGTGTAACAATTAATTATCCACCTATCATTAAGATTAATTGTTTTTATCAATGTAATTGTTTTTCTAAACATGTATTTGTGCGTTATGGACCTCCCCTGCAAAAGAACTGATACTGAGCCATTATATCTTGTTTTTTAATAAGAGTGTAGTTGCAGAACTACCCGAGATATTATTATTGAAATCAGACAAAGTGTACTCCCCATTTTAACCAAAGTATATCATAATTGTTAGTTTCAGTCTTTCCGGGAACAACGGTTGTTTATTACCAGTAAAATAAGTTGAGTCAAAATAAGGATGCCTTTTGCTACTAAATGAAGGTAAACAAGGTAAATTTATATTAAGCTATCCCTTGGCTCTTCTCAAGTTAAGCCTTAACTAATCTGATGGTTTCAACAACAGCTACGATCAAGTGTTAGCAACTTGGGGAGAACTTTCCTCCTCGAATTAATTGAATATCTGAAAAGGTTTTCACTTTCCAATTGTTTATAGCGACACCCGTTTTATAAGTTTAATTGGTTTTCGCCCGAGGGCGGAGTTTGGATTCTGGAAGAAGTTCTTGCACATTAAGAAAAACTAATCGCAAGAAATCTTGAAACGGACGTGATTCTGTTTTAAAAATCTGCAATGTGCCGCAGGCGTTCGTGCCTCAAGCACTCTCAGGAGCATGTGTCAGATTCTCACCTACTGAAGTGCTACCCTTGTTAACATCACGCCTCGTCCTTAGCTTCTATCTTACTGGTACAACAGTTACCTCTTACCTTACAACCAATGCCTTTCAGGTTAAATGATATTCATCATCGGTAATAAAAACTATTTTTTAAATTTACTTTTTATTATGTAAAAAGTAATAACACAAACCATTACCAAAGATAATAGATACTGATTTTGTCAACAGAAATGTATTTTCATACGCATATGCAAAAAAACACCCTGCAGATTATTACACAATGGTATTATTTCAAATAACTTATATTATGGTATAAAGTTTATAGATCAATCATACAAATTGAAAAGATAAATAATTTTTCAAAAGAAAATGGATTATCACCTGATGCAATTCAAAACTCTTATCTCTGCTAGATTCTGAACTCATTCAATGATTTTTGTTTGGTTTGTGGCGCTATTAGTGATTCTAGAACTCTCTTATATTTTCTATACTTCAAAAATAAACAGTATATGGTTATTATGTGTTTAAAATTATATTTTTCTTTGCTTATTCATTTTTTTCGATAATTCCGGTTTTTGGTTATAAAACCACAATTAAATTTTTTCACATAAGTGACAATGGTTTTGTATGTGTTATAATTGAGAAAGTTGTTCAGGTGCAGTCCAATATTACACCATTTAAGTTGTAAACTAAAATCAAATTGGTGTCCGACGTTCGGCAAATTATGGCCTTCTTCAGTGATTGGAGGGAGTGAGTTAGGGTCACAACAATGCTAATTAATTAATTTAATTTAAGCTTAATAGTTTATTAGAAACGTCGGCACCAAAAATTTAAGTTTACATTAATTGTTGTTATAATTGAACTGCTACCCTTAAAAACTTTTCCATAAATTTTTTCACTATCATATCTTTAAATAACTGAGCTATAGGCGAATATTTGTGTAAAATTTTTTATTTTTTTTCGGTTTTCGTTTTTTTAAATTTATTATTTATTATTTTTTTATTTATCGCGTTTTACTGATTCTAATACTCCATACATATTGTTCTCTATCACTAAAAAAAACTGAGTCATGGGCAACTTTATCGGTAAAATTTCGATATTTTTCTTCCTTTTTTTCTCATTTTATAAACATTCGCGGATTTTTGGTTAGAAAACAA
Organism: Piezodorus guildinii; assembly: GCA_023052935.1. NCBI lineage: Eukaryota > Metazoa > Arthropoda > Insecta > Hemiptera > Pentatomidae > Piezodorus > Piezodorus guildinii. Next base: position 65,067,531 of record CM041292.1, read on the forward strand.
ATAACTGACAATCTTCAAAAATAACTGAGTTATTGAATTAAATAACTTTTAATCGGCCGCAATTAAAAACAACAAAAAATACAGCTGATATCAAGGTCTAGATATTAAGATCATCCTTCCCTAGTGTTTTGGTAGGAAATTTCAAAAACATTGGCCCAGTAGTTTCGGAGAAATAGCGCGAACGGCGGATAGCGGTCAAATATTTTTTTAAAGTCTAAAAAACAAATAAATGTTCACAAAAATTGTTATTATGGGACACATTATCGGGATGATAACAAAATATGATTTAGTGGGGTTAAATAGATATTTAATATTAGTTGCGAATAAGTATATCTGGTCTATAATAGATTTTGTTCTAATAGCAATGTGTTATGCTCGATGTTTAATAAAAAGAAAAACGTTTCATTCCCTCATACGTCCCATTTTATCTGAAATTAGTAAAAGTTGCTTCGAAAAAAAATTGTCTGAAGGCTAATGAAGTGATGAACTGTCTTAAAGGTAAAAAATAGATGGGTGTGTACAATTGAGACGTTGATTTCCAAAAGGTACACTATATCCATTCTAGCAAATTTTACAGGAAGTGTAAAAATCTCTCATTACTATATTATTAAACAAACTTATTTGATTCTTTACCCATTAAATTTCAGATTTTTTTTTTTTTTTTTTTACTGTATTAATAACATTACATTGAAGATATGTAATGAAATATTTTAGTATGATTTGGAACGAAACTAAATGTGTAATTCGTACCTTTAGAAAATAATTGCATTTCTAATGGGTATTTTTAAAGGACTTGAGTGTTCATTAGATAAAATCAAACAGAAAATTTAGATGAAACTAAATGACAAGAATGCACATATGTCAAAAAATCAATTTAGGGCGCTTGAAGGAGATCGTCACAACAAGGAAGCAATCAAATTAATATCCTCATTGTTGTGACGCTCTCCTTCGAACTCACTGAAGAAGGCCTATAATTTTGGCCGAAACGTCGTCACCACTAAATTGAGTTTATACTTAATTGTCTGTTCTTTTGACTGCACCCTGAACTAACTTCTCCCTAATAAGTGTAATAATGTGCAACGTTTTATTTTTTTAGTCTAGACTTTTCTTGCCCACTCAAAATCTGGCGTCTATTTTCTCACCTGTTATTAATCAGGTCCTCAACATGATAATTTATTGTGAAGGAACTAGCCATTAGTAACTCTTTTCTCTCTTATTTAACTTAGCTTATCATACACCATATCCTATCAATTCATCTTGAGGAGGGTTAATGCGGATACATAGGGATAACGGGAAAATAATTGTGGGGTTCTCTTGTTTTTTTGTTTTTTTTTACAATTCATTCTTTTCTATCCTATGAAAAACCCCCAGAAAAATCTAATAAACTTTAAATTTAAATTTTTTATCTCAATTAGAGGTTAACTGTGTGGTCGCTTATCATTCTCTATACTTGTGTTGCTTTATATTATTATTGTTTGTTGTTCATTGATTGCTTTATGTTTGTGTTATTTATCTTAATTTGTTTGCTATATGTGTTTCTAGTTCTGTGTTTCATTTTTTATTTATTTTATTGACAATTTTAATTTAATATTTGGACCACATAGGTTAGATTTCTTTTCTTCTTGCGGTTATAAGCAGTGGACTATTCAGATATAAGTAGTAAGAAGTGCAGAGGACTTAAGGTGAGCACGTTAGATAACTTATAAAGTAGTAATCAGCATAAACTTTAGCATCAACGTCTGTGTACTCTTGTTTCAACATTTTTAGGAAGTGTTTTAGAATTATCTTAATTGCTTGATAGTTTAATTTACTAACAGTAAGCTTCCTTTGCAACTTTATAATCTCTTTTGATTAACAGACAGTCATTATTTGTAAAGTTTACTGGTTATCAAAGTAACTTAACCTTCTCAGTATACCGTTATGGTTATTGATAAAATTGATAAAATAGATGAAATGGATAATGTTTTGCAAAAAAAGGACCTAAAAAGTTCAGCTAAAAGGGCAAGGGAAGGTTCTCCTGATAGCTTAACCAAATCTGATTTGAACAAAGCAGATAATTTTCTCATTAATGCAAAACGTATTCAAGACAATGTTAAGTCACATCTAGTCAAAAATGATAAGAAAACCGTAGCAGGGATTCGTGACTATATTAACAATAAGATACGATCCCTTATGGAAATTATAGAAACATTACAATGCAAGTATGAAGAAAAGAATAATAGCGTTGCCACTCAAGTGGAGATGGCAATAAACGACGCACTTTCTTCGGGGAAAATGCGTGACCTCTCACAGCCATTATAGTGGAGACCTCTGTTCCAAAAGTAATGGAGACTCTCTTGGCGAAAGAAGCTCCATCCCAAAGTTTTCAACCACAGGCTGGACCTCAACCTAAGGCGTTTCCACCTAGCAGCCCACAACCTCCGGCGAACAGGGATCTGGACACAGCTGGACCGTCGACTGCCAAGGAAACATTTCAGGTCGTAACAAGTAAAAAAAAGAAAAGGAAAACTAAAGGTTCTATAAAAAATATGATAGTAAGTAAAGAAAACGCGGGGCACAACCAGGTGCAACAAGTCCAGGAGAAACCAAAAAGCATGGCAGAAATGGTTAAATCTCTACCAAAGAAGCCCTCTCAAAACCAGAAATCCACTTACATTACCATCAGTGGGAACGGAAGAAGCCTGATAGATATAGTTAATAGGCTGCCATCACCTACAGACATTGGAGTGAAAGCATCTATAGTTCGTCCGACCGACTAAAGCAGGCTCTGTCTTGGTTCGCGTTGAAGATAGTGCTGATGCCACAAAGATGATAGGTTGGCAGAGTCTACGGGACCAAGGACTCCAAGCCAAACTGGCTCTGAGGAAAAAACCTAGATTGGAAGTTCGGGGTGTCCCCCATACTTGGAACTCATCGGAGTTAGTTAGATTTTTGTGGGGAAAAATACCCGACCAGTCGACTCCCACTCCACTGGTCATGGACGATCTCCGACCCCTATTTTCTTCAGTTGCTAGAAATGGATTCACAAGGAATTGGGTGATGGAGGTGCACCCAATGGTTCGATTCTTGCTCTTGGACATAGGAAAATTAGATGGGGAATGGTGGAATATAACCTTTAACGACTACCTTGATGCTCCTCGATGCAGTAAATGTCAGGGCTACGGTCACACCAAAGCGACATGTACAGCTAATGCTGTTGTTTGCATTTGGTGCGCAGATAGTGGTCACATCATTAAGGACTGCCCAAAGAAAAGGGAACAAGCAAGCCCTACATGCATTAACTGCGAGCGGGCGAATGCTCCTGAAGACCAAAGAGCGCATAAGGCTGGCAGCCGTGACTGTCCTGTGCATTTAAAGTGGGCCAATGAGGTAGCAAAAAGAACCTTTTTTAAAATCACCATCCTCCAGCTCAACATGGGTCGCCGGCGTTTAGTAGCAGACGAACTTCGAGCTCTCTGCCACCGCTACGATGTCTTGGCAATCCAGGAACCGAGCTGCCATGGGAACGTGGTCACGGGGTTTGGCCTCACATCTAGACTTATAGCTCTGACCAGTAGAGAGAGGAGGCCCAGAGCTGCAATAGTGGTTAATAACCCCAACCTCGATGTGATGGATCTGAGACAGTATACTTCGGCGGATATTGTTGCATCTTACATCAGGTGGGGCAACCTAGCGTTTACGCTGGTGTCATCGTACCTACCTGATGGAGGTGATATCAAAGATGACATATCCGCCATGGAGATGATCGCTAATAGTACAAGAAACTTGATCATCTGCTCAGATACCAACTCCTGGAACACGGTCTGGGGATCCAATCGAACGAATCGAAGAGGCGTAGAACTCGGAGAGTTTATTTCGCGGTGCCAGTTGGTCATTATGAACAACCCCTCTGCAAATCCTACCTTCAGTAGTGCTAGGGGGCAGAGTTGGATTGACGTGACAATGGCAACACCTGTGCTGGCAAACCGCATTGTCGATTGGACCCTACGATCTGAGACGAGTTCCGACCACCAAGCGATAGTCTTTAGACTTTTGGAAAATACGGAAAGTTCCCACGGTATCGATAAGGGTTTCATGACCCGAAGAGGAAATTGGAATGCCTTTCGGTCTACGCTGGAGGGAAAAATAGTGGATGAAGAATGGGATGCGGCCGAGACTGATCTTACCGATGACTTGGATTACAGGGTATCCAGGATCACTGAGATCATCCGTGATGCCGCTAAGGAGACCCTCCAGCACCGGAAGGTGAGAGCTCGACCTGTCCCGTGGTGGACGCCGGCCTTAACTATTATGAAGAGAGAGCTCTACAAGGCCCGGCGATCGTACCAGAGGTGTAGATGTGACGTTACGCGCGCTACACTTCGAGACGAGTATAAGTCACAAGCCAGGGCTTACCGAAACGCAGTGCGTTTAAGAAAGCGGAAATCCTGGGACGATTTCATCGTCGAGGAGTCCTCCAAGAATCCTTGGGGTATCCCATACAGAGTGGCCTTGGGTAAGCTGACTCCACTGCAAGTAATTGCAGCGTTGAAACACGATACTGCCCAAGCAACCACCCTTGAAGAGGCGGCGAAGATATTCATTTCGGAGACCTACCCCAGAGATGATCCTTCTCAGGATGGCGAGGACGATTGTTTTATTAGACGCACTACGGTATGCCCACCTGGTACGGACTTATGCCCACCATGGGACATATGGGACCTCCGTGTTGCTGTGGATGGACAAAAGACTGGTCGTGCTCCAGGTTTAGACTTCATTGACTCGGCAATTATAAAAAACAGTATCCCCTATATCGAAGATAGATTGCTATCATTATTCAATGATTGCTTGGATAGGGGATACTTTCCAAAAAACTGGAAGATTGCTGACATAAGGCTTCTGTACAAAGGAGGAGACAAAGACAGGCAAAAATCAAAATCTTACAGGCCGATATGCCTCCTACCGGTAATGAGTAAAATTTTAGAAACTCTGATGGCCTCAAGCCTACGACCGGTATTTTTGCGAGCTGCAAATCCACGGCAGTATGGATCAACCAAAGGAAGGGAACCGTAGATGCTCTGCTGAACATACGTCGGGACGTCGAAGGAAGGGCTGAGAAATATGTTTTACTTATTTTGTTCGACATATCCTCCGCCTTCGACAGCGTGTGGTGGCCAAGCGTACTCCAGCAGTTGCACAAATATGAAGCTCCCAGCAACTTGTACGATCTCATGAGGAGCTACCTGCAGGACAGGACTTTAAGGATAAGAGGCAACTTCTATGTAGTAGAAGATACTGTGGAAAGAGGTTGCCCACAAGGCTCTGTTCTTGCTCCTGCATTGTGGAAATTGGTGTTTGACGAGTTGCTGGGAGTACTGGAAGAAAATCGGTTCCCCGCAACGGCGTATGTAGACGATCTGGCCGTATTGGTGGCCTCGAATAGTAGAGCTGGTCTGAAAGAGTCAGGTGAACGGTGAGCCAACCTAGTAAGCAGATGGTGCGAGAGGAAAAAGTTGAAGATGGCCACAGCCAAGACTCAAACTATTCTCTTGCGAGGTGCGACTGACAGGGCCCATCCTATAACTTTAAATATTCAAGGAGCCAATATTCGTCCAAGTGAGATTGTTACCTACCTTGGCATTAGGATTACTTCAAAGTTCAACGTCACGCCTCACTTGGACCACTTAAGAAGTAGGGTGGGCTTGACTCTTAATGGCCTCAGCCGTATAGGGGGCGCTTTTTGGGGCCTCAGGTACCCAGCGACATTGGCTATTTACAAAGGAGTGGTTTTGGGTATCCTGAGGTATGCGTCCCCAGCATGGAGTCAGAATCTCTCGCACCGACAAAAAAGTAAGTTGGCAACGATCCAGCGGACAGCTCTACTCCGGGTCACCAGAGCGTTTAGAACAGTGTCTCATGAGGCGGTGCAGATATTAGCAGGAGAGATACCAATAGACCTTCTCCTAAGAGAAGACTATTACGTACATAAAATCAAGAGAGAAGGTATGGCGGATCTACCAGAAAACCTTAGAGTGAGGATCAACTTAGAACCCAGCAAATGGAAGATGATTCTCCGGGAGATCACGATAGAGGAATGGAACCGTCGGTGGGTGACGACGCCAAAAGGTGCTGATCTAAGGAAGTATTTCCCCACCGTCGGGTCAAGGCTGGAAAAAACATGGATCCTCCCGGACTACTGGGTTTCACAGTTCCTCACGGGGCATGGGGGCTTCCGAGCAAAACTTGCTAAGCATGGGAAAAACATAAGTCCCCTATGTCCCAGTTGTGGTGTTCCGGAGACCGCCGAGCATATCCTCCTTGCCTGTGCCGCTTATGAGACACTAAGAACGAATCTTCTGAAGAACACAGGCCTCTACATCCTCACGGAGAGTGACATTCCTCACCTGGTAACCAAAGAAAACTACCCGTATTACAAAGCATTCGTGTACGGGTGGAAAGAATGTGTTGGTCCAAGTCACTTCACGCTGGTTAGGGGAGAAGCATGAAGAAGGCTGCCGAACATTTGAACTAACTTAGAAGACATAAAGCAGCTGTGGGTTGTAACTTGGTACTTCCTACAGCTGCAAGCACCCGTATTGCCTTCAAGGCAGGGAAGGGTTTAAATAAATAAAAAATAATAAACTGAGAAAAACAACTTTATGAGAAAAATCTATCGTGAAAAGCCGGATAAAAACTAAAACTTTATAAGTCCGACGGTGAGGTTGAGAACAAAACGGCTTAATCAACTTCCACTTAATACAATAAAGATAACTAAAAAGAAAAAATCTTTAATAAACATGAATAGTGAATTTAAACAGATGAAAATCTACTCACCAGTATAGTCATAGTTAATAAGTCCCTGCAAAATAATTGTACTTACCAAAGAATATTTACTTTCATTTCTCAATTTTGTCTGCTTCATAATTCAATTAGTTTCCTCTGTTCATCCCTTTTCCTTCCTCCAGGTATATTATAAGATATTGTATAAAACATTAATGTGTTTTGGTGATATGTCATCCTTCTTTTTTAAAAGAAAACTACTATTAATGGATTAAATTCTGATGTACATTAATGAAATAATCAGAAGTTTCATTAAAATAATTTTATCAATTATATTAAACATGTCTATCAAGTTCTAGTAATGTTTATGTATGAATGCTACTGTTTATTTAAATAAAGAATATTTAACATTTAAGGTATCAAGGGAAGTTACATGTTCATTATTTAGAGGAAAAGCACTTAAATAAATCTGTAACTAAAATCATAGAACTTGAAGTTAAATAAGATTTATTCTAATATTAAGAAATATTCTAAATAAGATTTTAAGTACTTCCGCAAACCGATGTCTTCCTGCCCATTTAGTAACATTCCACTTACTCCTGTTGAACAAATTCAATACCTAGGATTTCATATTGACAAGCGCCTTACTTGGAATCCTCACACAAGACTTAAACGACAAGAAACTGCTCGAAGACAAACGTTCGAAACTTTTAGTTTATTACAAACAAACCAATTTATGTCACTATTATCAGACCTATTTTGACTTATGGAATCTATTTATAGTGCCCTACTGAACCAATTAATTCCTCCCGCCGTAAATGCTGAATGCCTCTTATTTTATCCCAAATCAAATCATAAATTTTGACCTTAATTTTCGATTCATTACAGACCTGACCCGAAATAGATATACGTTTTTTCATTCCAAACTCCCTGTCCTCACAAATCCAGTTGTCTGTTACTTATCTTCCATTGATACTTCTGATAATCCTCCGAGTCAATTGAAAAGAAGGTGGCCTTGTGACCTTCTCACTTAAATACTTAATAAACAGCTAGCTACCAATGGTTAGTTCTTTCATAAGTCACGACTTGTATTCTTACTACACATTTATTTTTTGTATGTACTGTATTTATTATTATTGCCCGTTATTATTCTTCCGACGGTTCTTTAAAGGATTAAATCTTCATACTTTGAAGGATGAAAAACGGCTTAAGGCCACTGGGGAGTTTAGAAGGTTGCACAACGCGGAATTGCGGAGTTTGTACCCTGTGAATATAATATTGAGTTGATAGCATCGCGGAGACTCAAATGGGCGCGTAAAGTTGTTGGGCTTAGTGAGGAACGGATTCCGAGATAGTTGGTATTCGCTGAACCGACTGGTAGACGTCCGAAAGGTAGGCCGAAGCGTCGATGGGAGGATTGCATTAAGGCTGATCTCGGGAGCTTGGGCTTGACCGGTGAACATTGGACGAGTCTGTGCAGGCGAAGTTTGGTGGTATCGGCATCGAACCTTCGGATTCGGTAAGCCTATTATTATTATTATGTACTGTATTTGTTTAGTACAGTTGTAAATAACTATAAATAATTACCGGAAACCTTTTGGGGGCGGGGTGGAATTGGTTAGCGTATCTTGCCTAGCCACTACAGATGACCAAAAAACGTGTGAAAAAATAATTACGAGTTCAAGTCTCGGTTCTGAGGGGGCTTTTATCTCGGCATTTATCCCGCGCTCTTACCCCATGGCTCGAGAAAGCCCCGTATAGCCTTCAAAAGCGAAAAAAAAAACTATAAAAAAAATTAACTTTACAATATTATAATCATGTATTTAATATGCTAAATGATATCTTGAATATAGATGGGGCGGGATGATCGAGTGGTTTACGCGTGTGAACAGTCCGCGCATTGTCTAGCAACATGATAACCGCGGAATTGAGAATTTAAATAGCTACGAGCTCACGGATCTATGCCAAAGTGGGGAGGAGAGGGAGGGGTTAACTCTGGCATTAATCCTCCAGCTTCGACAAAAAATATCTCGAATACCCCAAGTGTTATTCGCAGAGAAGAATTATAATTCCTTATTGGTTTATGGAAAAGGCACAATGTCTAGCTAGTAAATCTCTTCCGATCAATTTCTAATATTTTTTTTTAATATATTTTTTTTATTTTTACAACTGTTTGTACAATTAGTAAAAATTGTAATTATTGATGTGAAATAGTCTTGTGAAGAAGCTAGATGTAGCACTTCAATGATTATTTTATTTAACACGCTAAAGGACTCCGTCTTTTTAAGTGCCTCGAAGGAAATTAATATTTTAATTTTATCATTTGTGCTGATTTTTAAAAGATTGATTTCAAGTTCAAAAGAAATATTCGGAAAAAAGAAGATGGGAAGGATCGTGTTATTGAGGTAAGAATCTCGTTGGTGGGGGAAGAAGCATACGTGTTATCTCAGCTGGAGAACTGGAAGAGGGTGAGGAGGGGAGAAGGCTAATAAGAAGTTATAAGGCTGGAAGGAAGGAGTTGCGGGTGCAATAGGAGAGAGCCCTGATATATTCGACCCCAGGGGTGCCAGCCCCTTTAAAGAAGACACCATAATAAAACAGCCTTAGATAACACCGGTTTAACGCCTCGACTTGCAAACTTTATTATCTCCCAATGTACACTTTTTGTTACCGCCTTTATTACTTCAAATAGTTATTACGATAACTGCAGCTTAGCACGTTTTAAAAGTGATAATAAAATATCATTTTTTAAAAGAAGAATACGCTTTAAGAGGATCTTAATTTTCATTCCAAGACTAAGTCTGTCAGGCGTAATTTTGCCTGATCCTTATGAGTCATCAAAAAGTAACATTAAAGCAATCACCACAATGCAATCACCCGTATATAGCAATATGATCGAAATTCCTCCATCCGAGAAAAATCCCTTCTTAGGTTTTTATTTGGACAAAGGACTCATACGGAGACCATGTATTTGCCTAAAACGAAAAGAACTTACCAGGCGATGAGGTATTTTAATTTAGATTATTTAGCGTGCTTCTAAATCATCACTAACCAACAAATTAATTCTTTATAAAGTTTAGCTAAAACCAATCTGGACATAAGAGGTTCCGCGAATCAATCAAACATCCAGAGAAACAGTCCATCTAGTCCAAAATTGTTGGATCACTGTTCTCCGCGACAAATGACGTTACACGTTTCGACTTCGATGTTCTAAACAGTTACTACTACTAGATCTTCCGCCAAATACTAACGTACAAAACTAACCCGCCAACCCTTCTGATTTAAAAAATATTGAACAACCCAATGTTTTATAATTAAAAGGAAAAAAAATGTTATGAACTTGATGTTATATAAAGACAAATGATCAAGTTTTCATAGTAATGATCTGCACAGACAATGGGATGTTTTTTTCTAAGTCTTAGATTAGCTAGTTTTGGACTTCGACAGAAAAACATCTTTTTCTGTTTTGGGTGAAGGAAAGAAGACCAGATATACTTAGCAACTGTATCATACGAGAACTGATATTGAGCCATTATCTTGTTGTTGTTCTTTTTCGCGGTGAAAAATGATATAAGTCCTCATCGATATTAGCCAGAAGACCCGCCAGTTATACGATTCAGTATAAGCAAAGGTATACAGATCAATATCCAATTATTACTTATCTCATATCAAACGTCATTTACGGAATTGGTTAGCAATCCATGCTTTTGTTTCACTGTGCTACATTTCGACTCAATTTTCAGAGCTTCTTTGAGATAATCATCAAATAACAAAAGTATTTTTTATGGTATTCATGGAGATTCAGAGAGAGAAAAAAAAAAGCGCTTACACAAAGAAAAATACCACAATAACCAGCTATGGTTAACTGATGAAAAGAAGATAAAGAGGAGAGAAGTGTACAATAGGAAATGGCTATCATAAATGATTAATGTACAAAATATAGTCAGGTTCGAATGGATCGCAGAAATCAACAATGGATTTTTAGCATTTGACACGAATGACTTCAGATTCACGTTTATAGGAGGAATCGTAAAAATATGCGAATTATATTATTAAAGTATTATTCTGTTGAGGGGTCGCACTTATGTTTGGATAAATGTTTTTACATCTCACTCCAAGCCAAAAGATAAGAATAGTTAACACAATAATATTTTGTATATATTTAATTAACTCTTTGACCACCATGAAATACCAACGTATTTTTAAGTAAGGGAAAGTAGTGCGATTTTCGAATTACAGTTTTAGAATACATACGTATATGGAAATACACGTTTTAGGGTCTCCTGAGTCCAAATGATCAAGTCCCGCATAAAGGTGTGTGTGTGTGTGTGTGTTTTTTTTTGTGTTTTTTTTTTTTATTGAAAGTAGGGGGAAAATCTTTCATAGACGATGTGTGACTATGCAACCCCACAACAGTGTGAGATTCCTACTCACTAAAAAACCACCTCCCTATTCGCCATCACCACCCTACGGAACTTCCTTCAGGCTTTACATCGCGGGTTGCAGTATGGCCATGTGCCTACTTCATAAATGGACATCGTTATCTGATCTATCTATCTCATAAGTGTTACCTGGGAACTCCTTTCGCGCTCTTGAGATCTGAGCTTCTTTCTGACCTGCGCCGCATATTCTGCCACAGCATTCCAGTTTTCCTCTTTGGTCATCATTAGGTTGGCCAAGATTTCTGGAACAGCCTTCTCTCCAAGAATGCTGCCTAGTTCATCATTTTGTTCGGCGAAAATCGAACAATGAAAGAATGCATGCTCCACTGTTTGATCCTCAGACTGGCAACTTGGACACGATGGTTCATCCTCTATTTTAAACATGCTAAATAAGATTTTAGGCAGCCATGCCCTGTAAGGAGTTGGGTGATGTAGAAGTCTACTTCTCCGTGCTTCCTATAAATCCATGTAGCTACGTCAGGAATTAGACGGTGGGTCCATCTTCTATTGGATGAGGAATTCCTATGTATGTGTGTGTGTGTGTGTGTGTGTGTGTGTGTGTGTGTGTGTGTGTGTGTGTGTGTGTGTGTGTGGAGTGTGTGAGTGTGTGTGTGTGTGAGTGTGTGTGTGTGTGTGTGTGTGTGTGTGTGTGTGTGTGTGTGTGTGTATGTGTGTGTGTGTGTTTGTGTTCGTATTTGATAAGTCTCAAAAGCTGAAAGTGGTATGACACTGAAATTTCATATTTAAGACGCCCGAGATGTTATAGCAACTTTTTCATTAAACTTAGCTGACCGAAGGTACTAACATATCCCATGCTCCTTTTTACTCTCTCTACTTTATTTTCTCAAAAACGGCTCTAACGATTTCGATTTAACTAGCTATATCGATGTAAAATTCAATGGGCTTTAATTTACGTTTCTCATTTATGCCGATGATTAAATATAATAATGAATATACCTTATAAAATAAATAGATTTTCATACTGATTGCAATTTCCGTTATGATGAACTAAAAATACCAAAGTGATAAACTCTAAGCCGAGGAAACAGTACTTTTTTCAACATAAATAACACCTTATTCAAATGTGCGAAGAAGGGTTAAGTCAGTACTAGTAATATGTAAATATTATAAATAAATAACATAGGCTTCCATATTTCAATCGAATTGGCTCTCAGGAAGATAAAAAAAAGAGAGTTTTAAAGAAAAGTATAAAATCCGAAGACGGCAAAAACATACCGCCGATTAAAACTGCTCAACCGCCATAAGTAGCAATAAAAAGGTTTATTGGCAATTAAGGAGGATTGGATGGTAAGGTAGGCCTAAAGAATGTTGTTATCCTCTCATTAAATTAACTGGGAAAAAGGTCCATTTATCGGAAGGATAGCAGTTAAAAAAAAGTCTTGCTTGAACAATGAAGGGGAATTATGTGAGAGTTGAAAAAGCTGGTAAAGTTTTAATGGTCCCCTGTCCTGCTAAAATCCCATCAGGTCTTGGCTAGGCAGCGGACTTCTTTTCATTATGCCCTTCCTTTCCTTAACGACGATCGTTATAAAATCATCTACAGCCTCCATGGCCGGTCTCCCCTAACAATAAGTAACCCACAAAAGCGTAACTCTATTGCTGTCATGAAATTATAGTAAATGTGACTGCCTTAGCCACACAAGTATAGCAAATGAACACCCATCCAGATCTTTTGGTTTATTATTTTCAATGATATATATGAACCTTTGTGAACGCCACAAAAAAAAAAAAAGGAATACCCCTTTAAACTTTGAGGTCTTACATTTCAAGATGCGTAGAACCCGAATAACTAATTAACACAAAATCCGTTTGTCCGCTGTCCGCGGCATTTATCCAAACTACGACCAATGATTCAATAATTTTTGAAATTCGTGACAACTTCTCGCCCACGCAACGATGATCCTAACTAATAACGTTGATATCGCCTAGTTATTTTTAAAATGGCGGACGATTAAAAGTGATTTAATTCACTAACTTAGTTTTTTTTTTCAAGATAAAGAAAAAATTATTAGTGTCTTTTAACCAAAAAAACGCAAATAATTATAAAAGAGAGAAAAAGGGGCATAATCAGCCAATTTGAACAGAAATCGGAATTTCTGTAATTCCTGCGGAAACATAGCGAGTGGACTTACATATATACGGATGGGCCCAAAACAACAGATGTAGTGCGCTTCGCTGTAATCTCGGAGGGCGTAAAAATGTATGCGTTACTACCTTCTTCCTTGTCATGTCACGCTGACTTGCTTGCGACAAATCGCGCAGTGCATGATTTCAACATCAGCACTGGTAACGCATTTATCTGCAAAGATTCAAAATCGGCTCTTAAGGCTTTAACAAATACTTTTTTCTGTGACCACTTGTGGTAGATACCATAACACAATTAAAGGCATTGCAGAGGGTTGGTAGTAGAATAGAATTTATATGGTTATCTGGTCAGATACCAAAGCGAAACTAGCTGTCACAGAGGGTCTGTTTGTTCCGGGTGCATTAACGCTGGAAATAATCACCGTCAGAAAAGGCTGTAGAACATTGGCAAAAAGTATGTTTTTTTATTTTTATTGGAACCCAACCGAGCAGACCTATGGCTGTGCAGGACGGAGGAGGTAGTGCTGGCTCGACTGAGGATTGGCCACACAAGACTGACCCACGGATTCCTGATGACGAGGGGGTCACCATCTCAATGTACCTCCAGTGGGGTTATGCTCACAGTACCATATACTGTTGAACTGCTTTTCGTTCGAAGTGGAGCGAAGAGGGATTGGTAGGGACTCTGACATTAGTACAGTATTACAAAAAACCCGGAAGACGGCTACAAAACTGATGAATTATCTAAAAGATACATAAATTGTTTACAAAATTAAAAAAATTATGTTTTTGATTTTTAACATTTTTATACGTCTTTTTTTATTTTCTTATAGGTAATTATCTAGACTTTGTATTTTACTTTAATTATTGTATTTGAATTATTAATTTAGGGCTAAAATAACCCTAGTGGTTGAAAAGCCTTTATGTTACAAAATAAATAAACAGTATTTAGATAGATTTTAAATATAAAATCTCTTTATATTTTATATAGAAATTATTAACTGAGATTATTCAAAAAGTCTTTCAGGCCAATGCTATTTTTAGAAATATCGACCGACCGAATTATATATAAGAATGTTATCAAAAAAAAAAGTGCTTTAACAGCTTTCCCGTTAAAATTAATAAGTGAATCGGAGGCACAACAATTTAATCCAAAAAAAAATCCAGTTCACTGTTAAAAATATGACAACGATCAGATTCAATAGTATTATGTTCATTAGACTAGCTAAAATGATAAATTAATTGCAATCGAGAAATGAATACCATCCTGGTAAATCATTCTAGACATTTCTAGTTTCGAAGAATCAGCTGGCTAGGCCTTGTGCAACGGAAGAGTCCAGTACTTTCAACGAATCCTTCTTGATTTATTGGAACATAACAGACTGGAGAACCACGGTAGTTAAATAAAGTTGAATGGGAAAAATGTGTACCGAGTTCCGGAAAATGGTAATGATGCAACAAACAACCGATTCTGTTGACGACGAAGAATCGAATCCAGACAAAAATATATCCTTAGAAAACCTGGATCAATACCACTATAACTCATAAAGCAGAAGACAGGGCAATTGTGGAGCTGGAAGATAAATCAAATGAAACAAGCCTGGTGTCTCCTGCCTTACCTCAAGCCCACAAGGCAGCCCATCACCCCTCCCCTCCACTATCTGTAGGCAATCGTAGTCAAAGTAAGGGGGATAAGCCTCTCCTGAATACATATGAAGACAACTGTACGTCGAAGTAACTCTAACAAAGGTGTGCATCCACATCAACTGCTCTAAACATAGTTTTCTAAACGAATACATTACATTGGTATATATATTGACAGATAGGTTTATGTTACCTACATTTATTATTTATAATATGATTTCATATAGAATAAAACTTAATAATCGAAAGTTTTTTACGAACAGTAGTAATCTAAAAACAAATATATAATTTTTTTTACAGTGGCGCGACAGGCCGTGCAGGCCTGGGCCTCGCGGTTTAATCTCTGGGAGATTACATTCGCGTTTCTCGATACAATTTGTAGGGTAGGCTCATCACTCCCTACGCCTAATTTTGTGAGAGGCCACCATTTGGCTGATGGGTCTCACATACCCGGGGGAGAGGCTGTGAGTGAATCCCTATTTTATTACATCCTTATAAAAGCCCCGCCGGGACTGGGATTCGAACTCACAACTTCCAGCATACGAGACTACGCGTCATTTCATCATTTCACTAAATTTTTGCTAACTAAAATGGTATAAAAATTTTTTTAAAAAGAGGTTCAAAAGAATGACTATTCAAGTTGTTCTATTTAGTAAAAACTTGATAATTTAAAAGTAATATTTATATCACATAATATATATGAAAAAGTTAATATATTTAAATCAGCCCCAAGGTACAAAAAGAAACCGAGACAACCAAAACATAAATAATTCTACATATACTATCAAACATTGATGTAAATAAACAACTTTAAGATTATATTTGACTTTCTTAAAGGTGGAAAAAAAAACAACACGAAACTTTAAATGAAGCATATCCACATTCACAAGAGAATCTCATAATGAAATAGATGCTATGAAAACTTATTGGATTGTGAAAAGAAATTGGAAAATAAGTTTTTAACTTTCACTTACCTGCAAATGAAACTTATACTAAGGGAAAGTATTGCAATCGTGAAAATTTTCGAATTCAAGTTTTCACCGGAAATTAACTTTTTTGAGTACCCTGAGTCCAAATGACCTAGTCCCGCAAAAAGGTCTGTGTATGTAAGTCTATAATTAGTTTTTTTATGTGTTTTTTGGCCAGTTGTAATCATTATTTTTTTTGTTTTTTTCATTTTTTTTCATTATTCTCAAGGGACTTAGTCCCAGAATAAAGTTCTTTTTTTATTATTATTATTATTATTATTATAATAAGTTTTAAAAAAAAGTTCATATTTTAGAAGGGTACACATGCCTAAGATGTTACAGTTTCTTCAAAATCGACCAACCTAAATAGCCACTTTATGCACCATGCATTTTACACCTTTTTTATGATTTACTCGAAAACGACTCTAAAGATTTTAATTAAGCTCGCAATCGATGTGAAATTTAGTGGGCTTTAATATCATATAGGTTTAATGTGGACTAAAATAGTCTGATGGGTCTTAAATACTGATATTTTAAACTATCTTACTCTAAAGTACCTTTAATTTTGTAGATTCGAAAACATCAAACCTATCATCTTAGTATCATTGATAAAACGGCTAAATATACAAGTTGAACCTATTTTATAACCAACTAAAGGAAGAAAGAGTAAAAATAATATGTAATTCTTAAAAAAAATTTTTAGTCTAAATTTGTTTGAAAGTTCTTAAACCGATTTTAACAACAGAGTTAAGTTAACGTCGTGTGTTAAGAACAAAAATTTTTTTAAACTTAGATAAGGAAGAAACATGCCGAAATCATGGTGAATGATAATTAATAAACTATCATATATGTGTATTAAAGAAAGTATTTGACTATCTGACATGGCAAGCAAATCATAACAATGAATTATAGTTTGATAGTGTAATATTTTTATTTAAAAAAAAAAGTGAATATTTGAAGAATAGATAAGTAAAATGATGCATCACTATCATTAATTGGAATGTTTTGGTGCAAATAATGATATTAAATTGTGTTGTAAGATGAAATATGTTGACTGAGAATACGAAAATCGAAATTGAATTTCAAGATAGTCTTGTTCTACGTAGCGATTCCATCTGATACTAAATTAAGCTTTACAATTTCCCGAAAAATCACAATTATAACAAAAGAATAAAACATGTGTAATTTAAGTTATTGCAGATATTCAACAGTAAATTATTTCTTGAAAAGCAATAAAAACCTAATTTAGGGGATGCTTTCCCACCAAGAACTGGAATAAGAAAACTTTAAAAGTCTCCTCTCTAAATGTATACAATAAGATTCGTTCAAAACTTTTTATCGTAGAATTGAATTAAAGAAAAGCAAGAAAACTTGGGAGATAGAAGGCATGAAATTAATTCTGTAATAACGTCGCACGATTTGTTTTCAGCTTGTGAAAATTTCACAGGATGCTACCCTACATCCATCTTTTGAGTTATCAGATTATATCATTTTCTTTTTTTAATTCCACAAAACTATCTGCTTTAATTTCATGAACGCTAAACTTAGCAGGTGTTGCTATAATGAATAGTTTATGAAGTATTCATAAAAGTAACTATATGATAAAAAAATTAAGAGATATTAAGAAAAATATTACATATAATATATTTATACTAGCTGTATCTCGGGGCTTTGCTCGCGAAGTCTTCATCTTTTTGTTTTTTGTACACGTTTATGGTTAAGAGTAGCAACAATACATATTACTTAGCTCAGATAACTGATTAGCTACTCTTCCGACTATTTTTATGTACAACGAAAGTTATCATTTATTGCCAAATTTGTATTTAGTGCGGTCAAATTTACAATAAATATCCTCGAAGAAGTAAACATATCGATAATTACTAAATACATTTTAGCTTTCGTTATATTCAGTGGGTTATACTAAAAAAGACACCTGAAATAGCAATGTGTTTCTCTCGGTTACAATAACATACCATTACCACTTAAAAATTATTCAATAACATCGATTTATCTTCTAAACATAAGCGTTGTATTGGTAACAACATAACCTAACTGCGTATTTTCCCCAATTGCAAGGGTGCCTTCCTCCAGAATAACTCGTGTTTTTTAGGCTTGAAAAATAAGTCTTACTATGTTCTTGAATCGAAACGTTTTTTTAGTCATCTTGAATTATTTAAAAAAAAAAAAAAACTAAAAAAAAATGAACATGTGGGACCCTTCACAGGAAACATGGATACAACCTCAATATACTTAAATATATATTTGTTATAAATTATTTCATATAATATTTCCTTATACCATTGTACAATGGCATGTCAAGATACCATTGTTTGTATGCAGTTAGGATCTTGATTATCATTCAAATTAGTACTTATAGTTTTTCAGGAGACGTATATTTTTTGAGTTATTCGAAAACCAATTTCGTTTTACGTTTTAGAAAAATATTTTTTTTAAACACTTAGCGGAGGAATTTTCCTAAACCCAGCCTTATTGCACATCTAGACATTAAAGCGACGCTCCTGGAAAAAGTTCAGCTTCACAACCATAGTCGTTTTTGAGAAACTGCGATGACCAGAAAATCGAGTGAAATGGCACTTTCTTTTATGAATATAGATAACTTATCTCCCGCTGTTTTATTACGCACACTATATATACACATATATATATATATATATATATATATATATATATATATATATATATATATATACTTAAATATTGGCTTATACAGGAATACTGGGAGCGGCGTGGTCTAGTGGATAGAGCACTAGTCTGCTGTGCTCCGGGTCCTGGGTTCGAATCCCGGCTGTGGCAGAATATTATTTATTCTGTTAATTCAGTCGGGGGGCGATCCTAGGGTATGGAGACCCTCCTGGGGCAGACCCAGCCTCTATAAAGTGGGTACCCAAATTAATTGGGGAAAAACCTGGCGGCTGAGCGTAATTAAGGCCTAATCACCTCATTGCACTGCCGTTGGCCTAGAAACAGTACGAATCTCTATGTGTACTGAGCCCAAGACCCTTCATGGGTTGTAGTGGTACAGGTTTTTTTTTTTTATACAGGAATACTGAGTTATATCAGTAAAATGATTAAGAAAAAGAAAGTCACGTTATTTGCTTTTCATTTTATTTTATTTATAACAAAAAGTACTATAAAAAGCATTTTCTTTTGGCTAATTATTTTCAATAATGAACCTTAGTAACAGACCAAAGAAAAAAAAAAACTACCCTCCCTCAAAATTTTAGGTGGCTACGTTTCCAGATACGTAGAGCCCGAATACCGTATAAAAAGCTCCACCGTACGAATGACAAAATCACCAATTTAGGTGGACAAAAGTCAAGCCAAAAGTTTGGAATTTTCGAGTGCTTGAACTTTTTATCATTAGTTGGTAAGACGCTTAATACTAATATTCCCCGCAATACCGTGTTTACAAATTAATAGTAAATGAGTGAATCATTCCTGTTCACACAAGGGCCTAATAACCGACAATGGTATTATCTTTATTCAATGGCCATTTATTATGTTCAAGGTGTGTGTATCGCATAGTGTTTTTGATTTTATTTAACAATGGACATTGCTGAGACAGGTAAGACATTATATTTCCATACTCGTTATTGAATATAAATTGCAATCTACCTGCAGAGTTAATTTAGCAATTTGTAAATGTATGCCTCTATTCAATAACGGACAACTATACAATCCCCAAGGATTAGTTTGTAGAATTTGTTTCATCAATTCTTCTAGTCTTTAAATGTTGCAAAGAATTTTTGCAATTTTTCGCGTTCTGGATGATACATATTTTTTTTAGATACAACACTCCGAATCCAAAGGATGGAAAAGTTTCAGAATTTTATCCACCTTAATCGGTCATATTTTCCACTGCGCATCGTAAGAATTAATAAATAAAAAAATACCAATCGGTTCAGAAATAGCAGAGACTTAAATGTTTAAATTAACATTGAGAAAGGGCATTTTCCTTTAATTTATCTATTGCTTTTCATATTAGTTACTAGCCTGTAACCAGCTATATAAACAGTTATGCCCTAACATAGTTATTAGGAAATAATAAACCAGTTTGTACTTATTTGTAGCATAATATAATATATATATATATATATATATTATATATATATAATATATATATATATATATATATATATTTTTTTTTTTTTTTAATATTTTCCTCCTATGGTAACCCCAAATAAAGAGAGTTTATTGATTTTTATATACATGTTCCGTGTCTGTTCTTAGGCACACTACACGTAATCTATGTTATATTTCACAAATTATTAAGTTAACATTATTTTGATCTTCATTTTAAACATTAAATATATCGAAAAATAACAAAAATAAAATTGTTTATACAATACAAAAATAAAATTAATTTAACATCAATCGAAAAATAACTAACAAAAGGAAATAGCTTAAAAATAATGTTAATTACACATTTCAATATTTTTCATAATTTAAATTTAAAGCAGCTAAATATATAAATACAACCAAAATGAATTTAGCACAACAAGAATTACAAAGACTGAACTGCCTTCCTACAATCAGTATTAAGTTGGTTGAAGTCTATTTTGTTAACGAAATATATAAAATACTTTTTATATTTTGTCATTAGTCTCTGTTCTGTTTCTGTCCAAGTCCCGTGCTTTAATATAACGTCTTGTATAAGTTTAGCTGGAATGTTGTCTAATTTTTTGCAGTCGAATAGTAGATGTTGAAAATTGTGTATGCTACCATCGTATGGACATTTGTCGTCTTTTAGTATGTTAAAGTGTTTTAAGTATATTTATATATATATATATATATTTTATTTTTATTTTTTTAATTAACATTGTAAAAATATATGGAGTAGGAACAGTACTCAATTGCAAAATGAGAGTTTTTCACATTTTGGCGTGTGTAGTACTAGATAATGTTGTTTACTCATTAACTGCGAGAGATATATTATATGTTATACGAGTATGACATCTTGCCACTTTCTAAACAAAACCGATTGACAATCCAGAATGTGAAAAACTCTGGTGAGATTTTAGGTATAATTAATACTTTGCCATCCGAGTACGGCATTAAAATGAGAATTTAATAGAGTTAAATATGCATTAAGTGAAATTTGCTGTTTAAAAAAAAACAAACAGCTAATAATCGTATATATTGTATTAAATGAATTTAATACTTTAAAACTTGTTCCCTATTAAATTTTTTACAGGACAAAAGGCTGTAAATATTTTTAAATTGACGAATTTCAACAGTAGATAACCTGCAAACTTTGGAAATAAATTACTTTTTTATAATTCTGTAAACTCACTGAACTGAAATAAACAGCGTGATTTTCTTTTAAACTTTTTTTTTTTTAACATGACTTTAACTTAAAAAAATAATTATCTGTTTCATATTTTTGAATGTAGAAAAATTAAAATTAAATTCTAAACTAAGGAATATCATTCGATAAATCTCTCTCTTGGTCTCAGGTCAAAATATCTTAAACAGTTTTAATTACAAGGGCTTACGAAATCACAGGTAGATGGAAAAAAATTCTTTCTGCAGAGAAATAACAGGTCCACTGAACAAAGGCTTGTTAAAAAAGTAATAAGTAACGGAATACAATTTTTCCTTTTTTCTTTATTCTAACGTCATTATTTATTCAAAGTTATGATAAGTTCAATTACTTCTAAAATTCTCTTTGACCAATTTTAAAAAGTTTGCGAAATTTCGGTCTCTTCTTAAATTTATTTTTTGGCTCAGTAAAACACATCCTCTAGGTAAACTTGTTTTTAATGGAAATGAAATGAAAAGTAATTTTATTCTGGGACAAGTAGTCCCCTAAGGATTTACAAGAAAAGTACACTATAAATAATAATTGTCTGGTCGTTTAAGACTTCAGTTTAACAATAAAAGACAGGTTCTGTGACAATGAATAGTTATCATCTATAGCTTTTAAATATTACATATGTTGGGAAGATTGATGCTTTAGGAGATGGAGAAATAGTTGGTGTTTAAAAATGGATAATGATAAGGATTTACGAATGGATACAGGCAAGGAATTCCAAAATAGCGTAGCACGAATAATAAAGTATTTTTTGAAGGAAGCAGATCTGTGAGAAGGTATACACAAGTTTATAGGTTGGGATCTAGTGTTTACTGAATGGACAGAGGAACAAGTGGTAAGCATATCAATAATATAAGGAGGTTTTTTTGTATGGAAAAATCGGAAAAGACAGACACCAAGGAGGTACTGCCGACGGAATGAGGGATAGATCCAATTCAACTCGGTATACCTTCTAGAAACATGGGAGCGCCTTTAATTTAATTATATGAATGTAAGTATTTCCCACGTTAGGTTTCAAAATAACGAGTTCATTAAAATGTTTCTCTTAATTTATAATAACTATATTATCAATTACTTTATTTTTCCCCTTACCTATAACGCCACAACACTAATCTATTTTTCCCTGTATTATATATATTATAACAGTTTTATATTAACAAAACATGCATATTTAATATTTAAGTTGGGAAATGCCTTTATGTTTTCATTCGACAAAAAAAAAAAAAGAGCTGAGGGCTTACGTTTCAAGATTCGTCGACTCCAAAAAACGAATAAAAACAAAATCCGTTGGTCAGCCGTCCGCGGCATTTCTCAGAAACTAATGGACTAACTAATTTTTTTTTTTAATTCGCCATAAAAATATTAGCGCATGCAACGATGATCCTAACACATAGACGTAGATATCAGTTGGTTATATTTAAAATGGCGGCCGATTAAAAGTGATTTAATTGAATAACTCAGTTATTTTTGAAGATATAGAAAAAATGTGTTTTTTACCAAAAAAAAACAACGAATAATTAATAAAAAAAATTAAAATTTTACACATCAATACGCTCATAACTCAGTTATATTTGAAGATAGATAAAATCATGTATAGTGTTTTAGAATCAGTTAAAACGGGAATAGTTAAAAAATGAGAAGAAAAACATTGAAATTCTACCCATAAATACGACTATAACTCAATTATTTTTGAAGTTATAGAAAAAATTGCTTATTTTTTTAACCAAAAAAACGCGAATAATTATAAAACAGAGAAAAAAGAATTTTTTTTTTTTTAATTTTACACATAAATACATACGCTTATATATCAGTTACAGTTCAAGATAGAGAAAAAAAATGTAGAGTGTTTTAGAATCAGTAAAACGAGAATAATTAAAAAATGAGAAGAAAAAACATTGCAATTCTACCCATAAATACGACTATAACTCAATTATTTTTGAAGATATAGAAGAAATTTATTATTGTTTTTCAACCAAAAAAAAACGCGAATAATTATAAAAAATAGATAAAAAAAAAAGAAAAAATTGAAATTTTACACATTAATACGCCTATAACTCAGTTATTTTTGAAAATAGAGAAAAAACATTTAAAGAGTTTTAGAATCAGCAATGCAGACGACACCGTCATCCTATCATCCAGTTCCAATCCTGAAACAGCATCCATAAACCTGCAAAGACACTTTTCTCTTATCGAAGACTGGTGTAATGCTTGGCGCATAAAGGTGAACGAAGCCAAATGCAAACACGTAACCTTCACTCTTCGACGAAACTCCTGTCCGCCAGTTTACTTCAATTCCATTCCAATTCCTCCTTCAGATACAGTCCGGTATCTTGGCTTACTGTTAGACAAAAGATTGACTTGGAACCCACATACAAGACTTAAAAGACAAGAACTCAACCGACGATTCGGACAGTTATACCGACTACTCAACAGAAAATCCGAACTTACAGTTGACAACAAATTATTAATCTACAGGACAATACTGAAGGACCTACGGACTTAAACTGTGGGGTACAGCTAAACGTACTAACATCAAACGCATTCAATCCTTTCAATCCAAAGTCCTCCGTACAATAGTAAAGCGTGAATCAGCAAAGCGCGATAAATAGGAAAAAAAATTATATTGAATCAAAACTAGTAGAGGTATAGCTTTTTAAAATTAGCAGCGATGATATTCCATTTTTATTTGAATTACTTATTGCTTTTCATTATATCAATATATTCTAAACAAGGAAGAGCTCATTTAATTATTAAGGTTTATTTTGGGCTGAATAATTCTTCCATTAATACTCATTCTTTTATTTCATGACGTTTCGGGATATTCTCCCATCTTCAGAAGTCTCGTTATATATTCTGTAATCCCAACATTTTCAATAATCACACATTGAGCCAGGTAAAAAAGTAAAAACGAAGTCAATATCTAAATACATCAGATCTGAGCAAGAGTGTTGCTCAGATCTTTGTCCTCAACTGCTTTTCATATTAGTTAATTGCCTATAAACAGATATGTAAACAGTTATAACCTAATATTGTTATTTAGAAATAATAAACCATTTTGTAATGATTTGCAGCGTTTTTTCTATTTCTAATAGATATATATTTATCCTATTATTAAATTAGTTCAATGATATAATTACCAGAGAGAAGTGTAAAGAGTGATCACTATTCCGACATTACAACTTGAAATAATGTGGTTAAAAACCAAAGCCCCCTAGGACTAATTGGGTTGCTGAAATTTATTTCTCACGACTCATCGGCCTTCAACCGGGCGGGCGTTCATTAACAATGAAAATGAATTGTCTTCTCTCCGGCCCCAACTGCAAAGCCTTTCATTAGAGATAAATTCAATTGTTGGATAATTAATGCTAAAAGATAAAAGTTATTTACCATTATTACCATCGGGCTGAAATGACTACGTTGAAATGGGATGGTGAGGGGTAGAAAAGTTAAATTTTGAACTGGTAATTATCAAGTTTTAACTCTGAATATTATAGGTCTTTGGAAGAACAGTGATTGTCTACTGTCAGTCACTTGTAAATAAAAAAGTCTGGGGCGCGCTAACTACTTTCACTTACCTTCGTTCTTAAAATCAATTTAAGAATTTTTAAATACATTTAGTGATAAAAATAAATTGTTTTGGAATTAATTGAATTGATTTTCAATAGAAACATGTGTTTTATTAAATAATCTATTTTATTTTTATCAAAAACAATCAGTTAGTTTCATCGGTTTTTCATCACTCTCCCTTAACTTTTACAATCCCGTGTATTAGATAATATTGTTTCTAAAATCTTTAGCTGTCCTACGGTTTATGATACATTTATACTTCCATTCTTGTGTTCAAAAACACAATATGTTCGCATTTTTCTCCTTTAGTTGTTTATCAAATTCGCTCAACTTGCATATTTAGCTGGTATTTGTCAATACTAACAAAATGATGTGCCTAATGTTTTTAAATCTGCAAAATTAAAGAGACTTTAGAGTAAGGGCATTTAAAATATCGGCATTGAAACCCTGTCAGACTATTTCAATCAGAATGAAACCTACACCATGTTAAAGCCAATTAAATTTCTCATAGATATAGTGAGTTTAATCAGAACTGTTTTTGAGAAAATCATAAAAAAGTGCATGTGATACAGTAGAACATCCGGTCAGTCGAATTTAGTGAAACAGTTGCTGTAACATCTCGGGTGTATAGCTGTCTTAAATATGAAATTTCAGTTTCATACGTTTTTTTTGTTTTTGCGCTAGACTTACCACATACAGACACACACTTTTTGCGAGACTTGTTCATTTGGAATGAGGAGACCCTAAAACGTGTATTTCCGTTCAAAACTGGAATTAGAAAATTTGCACGATCGCAATACTTCCCCTTACTATATATTTCATATATAAGTAAGTCAAAGTAAAAAATTAAAAATACTTCCATGGAAAAAAAAATAACATACTGAATTATTAGCCAATAAATTCTATCTTTTCTTTTAGTTTTTTTTAATCACAAATTTTTATATCCATCTATAAAACATCATACAAACAAAAAATATGTCATAAACATGGCATGGATAGGCATTAGGGAGAAATCCCCATTGGTGAATCCTACTGGCATTTAAATGAACTACTTTTTCAAGCTATTTAAATTACTCAGGTCCCTCATCAAACTCCTTTTCATCCTAAGACGATTTATGTATTATGATGATATTTCAGTTGTAAACATGTTTTTTACAAGTTTTTTGTATGTGTCCATTTATTTTGTCGTGAAATCGTTTGTTAGTCTAGCGAATGTGGTTTGTTGTAATTTCAACACGTAAGTCAGTATGAATGGTAAAATTATAAACATATGATGGTGAGTTATTTAATAGTCTAAAAAATTGAGATTGAAAAGTTTTAATTTATTAATGTGTGTCGTTTAGCGGGCCGTTTTAATAAATAAGTATATACGTCTTGTTTCTATCTGATTGGAATTTTAAAACGCCTATGTAATATCGATTGCGATAGTCTCAGGCAAAAGTTTAGCGTTTTACGTTTTGCCTTGACGTGTTAACCTTTTGTCAGAAGTCTAACTGCGTGTTTGATTGTGGTATCGGGTGAATGTTTATGTAAACATGAGGGCACGTTCCATGTCTAAGGGTAAATGTGATACGAGTATGTTGTGCTTGTCATGTTTAATTTGTTACACCTGTTTTTTACGTTGTCCAAATGGTAATGTAACGCCATACTGTTCTGCATGGGGTCTGTGGGGGTTTCTCATAATAACAGCGGTGTCATCGGCAAATGTCGCAGTTAGGATGTTTTTGTATATAGGTATGTCATAGGTGTATATTAAGTACAAGTGTGGGGCAAGGATAAAATCTTGGGGAACACCTACAGGGATTGGTTTTATTGATGAAGTCTCTGAGAATGGTCAGCCAGAGAAAAACCTATCATATAGAAGAAATTGTAAAACTAAACAATAAAAAGATATAATAATAATATTTTTTTAAAAAAGAAAATATTGTTTCTGGCTCACGGAGTATCAGTACATATTCAGGATTGTGATGAAAACGAATATAGGATAATAAAAACATTAGGTACATCGATGAAGACAAGAAATAAAAATGATACGAAAGAAATAAAGGAAAAGAGTTAACAAGCGATTATTAAATTAATAATTAAAAATGCCATCTAAAAATTACTCAAAACTTTGTTTTCATCTCGTCCAGCTACTAATTAGTTTAATTTAATTAGTTTACTTTGATCGTATGTTGTAATTTATAGCCTTGGAGAAAGCCTTATGAATAACTTTGGCTTCTGATAAATATTTTTCCTTTTTTTATTTTTTCTGATTAAATTTTTGTATCAAAATATATATATAAATTTTAAAGAAACTCTAGGAAAAAATATATGTGAGATAAACTTAGATTAACAGTTTTCAATTCAAAAAACAAAACTAAAAAGTATCATCATGGAATCAATACGATGAAAATTTTTCAGAAATATTATTTATTTATTTTATTCAATATAATGTATAATAGTGCATAAGGAATAAGAATATTGACTTGAGTTATGTTTTTTTATTCCGTCATTTTTGTTGATAACAAAGATTAAATCTAATCCATATCATTATTCGAAAATTTTAATCATTTGCAGCAAATTATAATATCTTTTTAAATAAAGGTTAAAAAAAATGATATCACTATCCTTTGGAAACGTTACATATATGATTAAACTAGTAACATGTTAGTTCGTTAAAGGAAAGTTTGTTGTCGACTTGTGTCGACAATCTGTCAATCAATTCAGTAACATTATTTTGAACATGCACAGCAATGTTTGGTCTACAATCTACTGATGTCTGAAATTAAAGAACAATAGAAAATTAAAACAATAAAAAGTATATTATTTATTCTAGTTACAGAATCAATAATTATTTTCAATATCCTTAGGCTTTATTTCATTCAACATATTCCATTGGTAAGGGAAATAATGTTTTAATACATATGGTGTGTATTATTTTAATCTTTAAACGATTACTGATATAACCTCTTAGTGATTAATAATAAAATATAAAATTGAAATCGAGATATCATTTTTTTTTTAATTTATTGTCTAAAAAAAGTTAAATACCATATCACTTTTTTTTTTTACTTTCACTAATCGGCTAACTAGAAGAGCCACATTATACAATGCATATTGCACCTTTTTATAATTTCCTCAAAAACGGTTCCGACGATTTTGATTAAACTCGCTATATCAATGTAAAATTTAATAGGCTTTGATATCATGTAGGTTTCATTCTGCTTAACAAATAGTCTTTAGGGCTTAAATGCCGATATTTTAAATTTCCTTACTCTAAAGTCTCTTTAATTTTGTAGATTTAAAAACATTTGGCACATCATTATGTTAGCATTGATAAATAACAGCTAAATATGCAAGTTGAGCGAATTTGATAAGCAACTAAAGGAGAAAAATGCAAACATATTTTTTTATGAAATTTTTGTGTTTTTGAACACAAGAATGGAAGTATAGATGTATCATAAACCGATGGACAGCTAAAGATTTTGGAAAAAAATATTATCTAATACATGGAATTGTATAAGTTAAGGGAGAGTGATGAAAAACCGATGAAACTAACTGATTGTTGTTGATAAAAATAAAATAGATTTTTTAATAAAACACATGTTTCTATTGAAAATCAATTTATTTAATTCTAAAACAATTTATTTTTATCACTAAATGTATTTAAAAATTCTTAAAATGATATGTATAACGGAGGTAAGTGAAAGTCGTGAGTTGCAAGCACCAGATTTTTTTTTTGTTTCTCCTTAGTTATAAGATATTTTTTTATGATTCAAAGGAACCGTTAAAGAAAATGTTTTCACTTAACTGGATAATATTCGATCAAGGAAAACGCTATTATTTTTCTGGAGACACATTAGGGAAAAGCTTTTAGGTTTATTGCATCTTTTACTGTCTTTTTTACTATCCCACAATTTCCGGAATTTTCCAGGTCTGAGGTAAGTCTAGACTAACGCGAGATGAATAACGACTTTAGTTTTACTTTTATACTTTCTAAAATTATTAGTTGTAATATAAATGGTAAATCAAAAGTCTCATCAACAGGTAATGGTAACGTAATAAACGATCATTCTTCTCCGTAGCTGGAGAAAAATTAATTCCTGAAAATTATCAATATACGTTTTCTATAAATTAAAAACTTTGACACTTTTGGTAAATAATCGCAGGATGATTTTCTTTTAATATATATCTTGATGGCAATATAAATTACTATTACTAAGTTTTTTTTTTGTTTCGTTTGAAAATTGGTGGAAATTGATTAAAATGCTTTTAAGATGATCTAAGAGATGCAAGGGATAGGTTTTACATTACTGACCAATCGTCTATCATTAAAACTTTTCATCATAGATATATAGGCTTATTGTTTTTCAACATTTAACCCTTGTGATCGACCAGGAAAAAAGAGTTTTATCTCTCATTCCCCATAGCTTTATCGCATTTTCTTTTTTGTTTTTTCCAATAATGAAGAGTATAATTATGCTAAATAATTTATTTGGAACCTTCTCTTCTTTATATATTTATTTATAAATATATTAATAAATCATTTATTATTCCTTATCGTTTCGGATTTTTAGTTCATCGTGACGGAAAGTGCAATTCATTATTATGTTTAATCATTGGCAGAAATGAGAAACATAATCATTGGTAAATAAATCGAAATTGGTTTCTTATTTTAATGTAAAGCATAGATTACAGAAAATTTAATTTTCACGTCTAAATAAAACTTTTGGCTATTCCGCCCTAGCTCGGTCTCCACTGGCTTACACCAGTGAAGCACTGGGTGAGAGGCGCTGGGATCTCTTGGATTCGGCTTCTCCCCCCACTTGTGGAGGGAGCAGCCGAGTATAGGGTCCCTTTAGCAGATTGTATATAGTTTAGTTTGCTTGTATGATTTTGTTTATTTGCCAACTTTGTATTGTCTCAATTATAGGTTGTTGTTTGTTTTGTTTTTTTTATTTTATTGTACATATAAATGATTTTTTTTCTATTTTATGTAATTTGACTTTATCCTTATTTTCTGTATATATTGTATGAATGTGGTCCTGTATATCTGTTACTATTGTTCATTCTGAAACAGATTGTAATATTTCTCAATAAATAAATATTTATTTAAATTAAAAGAAAACTTGATTGCAATATATGTTTCAAAAGAATACAGAAATAACAAAGGTTCATATTCTATCCTATTTATTACAATTTTATTTGTCAAATGAACTTTTTCAAATACATTTTAAGGGTTTAATTTAGATTCCAATGGATTCCCATTTATTTTATAGTGAAAAAAATGTTATAATGAAATATTTTTTAGTGAAAAAATTAATAACAATGTTAGTTTATGGATTTATAACGACTTTACATTAAATTTAGCAACTTACGTACGATTTAGTTTGTCATATATTTTCTAAAATATTGCGCAATATATTTAAGAATATAACTAGTACGGAACTGTACGGTAGCAACACTAAATCTACCATAACCTCCCTGATTACAATATTATAAATAACATATGTTCATAAGGTTATGGGTTTATAACATTAGCCTGTACGACTTATTTTATTGTATATTAACTTTTCTAAAATCTTTCCCTATCTGACGGTACATTATGCGTCAATATTATTCGAAGTCAAATTCTAAGTCCTTATGGCCTTTAAAAATTCATGTATTGATGAATATTCATAAACAAAAAGAATTTATATTGAAAATTAACAATCGTATGGAAACATCCATTTCGAAAATATAATTATGCAATGAAAATCTCACATTTTACTTTCAATTACCTATATATGAAATATATAGTAAGGGAAAGTATTGCGATCGTGAAAATTTTCGAATTCCAGTTTTCAAAGGAAATGCACGTTTTAGGGTCCCCTGAGTCCAAAAAAACAAATCCCGCAATAAGGTCTGTGTGTGTGTGGTAACTCCTGGGCGAAAACGAAAATTCCTATGAAATTGAAACTTCATATTTAAGACAACTATACGCCCGAGATGTTACAGAAACGTTTTCATCAAAATCAGCAGACCAGAAGATCTACTTTATACCATGCATATTGCACCTTTTTATGATTTCCTCAAAAACGGTTAGAGATTTTGATTAAATTCTGTATATTGATGTAAAATTTGATGGGCTTTATCTGATGTAGTTTTCATTCTGATTGAAATAGGCAGACAGGGCTTAAATGCCTACATTTTAAATTTTCTTACCCTAAAGTACATTTAAATTTGTAGATTACAAAAAATTCGGTACATTATCTTATTAGCATTGATAAATAACGGGTAAATATGCAAGTTGAATGAATTTGATAAACAACTAAAGAAGAAAAGTGCATACATATTTTTTATGCGATTTTTGTGTTTTTGAACACAAGAATAATAATATACGTATAGTAGTATACCGTTGGATAGCTAAAGATTTTGGAAAAAAAATATCATCTAATTCACGGAAGGTCATTAGAGAGTGGTGAAAAGCCGAAAAAACTAACAAATTGTTGTCGATAAAAATATAATAGCTTCTTTAATAAAACACATGTTTCTATTATTCAGAAATTCAAAATAATTAATTCTTTAACAATTTATTTTTATCTTAAAATATATTTAGAATTCTTAAATTGATTTTAACAACGGGGGTAAGTGAAAGTCGTGTGTTGCGCTCAACAGATTTTTTTTATTCAAACCATATGAGATTTAAACAATAATGTAAATCGTAAAATTTATCTTTGTATCTTTTCTTAATTTATTATTATATGTTATATTCGTATTGTATCCTGATGAATGAGATAAAACCGAACTTAAGTCGAATTTAAAATTAAATATACTAACAAGAAACAAATATTATTTACTTCAGAGAGAGAAAATATTCAATGAATGACAAGATATGTGGGACGTAGAAACCTAACTAAGCATGAGGTCATAAAGTCTGCGGTAAAACCAGACCAGACCCGGAGCCCTAACTACCGCAGGCAAGTGGTTTAATCCTGTTGGGGACGCTCAAGACTTACACGTGTATACCTTATGTCGAAAGAATTGCCTCCATGTGCCACCCTTGTATAATAGTCTAAAGATAGTCCTCATGTTTGGGAAATTCCGTTTTATTACCAACAATTAAACCGAATAAGAATTCCAAATAGCATTCCTGTTATATTAAAAAATGTCAGTAAAATAAACGTAATCATGTTCTTTATAGCAAATTACTTTTTAAAAATAAGCAACTGACCTATTTTTATTTAGTTTCATTTATTGAACGTATATATTTCTTGAAAACTGAACCGGTTATTTGAACAACGACACATCAAATTATCGATGGACAACAAAAATAATAGGCAAGATATAAGTTTATTGGTTCAATGTAATCCAAAACGACCGATAATTAATATGTGACTGACTCTATATCTATTAAGTTACCAATTAAGAGAATAAGAATCATTGTGTATAAATTTAAATTGGCTTGACCTGTCGTTTTCCAAAAAAAAAAAAAGAAAAGTAACGCCAATAACAAACATATTAATTACCAAAATATATATGTCAAGTGAGTTTTTTTTTATTTATCGGATGAGTCCATCAATGTATTTGTAGTGCTATGTATTGAGAACACTGGGAATAGTTAAAGTACATTATTTAAGAATTTATTTACAGATAAATAAGTCTTTGTTGGCAAATAAGGGTAGAAGATATACCTGGCTTATTTTACCCAGCCCCTAGAAAACCGCAGGTTGAGGTGTATGTCCAACCTTCGGGCCTTGGGAACCTCTTAACTTTATGACGACACATTAAGGGTATTAGAAATACCCTTAAAAGTCAATTATTACTTCTATCAACATTTAATGGAACCACTACCGCTTTAGGGAAGCAATCGTTCAAAAACCCTAGTCATCACTGGCTCCTTATTTGAGTATGCTATAAGTATTATCAAGCAATTATCATTGTTATCAAGCAAACAATGAAATCAATAGAATATTGTCTCATAATGAATGAGGAGAAAAACTCTTAACGCCTTGCGCTTGTAGAATTATGCTTCCAAATCATGTTTTCATATCAAAAATTGTTAATTCGTTGTTTTAAGTATTCCAAAAAAGTTATTCGATTTTCCAATGGAACAGTTCTGTATTAATAAGAATGACATTTTTTTCACATTTAAGATTAAGGAGAGATTGGTTTAAACATTTCCTGTTAGCGTATAAAAAATAATATATTTATATAATAAGTATATTAAATATAATTATAATTAAATATTCTATCTCTATTGTGACCAATATTCATTCACTGTAAACTGACGATATTCATTGAGCACACTCCGTACAAGCAAGCCCGTACCTCAGAAGCAGATATAACATTAAAAATAAATAAATCATAAAGCTTTATAATAAAAAAAAAGGGTAATGTATATTTATTATATGCTGAAAGTGTGTGAGAGTGAATGATAATTCTCTATCGCCAAAATTACATCAAAGCTACACACATTTTCATATTTTACTTTCTCCTACTCTTTTACTCCTACCCTTTCTCTAAGCAAACTTGTTTTGGCAATAAAGGTGAAGAATATAATTCTTTTGGATTAATTTAACAAAATCCACTTCATCACTCTTTATATTATTTTACATTAAGATTGTTAATGTGATCTTCAGATAAAAATGTCTAAAACTGCTGTATGGTGTGTCACGCTAATTAAATGAAAATACTTTTCAATACATCTCATACTATAGTAGCTGAAATATATGTTTTATTGTAAAAATTTTGATTGTTAAAAGATTTTGAAAATTGATTTACCTTCTAAAATAGCCCGCGAATATTTCTCTAACCATGTTATTTTCTGGCATGCGCAACTTTTCATGAATACATTACTACGTAATTTGAAACAAATGAGTCAGCCTTGAATCAACAGTGTGCAAATACTTCATATAAATCCATATTCAGGGATAAAACCACCTAATTGATTCCTGATTTGTCTGTTTTAGCGGAACTTCCCCCTGATTGCAGCTACTCGCCGTGGTCTGGATGCAGCAGCGAGTGCGGTACAGGGTTGTCCAAGCGGAGCGGAGGCTGCGGGGGCGAGACTCGACTCTGCCAGCACAGACCCTGTCCAGGTCCCCTCCCTTCTGCTACTCCCTCCCACCATAGGCTAAGGGTACGTACGTCAAGACACCTGCCTCAAAATGCTATGTATAATAGCGTCATTCCTTTTTTATTTCATTTTACTCACATTACCGTAAGATACTACGAAATTAATCAATCACTTCTCAACTTCTATGCTAAAATCAGGTAAGATGAAATATGGATGGCTTAATATTCTTTCCAGTGTAGTTTTATAGGATTCCACGTCGAGAATGTCAATGATAAGTTATGGCAGTTTCTGCGTTCTGAGAATACTTAGATGTCCGCATGCGATTCCCAAAGGGTCTGCGAGATGTCAATTGAAAATTATTTTAAATTAGCTTAATAAAAAAACGCTGCAAATTATTACACAATGGTTTATTATTTCCAAATAACAATATTATTAGGGTAAAACTGTTTACATAGCTGTTGATAGGCAATTAAGTAAAATGAAAAGCAATAATTCAAAGGATAATGGCATATCACTACTGCTAATTTCAAAACGCCATAGCTATGCTAGTTCTAAATCAATTTCAATGATTTTTTTTTTTTTTTTCATTTGGTAGAAACTTTAATTCTCTATGCAATAGCACGAATAACATAAAAACATTTATACTAGACTGCGTTACTGTATCCTTTTCTTTTCTTTCGATTTTCATTCAACTAATTCAAATAAAATTTTCTGATTCCAGAACACCTACCTTACTTGGAATTACACCTATTATAATTTTTACTTGAATATAAAGATGAACATCCTTTTTTTTTTTTTTACTGATTATAAAACTTTATACATATTTTTCTCCGTCTTCAAAAATTACTATTATGTTATGTTAGAGTTTTGGGCGTATTTATGGGTAAAATTCCAATTTTTTTCTTTTTTATAGTTATTCGCGGTATTTTGGTTAAAAAACACTAATAAATGTTTTATCTATCTTCGAAAATAACGTAGTTATAATCGTATACGTAGGCCAGATTTAAATTTTTTTTCAATTTTTCCTTATTTTATTTTATTTATTTTTTTGTTTAGCGCGCTTTACTGATTCTAAAACTCTATACATACTTTTATCTATCTTCAAAAATTTCATATTTTTTTTCTCTGTTCTTATTTCCCTTTTATATAATTATTCAGCTTTTAGTTACTCTTTATTAGCTTTTACAGGCTTATGTATAAGATAATATTTTTTCTATAATCTTTAGTTTTCCAAAGGTATATTATACGTCTGTATTGGCTCTTTAGGTTGATTTATTTTGAAGAAAAAGAAAATGTAACATCTCAGGCATATACGCTTCTAAAATATAAAATTTAAGTTTATGCAACTTATTATAGACTTACACACACACTCACGCACACGGACAAACAGGACCTTTTTCGAGACTTGGTTATTTGGTCTCAGGGGACCCTAAAACATGTATTTCCGTTGAAAACTAAAATTCGAAACTTTTACCGATCGCAATACTTTTCCTTACTATATATTTCATGTATAGGTGAGTGAAAATAAAAAATTAAACATTATTTATATTAAAAATAATTGTTTATAGAAAATGTGGTTCCTTCATATTTATTTGAAATCGCGTGAGAGTGTATGAAACTCACAACCGCTGACATCATATCAAACCTTCACACATTTTCATATTTTACTTTCCTTTACTCTCGCCGTGCAGCGCGGCCTAAATCCAATAATTAGATTCACTTTAACTTATTTTATTTTTATTACCCAGTTTTAAATACCATTAAAATATATAAAATTGGAGAAAAACCTGGCGCTGGGCGTGATCAAGGCCTAACACCTCATTGTAATTATACAGGTACTATAAGCCTGTTTCGTAAGTATGGCATACCTTTTTAGCCCCTTCTCTTTATGCATTATATAAACCAAAAGCTCCCCTCTCAAAACTGTTGCAAGAATAGTCCCACCCTATTCCCAACGTGCTATTAAAGACTTAGGCCTAATGCCAAAAGCGCATATAGTGCATTTTTTAATATTGTAAAATATTAAATACCTTGTAATGCCTTCGGGCAAACAAACGATTTATAGCTTCAAAATATTGTATATATCAAGTATTGATATATATTTGATATATTGGAGGGAAAAAACTCAAAACTGCCATCGATATTATACCCCATCTATTTTATTCTGTAATAAACAATATTAACCATAGTTTCTCATCAACAATTTAGATAATTTATTATTGGAAGAATTAAAACAAAACAATTCAAATACTCTGAATAGAATGAAAAAAAAAGAAAATTTTCCATTTGATTAAAAAAAAAAAAAACCAACCATGATATTAAAAAAAACAAAAGTAAAAAAAAAAAAACCTTCAATCTACATACTTTTTCCCGAACTGTAATTAAGCCAATTAAGTCTCACGGCCTTTAATTTAGGAACATCATCAAGCATCGTCAAATATAGGTAATTAATCAATTACTCTTCCATGTGTAGCCGACCATTGGGGAGAACAGCTTATGACATACATTCCCCATATGTACACATTTCTGCCCCAAAGAGAAACACTGAGCTGGCCATTTCAAAACTACGGGCGTCATAACAATTAGTAGACACGAAATATTACGTTTTGAGGTTCTGACTCTGTGGCGTTTACGGATTAACTCAACGGGAAAAAAACATTTTCAATGGTTCGTCCATGATAAATGGTCATTCACGAAACCTGCAAGGTTTTGATATTATATCTAGCAATCATGAATCAGGTTTAATATGCACCACCAAATCATCCGAAAATACGATATCAAAAGTATATTATTTTCGGCAAAAATACAATTAAAACATATAAATAATGGTTGGGAATAAAACCAAAAGAGTGTATGTAAAACAGACCGAAGTATTTACAGCACCAATACAAAATACTCAATATCTGAAAGCCTTACAAACTGATTATTTATGTAACCTGAATTTCCGTATTAAATATTGTAACAGAATAAAAAAATATCTTGACCCCCTCAATAATCCATGAAGGGTCTTGGGTTCAGCCCATGTTTTAGATGTATTGAGATTCTTACTAATTTTAAGCCAACGGTCTTGCAATGATATGATCAGTAGTAGCATAAAAAAAAAAAAAAAAAAAAAAAAAAACCTGTACTACTACAACTCATGAAGGGTCTTGGGCTCAGTCAAATAGAGATTCGTACTGTTTCAAGGCCAACGGCAGTGCAATGAGGTGATTAGGCCTTAATCGCGCTCAGTCGCCAGGTTTTTCTCCAATTAATTTGGGTACCCACTTTATAGAGGCTGGGTCTGCCCCAGGAGGGTCTCCTCCATACCCTAGGGTCGTCCCCCGACTGAATCGACAGAATAAATAATATTCCGCCACAGCCGCGATTCGAACCCAGGACCCGGAGCACAGTAGACTACGCTCTATCCACTAGACCACGCCGCTCCCTCAGTAGTAGCATAAAGTGACGTTAAATCAATAAACGATATGATCAGACCGAGATAACACTCAGCCGTCAAGTTTTTCCGCAATATTTGGGTACCCACTCTATAGAGGCTGAGTTAGCCGAAGGAGGGTCCCTATG
Organism: Piezodorus guildinii; assembly: GCA_023052935.1. Lineage (NCBI taxonomy): Eukaryota > Metazoa > Arthropoda > Insecta > Hemiptera > Pentatomidae > Piezodorus > Piezodorus guildinii. Next base: position 65,104,956 of record CM041292.1, read on the forward strand.
CCCAAGGGTCGCCTTACGGCTTAAAAAACTGAATAAATAATTTTTCTGCACTTATGGGATTCGAACACAGGGCCCGTAGATCAGTAGATGCCGCTCCCTTGAATTATATTAAACCTTGGTTAAAATCCAAAAGCATTCTGCGTCTGTAGTTTAGAGCAGAAGGGAATACCAGTACCATGGAATCCATAAAACCATCTGGAAGAGGATATAACTTATTCGGCAGCATGCATAAATCCTCTTAGAGCCATTTGATACTGGGAATCTGAAGCCATAAAACAGCAGGTCGATATCATTATCTCTGATTTCTTCCGTTTCTTGATCTCTTTTGCGATATTTTCTCATGAAGAGCTCATCAAAACACTATCTGGTTCTTAACACGCAGATAAACTCCATATCAGCTACTTAAGGGTCCTACTTTATCATTATGAAGAGCATTTCTGGAGTAATCTTCATTCCAGCATAAATGGAAAAAGACGGAAGAAAAATGTGATATTTTGTCTAATGTTTTTATTTAATAACATTAAATAAATTTTAATTTTAGTTTAACGTTGAATAAGTAAACACGAAATATAAATCGCTTAAAAACTCTTCCTTTTAAAGCAATACTCTTCGCATGATGTGATATTGTAGTGACTACTCTCTGTCCTCCTTCAACGATTGGAGGATTCGTGGGAGACAAGATGTCACGTAATTGGATAAATTAATTACCTAAATGGTAGAAGACAAGTATTTCGTGAGCTCTAACGTTGATAAGAGTAATTGCATTAAGTTTCAATGAAAGAATGTTTCCAGAACAGGAAGTGAAAACAGTAAAATAATCTAGCAAATGGAAGTTGTAACAGTGGAAGCTTAATGGTAGGCTTATGTTCTCAGCCTCTCCTTGATCAATAGATTTATCCTACTTGCCAATCGACTTGACGTCAAAACGTAGTACTATTGCTTTCTTATTACTTTCTAATTCTTTATTTTGTTTTTGATTTTTATTAATTTAATTTTATTAAATGAAGGTATCTTCTTTTTTTACAAATACCATAAAGTTTTAATGATTCATTTCAGTTCTAGAAAGACGATAAGCTATATGATAAGTCAATGGAAGAAAGAGGATAAATCTCCCGCAATTGAAATGTTGAGAACATGATACTTTTTTCTAGTATACTTTATTTTAACATAACCTGCATCCACATACCCAGCTTTTTTATTTAACTATCTTATTCTAAAATAATAAATTATAAGTTTTCGAACGAAACCCGCAATAGTAAATTACATAAAAAGTGAGTTAAAAGACGCGTGTAGTATTCAGCAATATACACGTGATTTCACAAACAATTATGTATTTCAAGAACAACGCTTACCATACACCGATTTTGCGGAAAAAACTTAAAAATCGTGAATGATTCCAACAAGAAAATTATTGTACTTATGTAGACAACGTCGGCAAAATTAAAATATTTAAAAAAATACTGACTCCTGATTATTCCACCTACAATAGTTTCTACAGTCGACTATACATCCCCAATATATTTATGTAGACATTGCACAGTGGGAAAAATCACGATTTAGTGACCACAATTTTATAACTCATGATCTAATTCAGATAAATTAAAAAGTTATTTCTTCATTTACAAGATTGCTATGTCCTTTATTAGTAGAAGTGAAAAATTACTCCCGTTACCTTTTCAGATATTTCAAATTATTTTTTTAATTTACATTCTTCTTTATTTTATCAATTAATTCTGTACAGGAGCATTCAAATCGAAAGAAATGATATATCATACACTTCTAAAGAAGTTTCTACGTTTACAATTATAAATTATAAAAATAAAATATTGGGTTGATGCAAAATTAATGCAGGTTTTTAGTAGGTATTGTAAATACGCCATATCTTTACTTTGACCATATATATTTAATCAAAATAATTTCCATCTGAATCAATGCACTTTTGCCAACGTTCAACAAGCTTTCTTATTCCACCAGAAAAAAAATCCGAATCCCTGGACTCAATGAAATCACGAAAAGAATTTTCAATGTCGTCCTGGTTTTGAAAATTTTTCTCCCTCAAAAAGTTGTCCAGATGCCTGAAAAAGTGGATGTCTGTAGGAGAGAGGTCAGGTGAATAAGGCGGATGTTGGAGAACTTCGTAGCCCAACTCGTGCAGTCGTCGAAGCGTTGGTTGTACAACGTGTGGTCTGGCGTTATCGTGGAGCAGGATCGGCCCCTTCCGATTCATCAATGCTGGGCAAAGACGTTGCAATTTTTGATTCATGCTGTCAATTTCTTGACAGTACTTGTCAGCAGTTATAGTCTCACCTCGATTGAGAAAGCTGTAGTGAATAACACCAGCATTATACCACCAAACTGTGACCATAACCTTTTTTGGGTGCAGGTTGGGCTTCGGGAAAGGTTTTGGTTGTTCATCTTTGCCCAGCCATTGGCTAGAACGCCTTCTGTTGTCGTATAAGATCCATTTTTCATCGCACGTCACAATTCGATCGAGAAATGGATCGTTTTTATTGCGTGTCACAAGCATGGAGCAGATTTCAAAGCGGCGATTTTTTTGGTGGTCGTTTAGTTGGTGTGGCACCCACTTGGCCAACTTTTTTACCTTAACAATTGCTTCCAAGTGGCGTACAACTGTGGATTGGTTCACACCGAGTTCCGCCGCCATTTCTCGTGTGGTTTTGGTTGGGTCTTCTTCCACTTTTGACCTCAGCTGGTCGTTGTCCAGAGCAAGATGACGGCCCCGACCTTCCTTGTCTTCGAGGTCGAAATCTCCTCTGCGAAACTTCTGGAACCAACGCTGCACCGTGCACTCATTAATAGCCCCCTGACCCCACACTTCATTAATATTACGAGCCGTTTGCGCAGCGCTGCGCCCTAATTTAAATTCGTAAAAATAAATTTGACGAAAATCGCACTTTGACATTTTCGATTCAAGACCTTTGAACACACTGAACAAAACGATTTTACTAAACAAATTCATGGTCAAAGAGAGGGTATTAGATAAGGTTTGTTTTGGTATAATAATGATCAATGTTAGGATTAGCTTTGTTTACACAATTGGAATTAAGATATTGCAATAGAGGAAACCTGCATTAATTTCGCATCAGCCCGATAATTGCCTTATTCAGTAATTCACTACATACATAAGATATACGATGTAATTTTTTTTTTTTTTAAGACTAAACATTGAAAAAATTAATTTAACAAAATAATATATTTTCGATACTCATACAGTGAATAACTTTTTTTTCATTTTTTTATTGCAATGAAATAAATGACAAATTATAAAATATGAGGCATATTTTAGAATTTTGCCCAAATTAATGTTAAAACATATGGCTTCAGATTACATCAATCAGATCAGATCACTGATAGATCGTAATACCTCAACGGCTTCCGTCTTCGTGACCCAATCGTCGACTCACAAATTCAAGCTTCACAAACTATGCAATATCTACACAGCTGAACTCCATTCAATAGCCTTCGCTCAACGCTACTCTATGACAGTGACTAACGACCAAATCATCTTACTAACAGACTCATTAAGTGCACTTAAAGGTTTACAACAAATGTACCCCATAAACCCAATAATGTCTCGCACTCACTCTTATATCGCTGTGTTGGAAGATCTGGGCAAGTCAGTAAGCTTCATATGGGTCCCAAGCCACGTTGGGATTGCTGGTAATGAACTTGCGGACAAAGCAGCAAAACAAGCACTCACTCTCCCAGGATGAGGAACAGCCATCTTAACCCCGTCTGAGCTTAGTCGACCACTCAAGGTACAAGTAGCGGACAACTGGCAGGCAATGTGGGAAGAGAGTCCGGCGAGTAAGTTAAAGCTTATAAAAAAAAAACAACTGTAAAGCCCTGGTCCACATCAAGCAGGGGCAACTGCAGGGAGGAAGTTGCATTGAGCCGACTGCGCATAGGACACACCCGAATGATACATTCTTACCTTTTCACTCGCGAGCCTGTACCCCTGTGCCAACATTGCAATGGAACCCTCTCGATTAATCATATCATAACCGGATCATATAAAGGATACGTCGCAGCTTTACAGAATGGGGCTCATTCCAGATACATCGAAAGTTCTGGGAGATAATGAGGATTTAATATAAATTAATCTTTAAATTTCTTCGTAAAAACTCCCTACTACCTAAATTATAAACTTTACTATCTTCATCATTAAAACTTTATTCCAAAAACAATTTTTTTTTTTTTTTACAAATTAATTTTTTTATTCTTAATTAGCTTTTCGCAACTTTACACTTTTTTTTTTTTTTAAACTTCTTTATTCGAATCAAAACACAGACATATTACAGTGCAAGTAGAAGTCACTATCCCACTAAAGCGAGCCTGTGTGTGGGAAAGGAGTTCACCTGTAGCAATTCAATAAAAGTACAATAACAAACAGTAACAGTACACAGTGTGATACAGTACAATACAACTTATCTTTATAAATTAATTTTGTCATTCATACTTAATTGATTTCCCTATTTATACAGTTTATTTATAATTACTATTATTTATTTATTTCCTCCTTCTTCAAAAATCTAACAATTATGTGTGCGTTCGTATAGGTGTTGATGACCTTTAATGTTTTACTCCTTAAAGCCCTAATTAACATAACTTAACAACTGATATATCCCGTTTGAACTGATCAATATATATATATATATATATATATATATATATATATATATATATAAAAAAATTAGTGTGTGTGTTTATATATATATATATATATATATATAAACACACACACTAATTTTTTTGTTGTGCTCGGATTGTTTCTCTTTGTGTATTCTGTGGATTACACTACCCAATTCAATGGAAAGTTCATTTTTTTTTAACCATTCTTTAGTGAAAAAAAAACAAAAATTACCTATGCAGTGAACGTCTTACAAATTCAAATCAATAAATCAAACTAAGAATAAAATTTATCTTCTCAATTTCTCTAATGAGATTACTACTCTGTAAATAAATCTCCAGACACAAAATCACATTGTTTATTCTTATTTATTTTATAACGGTAAAAGTCTCAGAAATAATTTGATTTAATCAAATTATTTCTTATTTACGATAATCATAAACCTTTCTTACACCTAATTAGCAAATTTTGTTTATAAATACAAATAGTAATGAGGTATTTATATTTTATAGGTTATTCATGATTTATTGATGTAAACCGTAGGTGGTCTCAAAGTTTTTACCGACAGTGTATATCCAATATATTAACAACAAATAAGTCAGATAATTAAATTCATAATCATTTAGTATGAGCTGATTATAATACTCAAGTCTACAACTATGTAATATGAATAAAATGATTTTAAGTAGTACTTATCAGAGGAAGATGAACAATTTTTTTTTTTTTTTTCTTCAACACTGAGTTTTTGTATCTTTATTGGTAATCCTAAACTTTTCTGGTACAAGTTTCTCAAGAATAACATTACCTGAAATGAAAAGTGGTCTTTAGTTGTCTTTAATTACTAAAATCAACTAATGAAAATAAGAAATTGTAAGATAACCTCTAATATTAATAATTTTGAAAAAAAAAAAAATGAATTCTTATAATTTCTCATACTTTTATAATTACATATCCTTAGCAGACCATTTACATATTTACCAGAGTGAAAGTTTTATTGTTATATTCCTAACATCTAGAAGTTATTGAGTAATTTTTTAGGTAGAAAAATTAGTGCTGATTTTTTATTTCATCCAAATGATCTTTTTATTTACATTACCATCACAAATCAACGTTTCTTAATCATTTTAATTTTTGTTTTAAAATTACCAAGTTATGTTTTCAATAATTTATATCACAATAATTGTTTTTAATAGATTTTAGAGATGTTGTTTTTTTAACTTCCTTGTAGGATCCTGATGATGGGTGAGACACCTCGAAACGTCACTTTGTGATGGTATTGTAAATAAAAAGGTCCTTTGGAAGAGATAAAAAACCAGCTCTAATTTTTCTACCTCACAAATATGAAAGAATTTTATAACCAACTGAAGTAAAAAGCAGCAAAAATATTTTTGCACGTTAAAGTTACTTTTTTACAAACCAGAATATTTATACTGTTGGAAACCTAAAGGTCATAGGAGGACAAACATTGCATAACCTTTTAGTGAACTTTATTTATAAGTTCAAATGTGATTTTAACAAAGTACGTTAGTGAAAGTTGTGTGCTGCACACACCAGATTTTTTTTTTCATCAATGTGTATGTTTTTATTCAAACATCAAATGAATTGTAAATGCAAATATGTGATTTATATATAATTTTTCGTTTTAGAAGGGTCATGAGTGTAAGGCTACACAGAGGGAACCCCGTGGGCTGAGACTACTATTCGCAAGCTGCTTAAGTCGAAGGCGTTACAGACCCAAGCACTGTGGAAGTTGTCCAGGACACATCTGTCGCCCGGAGCTGAGTACCAGCCTGAGAGTACCAGTTCTATGCCGTCAACCGGGAGACAGCCTTGAAGACTCCACCCTTGGTGCAGACCTCTGGGCCGATAGAGCCCTCACTGCAGCCTACAGTCATCCAATGGTCGTTAGCCTCGAGTGGGTCAGCAAATGTGAGTGCACCTCGATAGGACCAACAACACACAGTCCAGAGCTTCTTCTACATCGTGTACACAGGACTGCAGCACCATAATAAAGATAGGAAAATCATCAACTGATTCTAACTTGTTATGTTGATTAAAAAAAGATAAAACTGAATCCAAGCAAAACTTTAATAAGATAATATATCTTATACATTAGGGCTTTGCTCAGAAACTCTCTTCTGAATTAATAAATTCAGAAGATACTGTAAAACAACAAGGATAAGAGTGTTCTACCAACAAAAATAAAAAATTAAATAATGCAATTATCATGCACCATAAATATTTTGTTG